>OX384540.1:51108173-51691320 GCA_947538895.1 Neoitamus cyanurus
AATGTCATAACAATTAAGTAGTTTGAGAAATTAAAAAGTGTTGTTTAAAATGTGTTCACATCACTCTATACCCACTCTATGTAATTGAAAAACATTGATGGAAAAAGTTTTGTCTCAATCTCAATTATTATTGATTATTGTCAGAACACTCAAGCTTTTAGTCTCACGTCTTACAAAGTTTTTGTGCTGTGTGTATGTACCTATGTATTTAATCGTCATAATTTTATCATATCTATTATCTCCTTTAGTAGTGGTGTATTAATACGAACTTTGAAATAAATAATCGGAAAGAATTGCTGACAAATTAGGCAGGCACAAACTTTTATTCTGATTTTCAAGAAGTCCCATAATTTATGACAGTTACTGCGAGCTAATCACCCACAACCCAGCACAGCAAACATTAACGATTAAAGAAACTGAAGCAGAGTCTCAAAGTGGAAAAGCGAGAGGCTTGTGGGAGCCCTATGTTCCTAATTGGAGTGGGATAGTAAATATTGTTTTTTACCGATTCGTGTGTCGAGTGTCTCTGACTGTTCTGAATCTCTCTCCCCATTCGCTCACAGCCGTCATATCACATATAACATGTGACTCAACAATTTTTTATCGGAGCTCGACGTCACGACGAAGTGTATCGGTTTAGGTGTAATATTTTACTTATATTTTACTTATTTAGAATATTCTAAATATAGAAGGGAAGCAAAAATGACGCCCAAAGGTAACATTTAGGTGTCGCATATTGAGGTGCATCCGAAATATCCGCATGTATGTTCCACGATTTAGCGTAGTTTTCGAGTTACAGTGTGATTCATAAATTTGCATGTGATGCACAATATTATTCTATATTTATCTTTTGATCTACTAAACGTATCACGCTACAACATACATGGGGGTGATTCGGATACAATCTGAGGCACCTAAATTTTACCTTTGGAGGTCACTTTTCCAGCCACCCTGGATATACGCGTAGGTAAAATCCATTCTAATTGATTGAATCAATCTCTAGTGATTGTTTTTCCCAGGAGACCATGCTAGCGAACGGATTAAACAATCTATATGTTGGTTGCTTTGTATCTTTACCTCAAATAATCTCATTAAATTGTTGGCCTTATCCTCACCCCGAAATGCAAATTTGTTTAAGCCTTTCATAGGCCAGATGGGGTTAGTGTGACTCAAGGTGTGATTAAAACACCAAATCTCTTTAAAAATGCAATAAAAACTGTATATTTCTTCTGTCAATTTTTTGAAATAGTACACCCGTTAAAAAAAACAAATATATTAACAATTGTAAAGTGCGTCACTTGTGTACCAAATTTCGAAGAACTCTCTCGTTCCTTCCTAAAAGACAGTTTTTCTAATATGCATATAATTTTTATTATAATAAAAAGTTGAATATTTTCATATGCATACAAAGTTGACTTCTTGAAATACTTACTACAGTGTACTTTCACGACCAACTAAGGAACATATCGTCGGTGTGACATGACGTAACTGATCGTTTCTCTATTTTTTCCTTTTGATGACATGATGTAATAAGCGCCAAAATTCAAACGGGCAAAATTCGCAGACGTATGCTTAAAAAATGCATTAAAATTGAATTTAATAATTGATATTGTCCATTTGTTTCAAGAGCAAAATATTATAGAGTTTATATGCACTAAAAAAAAATAAAGTGATAGAATGAACTGCAGAAAATTATTATTAAGAAAAAAATCTTTAAGGAACATTTTAATATGATCATTTTATTGGTTTGGTGTAAAATTTCAGTTCATTTTTAGTGTTTCGTACACAATTGAAAAAAAACAATGTCTGGCTGATGTCTGTCCGTTTATATGTTTGCCACAGGCTCCCAAAGCCAAATGATACAAGCTAGAGACATAGTTAAAGCTCCTTATGGACCAATGCTGTGAATAAGGTATGGATAAATATTTCGGATAATTATGAGTAATAACTCATACCGACTCGCACTTCACTGCTTTTTATTTATAAGTTCATATAAAGAAATTAACAAGCTCCTGGACAACCCTGACGTGACGCTGTCTGTTGTAGTATATTTATATTTAGCTAATTTGTATAGGAAATGTAATTAATACCCAATTCTTGCCTACAAAATAAATTGTAATTCTATCAGCCATAAACGTGTTTGCTACGGGAAAGATCGGATGTAATTTATTCATTATGAAATGACACCCTAGTTTTAGGGTTTCACACCCAGCACACATACGATGACCCTATCAATAAGTGGATGGACCAACTGTAGTTACGCCCTCATCCCATTGATTACCGATTCGAGGCACGTTTGTGCGAATTCTCTTTACGAGACATCCCAGTTTTTCCTCATAATCAGGATGTTCAGGATTATATTCGTTTCTCAAAAATGGCCTGGGGAGTTATTCCTACAAGCGGTATGTAGTGTCGTTTAAGGGAAGAATTCTCGGTGTTCGACGCCTGATGAATTCTACTTTCGCCAACA
The DNA here is from genome assembly GCA_947538895.1 of Neoitamus cyanurus. NCBI lineage: Eukaryota > Metazoa > Arthropoda > Insecta > Diptera > Asilidae > Neoitamus > Neoitamus cyanurus. Next base: position 51,110,644 of record OX384540.1, read on the forward strand.
TGGTGAGTCCTTTAAAGAGGCATCTACAACATCCGCGCACAATAGCGACAATTTTATTAAGGAAGGCATATTCAAGCATCGAACAGCACCTCCCACTTGACCCTCCGGAAAGGAGCGTTTACTCATCTCGCAGTGAAAGACAGCAAATCATATTAGAAATGGCCCGAGGTGAAGAGCAAACAGAGCATCTCTTCAAACAGGCCAGCGAGGGATGTAGTCGACGTATTACATAATAGATATGAATTTAAACACTGAGGACTAGCCTAGGACTTCGAATGGATGGAAAATATACATAGCTGCGCAAATACGCAAACTGGCCTGCACGAAATAGAGACTGACTGTTTGCGCTCCACTTAAGCAATTTGTGCTGAAAGATTTCCGTTTGCTTAAGATGGACTGCAAGGAATTCATTGCCTCAACCTAGAGGAATACGAGAAGTTCTGGCTGTCCTACGGGTAAAAAGGGGTTGTATAAATGGGTATTGGGCGATAATACCTTACGATGCCGAGTTCAGAGACGTGATAGTTCATTAGAAGTGTCTCTTGCCCGATTTTATCAAACTCTACTGATACTTTATTACATCTTTGTATTTACTTGCTTTTATTGAGAAGAATCATCTTTATATCAATTTGCAGTACCGAATGTGTCACAATTTTTAATTTAAACTTTGTAGAGTCCGATGAAGTTTTCTTCTATTAATGTCCAGGAAATCTTAAGACGAACTCGAATTGATGGTAGGTATTTACCTTCCGACCAAAAATTAGAAAGTTCTACATTTCGTATACAACAACCCAAAATATTTTTGATAAAAAAAATAAAAGTCGACAATAATTACACTCTAACACAATGCTTTAAGCCTTTCCCTTTCATTACGTAGCTCAAATCAAAATAAAATTGTTCCTTTAAAAATAACGATTCAGCCACATTAAAGCCAGACAACTAATTCAATAATCTACGCAATCCCTCTACGTAAAAAAGGGCGATAACACAGGAAAAAATAATAAATAGTTATATATTATTATTAAATGTACCTAATACGCTAAAAAAGATACAGTCTACGCATATTTGTTGATTACACGTTTCAAACATTGAAATTCAAACTATAAATAGAAAATAATATATTATATATTATCTGATTATTTGAGATTGCTGTGATAAGTTCATTGCAAAATAACAGTAAATCAAAAACGACAAGAATATGGCTGACTCTAAAACAACCATTGGACACATCGCGGATACTGTCAGGGAATTACGGATCACAGATGAGGACAGTGCTAGTGCGGACTGGGAAAATTGAAATAAAGCTAAGGAAGGAGTAACGGACAGTATTTGCGATAAAGAGGAAATTTGTGTGAAGGAGATTGTAGCCAAGTTAAAGAAAGCGCAAATGACTCTACCCCTGGAATTCAGGGCGATAAGCAGTAAACAAGATGATCCACAAATATCAACAAATGATGAAGCACAACTTTCTGGCAAAGCAGCTATGGGGAAAACTTTCAAAACTAAACGTTTTTACGAGTCAGAAGACAGTAACCTTTGCAATATGATTTCCAGAACGATTCGTTCGTCGAATGAGACACCAACGGACGGTTTTGAAATCAGTAACGTTCTCGGAATTTCCGATTTGAGCGCCTTCAGCACAGCAACAAGTTCAACAGAAACTATTCAACCAGCCAACATTGAAAATGAGAATCTTAGCAATCCGGAGCACTCGAGTGACTCACAAACTGAAAATATTGAACTGTACGGTGAACCAAACCTTCAGTCACTGATTGATCACGTTACTGAGGAAAATGTCTCGTTGCCTTATCTCACAGAAGCTGATATTCTCCCACTAGATAGTGTTTCTACCGTCGGTTCCAGTACTCCACACCAACGTGGTGGGCTGGTCAGAACCCCAAACATTATATTAGAATGCTACAATGACGATATGGTGAAGATTGATGAGTATGAGCTGGAGAGGGCTCACCACCATTACTCCCAGCCCATTTCTAAACAGATGGAAATACCAAGGCGCCCTCTGGAAAGTTTCACCTTTTTTGATAAAACAATTGAAGAAGAAGATGTTTACGACGATAATATAGAGAGTTGTAGTGATCATGCAATTAATGCAACGATCACATAATAGCGGACAGTGTGTAACACTACCCCGGCCAAATGTCGCACAGCTGAATTGACCAAAACAAACAGAAACGTCACGTCACACGGAATCACCACGACGATGACTCGATCAGCGCAGCACCATGTGCGGGCACGGCAACGTGCAATACGAAACCCTTCGAGTTCATCGCAAAGCACCTTAGTGCACCTTAGTGCAGCGCCATGCACTTATGACGTGTGCCAGTGCACCGTGTGACCAGTAGATTAGAATTGGGTCAATTCACTGCGATTAGTAATTTTGGCTATGAGTAATGTTAAGGTTATCAAAGTACATGTATATGGATTACATATGTATAGAAATAAGATTTAGTATTTAAGCCATTGTAGAATTCACGAATACAGACAGTCTTTTATCAGAACTTAACGCTGCCGTTCGGCGTATTGTTTTATTTTTGACTGTTCTCCATTTTCTCCACTTAGAAATAGCGGCGCATCCTCCTCTGGTGTGACGCCATTATATAGCGCGTTCTACCTCTGGTGTGACGCGCTACGCTAGGCTTTCAGCTCCCCTTCGGCTTCCTACATACATTACAGAGTCCTGCCGATCCAAATTTGTTCAATAAGGGAACAAATACAGAAATGCCATTTGACTGTAAAAATATAGCACCAATCATAGAAGCAGCACAAATAAAACTTGGGGAGGGGAGTAGTGACGATTCCCCTCCAACACCTGAATCCTTGCACGCAGTAGAAGTTTTAGAACACACCGAATCGCTTCAGATAGACGTTTTTGAGAAGTCAAAGGCTTCTAGCGGACTTGATAGCGAGGAGAAGTACCGCACGGTACACATCAGTGGGTTTTTTTCCGGAATCGTGGGGGATATAACTAATTCGGAGTGCGAACCTAATCTGCATGATGAAAGTGTGAGTTTTCCCATAATACTTAAAATGTTTAACCCTTTAATTTCTCCACAATTCCCACTTTAAAAAAAAAACACAAATTAAAAAGCGCACCTAACAACACCAAATTTTTTCAAATGAAATTAAAGAGAAGGTGGTCCAAAATGTGCCTCAAGATGCCAAGTAACCAATACAACAAAACGAAAAACTTTATACAGAGAATTAACTCGTTTTCCCGCCGTTCACCTAGCAGAATTATTAGGAGTCAATCTGCGTAAAAGAAATCGTGAAAAGCATTTCATTTATGAAATATGATATTTTTTAATTTTTCTGAGTTGGTTCTAAAGGAAGCAGCTTTAAGACACATTTTTGGAGAATAACAGTCAAACTGTACTTGTTTTGCATTTATTTAATTGTTTGAAATAGAGCTAAGGAAGGAGTAACGGACAGTATTTGCGATAAAGAGGAAATTTGCGAGGAAGAGTAAATTTGTGTGAAGGAGATTGTAGGCAAGTTAAAGAAAGCGCAAATGACTCTTCCCCTGGAATTCAGGGTGATAAGCAGTAAACAAGATGATCCACCAATATCAACAAATGATGAAGCACAACTTTCCGGCAAAGCAGCTATGCGGAAAACTTTCAAAACTAAACGTTTTTACGAGTCAGAAGACAGTAACCTTTCCAATATGATTTCCCGAACGATTCGTTCGTCGAATGAAACACCAACGGACGATTTTGAAATCAGTAACGTTCTCGGAATTTCCGATTTGAGCGTCTTCAGCACAGCAACAAGTTCAACAGAAACTATTCAACCAGCCAACATTGAAAATGAGAATCTTAGCAATCCGGAGCACTCGAGTGACTCACAAACTGAAAATATTGAACTGTACGGTGAACCAAACCTTCAGTCACTGATTGATCACGTTACTGAGGAAAATGTCTCGTTGCCTTATATCACAGAAGCTGATATTCTCCCACTAGATAGTGTTTCTACCGTCGGTTCCAGTACTCCACACCAACGTGGTGAGCTCGTCAGAACCCCAAGCATTATATTAGAATGCTACAATGACGATATGGTGAAGATTGATGAGTATGAGCTGGAGAGGGCTCACCACCATTACTCCCCGCCTATTTCTAAACAGATGCAAATACCAAGGCGCCCTCTGGAAAGTTTCACCTTTTTTGATAAAACAATTGAAGAAGAAGATGTTTCCGACGATAATATAGAGAGTTGTAGTGATCATGCAATTAATGCAACGATCACATAATAGCGGACAGTGTGTAACACTACCCCGGCCAAATGTCGCACAGGTGAATTGACCAAAACAAACAGAAATGTTACGTCATACGGAATCACCACGACGATGACTCGATCAGCGCAGCACCATGTGCGGGCACGGCAACGTGCAATACGAAACCCTTCGAGTTCATCGCACTGGGTAAAGCAAAGCACCTTAGTGCAGCGCCATGCACTTATGACGTGTGCCATTGCACCGTGTGACCAGTAGATTAGAATTGGGTCAATTCACTGCGATTAGTAATTTTGGCTATGAGTAATGTTAAGGTTATCAAAGTACATGTATATGTATTACATATGTATAGAAATAAGATTTAGTATTTAAGCCATTGTAGAATTCACGAATACAGACAGTCTTTTATCAGAACTTAACGCTGCCGTTCGGCGTATTGTTTTATTTTTGACTGTTCTCCATTTTCTCCACTTAGAAATAGCGGCGCATCCACCTCTGGTGTGACGCCATTATATTGCGCGTATCTACCTCTGGTGTGACGCGCTACGCTAGTCTTTCAGCTCCCCTTCGGCTTCCTACATACATTACAGAGTCCTGCCGATCCAAATTTGTTCAATAAGGGAACAAATACAGAAATGCCATTTGACTGTAAAAATATAGCACCAATCAAAGAAGCAGCGCAAATAAAACTTGGGGAGGGGAGTAGTGACGATTCCCCTCCAACACCTGAATCCTTGCACGTAGTAGACGTTTCAGAACACACCGAATCGCTTCATATAGACGATTTGGAGAAGTCAAAGGCTTCTAGCGGACTTGATAGCGAGGAGAAGTACCGCACGGTACACATCAGTGGGTTTTTTTCCGGAATCGTGGGGGATATAACTAATTCGGAGTGCGAACCTAATCTGCATGATGAAAGTGTGAGTTTTCCCATAATACTTAAAATGTTCAACCCTTTAATTTCACCACAATTCCCACTTTAAAAAAAACACAAATTAAAACGCACACCTAATAACACCAAATTTTTTCAAATGAAATTAAAGAAGAGGTGGTCTAAAATGTGCCTCAAGATGCCAAGTAACCAATACAACAAAACGAAAAACTTTATACAGAGAATTAACTCGTTTTCCCGCCGTTCACCTAGCTGAATTATTAGGAGTCAATCTGCGTAAAAGAAATCGTGAAAAGCATTTCATTTATGAAATATGATATTTTTTAATTTTTCTGAGTTGGTTCTAAAGGAAGCAGCTTTAAGACACATTTTTGGAGAATAACAGTCAAACTGTACTTGTTTTGCATTTATTTAATTGTTTGAAATAAAGCTAAGGAAGGAGTAACGGACAGTATTTGCGATACAGAGGAAATTTGCGAGGAAGAGTAAATTTGTGTGAAGGAGATTGTAGGCAAGTTAAAGAAAGCGCAAATGACTCTACCCCTGGAGTTCAGGGTGATAAGCAGTAAACAAGATGATCCACCAATATCAACAAATGATGAAGCACAACTTTCCGGCAAAGCAGCTATGCGGAAAACTTTCAAAACTAAACGTTTTTACGAGTCAGAAGACAGTAACCTTTCCAATATGATTTCCCGAACGATTCGTTCGTCGAATGAAACACCAACGGACGATTTTGAAATCAGTAACGTTCTCGGAATTTCCGATTTGAGCGTCTTCAGCACAGCAACAAGTTCAACAGAAACTATTCAACCAGCCAACATTGAAAATGAGAATCTTAGCAATCCGGAGCACTCGAGTGACTCACAAACTGAAAATATTGAACTGTACGGTGAACCAAACCTTCAGTCACTGATTGATCACGTTACTGAGGAAAATGTCTCGTTGCCTTATCTCACAGAAGCTGATATTCTCCCACTAGATAGTGTTTCTACCGTCGGTTCCAGTACTCCACACCAACGTGGTGGGCTGGTCAGAACCCCAAACATTATATTAGAATGCTACAATGACGATATGGTGAAGATTGATGAGTATGAGCAGGAGAGGGCTCACCACCATTACTCCCCGCCCATTTCTAAACAGATGCAAATACCAAGGCGCCCTCTGGAAAGCTTCACCTTTTTTGATAAAACAATTGAAGAAGAAGATGTTTACGACGATAATATAGAGAGTTGTAGTGATCATTCAATTAATGCAACGATCACATAAGAGCGGACAGTGTGTAACACTACCCCGACCAAATGTCGCACAGGTGAATTGACCAAAACAAACAGAAATGTTACGTCACACGGAATCACCACGACGATGACTCGATCAGCGCAGCACCATGTGCGGGCACGGCAACGTGCAATACGAAACCCTTCGAGTTCATCGCACTGGGTAAAGCAAAGCACCTTAGTGCAGCGCCATGCACTTATGACGTGTGCCAGTGCACCGTGTGACCAGTAGATTAGAATTGGGTCAATTCACTGCGATTAGTAATTTTGGCTATGAGTAATGTTAAGGTTATCAAAGTACATGTATATGTATTACATATGTATAGAAATAAGATTTAGTATTTAAGCCATTGTAGAATTCACGAATACAGACAGTCTTTTATCAGAACTTAACGCTGCCGTTCGGCGTATTGTTTTATTTTTGACTGTTCTCCATTTTCTCCACTTAGAAATAGCGGCGCATCCACCTCTGGTGTGACGCCATTATATTGCGCGTATCTACCTCTGGTGTGACGCGCTACGCTAGTCTTTCAGCTCCCCTTCGGCTTCCTACATACATTACAGAGTCCTGCCGATCCAAATTTGTTCAATAAGGGAACAAATACAGAAATGCCATTTGACTGTAAAAATATAGCACCAATCAAACCTTACGATGCCGAGTTCAGAGACGTGATAGTTCATTAGAAGTGTCTCTTGCCCGATTTTATCAAACTCCACTGATTCTTTATTACATCTTTGTATTTACTTGCTTTTATTGAGAAGAATCATCTTTATATCAATTTGCAGTAAGTACCGAATGTGTCACAATTTTTAATTTAAACTTTGTAAGGTCCGATGAAGTTTTCTTCTATTAATGTCCAGGAAATCTTAAGAGGAACTCGAATTGATGGTAGGTATTTACCTTCCGACAAAAAATTAGAAAGTTCTACATTGCGTATACAACAACCCAAAATATTTTTGATAAAAAAAATAAAAGTCGACAATAATTACATTCTAACACAATGCTTTAAGCCTTTCCCTTTCATTACGTAGCTCAAATCAAAATAAAATTGTTCCTTTAAAAATAACGATTCAGCCACATTAAAGCCAGACAACTAATTCAATAATCTACGCAATCCCTCTACGTAAAAAAGGGCGATAACACAGGAAAAAATAATAAATAGTTATATATTATTATTAAATGTACCTAATACGCTAAAAAAGATACAGTCTACGCATATTTGTTGATTACACGTTTCAAACATTGAAATTCAAACTATAAATAGAAAATAATATATTATATATTATCTGATTATTTGAGATTGCTGTGATAAGTTCATTGCAAAATAACAGTAAATCAAAAACGACAAGAATATGGCTGACTCTAAAACAACCATTGGACACATCGCGGATACTGTCAGGGAATTACGGATCACAGATGAGGACAGTGCTAGTGCGGACTGGGAAAATTGAAATAAAGCTAAGGAAGGAGTAACGGACAGTATTTGCGATAAAGAGGAAATTTGCGAGGAAGAGGAAATTTGTGTGAAGGAGATTGTAGCCAAGTTAAAGAAAGCGCAAATGACTCTTCCCCTGGAATTCAGGGCGATAAGCAGTAAACAAGATGATCCACCAATATCAACAAATGATAAAGCACAATTTTCCGGCAAAGCAGCTATGCGGAAAACTTTCAAAACTAAACGTTTTTACGAGTCAGAAGACAGTAACCTTTGCAATATGATTTCCCGAACGATTCGTTCGTCGAATGAAACACCAACGGACGATTTTGAAATCAGTAACGTTCTCGGAATTTCCGATTTGAGCGCCTTCAGCACTGCAACAAGTTCAACAGAAACTATTCAACCAGCCAACATTGAAAATGAGAATCTTAGCAATCCGGAGCACTCGAGTGACTCACAAACTGAAAATATTGAACTGTACGATGAACCAAACCTTCAGTCACTGATTGATCACGTTACTGAGGAAAATGTCTCGTTGCCTTATATCACAGAAGCTGATATTCTCCCACTAGATAGTGTTTCCACCGCCGGTTCCATTACTCCACACCAACGTGGTGAGCTCGTCAGAACCCCAAGCATTATATTAGAATGCTACAATGACGATATGGTGAAGATTGATGAGTATGAGCTGGAGAGGGCTCACCACCATTACTCCCAGCCCATTTCTAAACAGATGGAAATACCAAGGCGCCCTCTGGAAAGTTTCACCTTTTTTGATAAAACAATTGAAGAAGAAGATGTTTACGACGATAATATAGAGAGTTGTAGTGATCATGCAATTAATGCAACGATCACATAATAGCGGACAGTGTGTAACACTACCCCGGCCAAATGTCGCACAGGTGAATTGATCAGAACAAACAGAAAAGTTACGTCACACGGTGTCTCCACGACGATGACTCGATCAGCGCAGCACCATGTGCGGGCACGGCAACGTGCAATACGAAACCCTTCGAGTTCATCGCACTGGGTAAAGCAAAGCACCTTAGTGCAGCGCCATGCACTTATGACGTGTGCCAGTGCACCGTGTGACCAGTAGATTAGAATTGGGTCAATTCACTGCGATTAGTAATTTTGGCTATGAGTAATGTTAAGATTATCAAAGTACATGTATATGGATTACATATGTATAGAAATAAGATTTAGTATTTAAGCCATTGTAGAATTCACGAATACAGACAGTCTTTTATCAGAACTTAACGCTGCCGTTCGGCGTATTGTTTTATTTTTGACTGTTCTCCATTTTCTCCACTTAGAAATAGCGGCGCATCCTCCTCTGGTGTGACGCCATTATATAGCGCGTTCTACCTCTGGTGTGACGCGCTACGCTAGGCTTTCAGCTCCCCTTCGGCTTCCTACATACATTACAGAGTCCTGCCGATCCAAATTTGTTCAATAAGGGAACAAATACAGAAATGCCATTTGACTGTAAAAATATAGCACCAATCAAAGAAGCAGCACAAATAAAACTTGGGGAGGGGAGTAGTGACGATTCCCCTCCAACACCTGAATCCTTGCACGCAGTAGAAGTTTTAGAACACACCGAATCGCTTCAGATAGACGTTTTTGAGAAGTCAAAGGCTTCTAGCGGACTTGATAGCGAGGAGAAGTACCGCACGGTACACATCAGTGGGTTTTTTTCCGGAATCGTGGGGGATATAACTAATTCGGAGTGCGAACCTAATCTGCATGATGAAAGTGTGAGTTTTCCCATAATACTTAAAATGTTTAACCCTTTAATTTCTCCACAATTCCCACTTTAAAAAAAAAACACAAATTAAAAAGCGCACCTAACAACACCAAATTTTTTCAAATGAAATTAAAGAGGAGGTGGTCCAAAATGTGCCTCAAGATGCCAAGTAACCAATACAACAAAACGAAAAACTTTATACAGAGAATTAACTCGTTTTCCCGCCGTTCACCTAGCAGAATTATTAGGAGTCAATCTGCGTAAAAGAAATCGTGAAAAGCATTTCATTTATGAAATATGATATTTTTTAATTTTTCTGAGTTGGTTCTAAAGGAAGCAGCTTTAAGGCAAATTTTTGGAGAATAACAGTCAAACTGTTCTTTTTTTTGCATGTATTTAATTATTTGTTTTATAAGGAGCCGATTTACATAAAAATAACCGGGGAAGTCCTTGGTTTTACTGTTCTGTATCGAAATTCGAAAAAAGGAACACTTATGACCTCATTCCGGTGTCTTTCTGTCTGTCACAAACTTCCAGAGCCAAACGGTACAAGCTGGGATCTTGAAATATAGTATAGCTTTGATTTGGATATGGATAAATAATTCGAATAATATTATGGGTAGACCTGTACCTGTACTTCTGAGAACTTGACAAAAAAGCAATAAGAAAATGCATAAATAATATTGGTACCTACTTCTGGGTGAAGTAATATGCGGGTAGAATTCATGTATTCCATTTATTCTAAAAATTAGGAAACTGAGTTTAAACAATTTATAGCATTTTCCAATTAAATAGCACATTTTTCTAATTAAGCAAAACCGAAGCCGAATCATGAATACGTTTCACAATCGAACTCACTTATTCCAATTATTTTTCGAAAAAAAATATGTAGGGCCTCTTGCTCGTATAATATTTGAAATATTAACCATACTATGATTTCCTATCTCAAGAATGCATAATAAGCTCACGTTTCTCCGGGCATCGTTCAGCTGGTTGTTTTAATTTTATAATTTTATCATCTACATGCTAAAAGCTATGAACAGTAGTTGCCTTTTATGACGAAGGTACTTGATGGCTTTGTGGATTTTTCAAAACAAATGTTACATTTGTAGTAATCGCGCCACTGTAGTACATATTCTCATTTCATTGATTTTTACGATATCACAAGTGTTACAATACAACGAACGGGCACACGCTATTGCATGGTCGCTCCAAATAACATATGTATGTATATGAAACAAGTGCCATAAACGCATTATATTGCAGTTTTGCATGTTTTCAATTCTTGATCTGAGTAAGGTATAGGTAGGTACCTGTAATTTTCTTAAGAAATAATGGGTAGGCTGACAAGAAACAAAAGTTTATTATTTTTGTCAGCCGGTCGTACAACCTACATAGTAATAAATATTTGTTTACATGTTTGTCACATTACAATGAAATTATACATATTTTTTTGAACACATAGCAATAAGTATGTGTGTATGTCAGCAGATACATTATAGTAAGTTTGTATGCCGTTTACTACAGAATCCAGGTCACCTTCACGTTCTTGTTTTAAATGCAATCGAAAAACTTCAATCTTTTAGCATCTTTGAAAATCTGAAAGTTTCCACTCTCTAGATTCGCCGACAGCAATTTATTTGTTGAACCATTTCCTGGCTTCCACGTTTCTACGTTTCTATCAAATTATTAGAATTGCTATCGTAACCCAATTTCAAAGTCATTCAGAGACTTTACAGCAGGTAGGAAACGCCTCCTGAGATTGCAAGTGCACCGACATGGTAATATTCGCCAACGGAAGTTGTACGGAAATGGTTCCGCCCATCGTTATCAGTTCGGAGCCACTCAATTCGGAGGACCGGATGGAAATTGTTCGCTTTTGCAGGTACAGCATCTTTCGTGCTCTCTAGCTCTACGGAATGGGGTAAGAGAACTGGTATTCAATAAAGACAAAGGAAATTTAACCGTTCGTGCTCGTGATTACATCATTAGGGAATGAGCTGTAAATTATTTTTATTTCTCTTTTATGCGCCGCTTCGGGCATGAGCGGAATAATAAAGATTCTACGGACTCTATGTTTACATGAGATATTAAATTCCGTTTATGCTGTTTATTAAAACTGGGGAATGCATTAAAGAACTTTATGTTAGCATTTATTAAACTAATTTAGGTGTCTTGGGGTGGTCTGTGGTTCCAAATAACCGCCTTTTCCTAGGCTCATCAAAACCCATGCAAAGATTTATTTTGTCAAGCCCAATTAGGCTTTTTGTCGTGGGTTCCTACGAAAGCAATGGAGGACCATCCGCGCATAAAACTAATTTTTTCATTGTGCAACACAGTCTTAATTTACAAGTGTGGAAAATCACGGAATAGGATTGGGTTGGATTTATAAAATTAGGCACTATATTTAAAATTAAAGGTCCTAAAATCGGGATCTACCACCTTTTATAAAAATTTAAATAAATTCCGTATTTTTAGTGTTCGGTTTTCTAAGAACACTTTTAAAATTGCAAAGGGTGCCAAGATTGTTGCGGAACGTATTTTTGATGTTATGTCCGCTAAATATCTCTATTATCTTTAACAGAGAAATATATTACTTTCTTTGGTATTTCTAAACAAAAGAAGCTAAAGATTTTCTTAACACGTTTCCATTAGCTGTGCCGTGTATTTAGTGGAGCACGAACACTGTCAAGTATTGTCCTATATCAAAATAACTTGCCACTATTGGTTGGTTGGTTGGTTTAAGTGGCGACCTGATACCTAGTCAGAGCCCAGTTAGCTTTTTTTGGTAGCACGAAATCACTAATGAAAAATATGGCTGTAAGCAAGTGTCATGGGATACTAGGGATAAGAGCCAAACCATACGGTTCGGAAAGTAAACAATATCTCCAATCCCCACCCTGGATACCTCCTTGAGGTCATCGAAGAAATACATATCCATTGCCCGGTATCTGGCTTCAGCTAGTGCCGGACAATTACACAGAAAGTGAAAAAGTTTCTCCTTCTCCTCTGGGTTGTCACCTCTGCGGCAATGGTTGTTGATGGAAAACCTAGTTTGACTGCATATTCCCCTAAATGCCAATGGCCCGTGTGCACCAACAAAATTCTATTTAGTGCACCAAATTCTATTTCGTAAAGCCAGCCAATCCTGTTGGATCGGCATATTATCTAATTGCTTCGACATTACATTGGACGAAACCCTTAAAGGGAGTTTAACAAAAACCACAGCAATAAACGTAACGAGCTCAATTGCTTTAATAGGAGCTTTGAGTTCTTCCCTAAACACGCTCATTTATAATGAAATGTTTCTGAAATCCCCTTATCCTATTTGTGTAAATCCAGGGGTTGCGCTCGAGGATGTCTCTTTTTGCAATAGGTCCGCTGTCACCCCCCTCTGCCCAGGGTCCTCGCACCAGTATAATTTATCATGCTCATCATGTTCACGAAATACAAACTCCCGCTGCGGTTAAGTTGTTAAGCTTTCGAATGTCAACTGCATCCGCATGCATTTTAGCAGTTCACCACGAAAAGGCTTCATCCGGTTGACAAAGTTAAAGTTACCGGTACATCGCGGCTTGCAGTGCTACATCCTTGCGTGCAGTTATGGCGGTAAACCTGAGTGCGCATCGGTATAGTACATACATACTTACGTTGAGCAGTTTACATTACACCAGTACAGGGTGGTTAACCCCACTTTTCACGGCGTACTTGGCAGAGAAGACGTCTGCTCATAAAGCGCAATTATTGTAATAATCTTCAGGACAGAGCTTTAAACTCTTTATGGTAGCAAAGTCATTACCTTGGGTCCCTTGGGAGTTAGTTGTTTACGGTACGATACTCTCCGCGTGAGAAATTTTATTTCGTTAATACCCTTCTTAACAGCTCAACGCTCTGGTGCCATGGCTTATTTGATAATTCTTCTGTAATTGTTGAAATTGTGTTCATGGTGAGATTTATCTTAGTTCGCCAGCTCGAAGGGAATTTTTTCTGGGAACGGGAATTTGTCAACTTTTGCCAATTGTTATCAACCTTGTTAAAAATATGAATTCTAATTTTCATCTTAGAGCAGGCATAGAAATAGCGTGAAATTTAAAAGTGGAATGTAATAAGTATAGAATATCTGCCGAGAAAAAAGTAAAATTTGATGGACTCTGAAATTAAGAAGAATACTTCTTCCTCTTTTAACGAGCACTCCCAGTTTTTGAACTTGAGATTATTTCCTTGCAATAATGTTTTTCTAAAATTGTGTTGAAGTCACTTGTTGCCAAATTGGAAATGGAAATGTTAATATTGGATCCATGATCAGAAACAGAAAGAAGTATAAGTGAGGAGTTATTAAGTTGTGTGCCAATTAATAATGTAATTGAATTTACTGAACTAAATTCACGTTTCGTCGAGTAGTTTGTGAATCCACTAACCCCTGACTAGTTCTTTACGCAGAAGGTAGAAAACAGTATTTATGTATGTGATTGTTGTTACGATGAATGACTGATTAAAAACATCCGTACAGCGAAGGGTGATTGTGAAAGATATACAGAAAAGAGCTTTCATTTCATATCGATGGAGTCTTAAAAAGATCAAACTCAGTACCAAAGTACTGTAACAAGATCAGAATCCTATTTAGATCAACAAATTATAATGTCAATTTTGGTTCAAATAATGGTAAGATATGTTAATTCAAACTATTAGAAAAGGACAGTGTCCAAAAACTAGTCCAAACTATTATTTATTCAATTTCATTTATGTGGGATTCGAACCCGGGACCTCTGATTTTTAGTTAGCCGGAAAGCGTTCAACTTCAAAGACTAAAGATTGTTTTGGATTGAATTAGAAGGGTAATCGATGTCGGAATTTCTCGTTGAGGACGATTCAGAAAATATCTGCCCGGATAGGTACATTAAAAACCATATTTCTTCACTAGTAGATTGCAGTGGTAATTTTAATATTTTTAATAATTATAAAATTGGAAAGAAAAAATTGAGGTTAGCCATCAAGGTTCGTACATTGTCGAATAGTTAAACTAATTAGTTTCTTCGAACCACCCGAATTTAAATTTAATACATGAATGTTTCTTGTTTTTGCCAGGATCCTCTTAAATTTTGTTTAGTACGTCCCAAATATCATTGGATTACATAATTGTAAGGTTTTTTAAACATGTATGAGTCGCACGTAGTTTTAGATAAAAATGTACAGAAATGTTGTGGGGGTGTAAACAATTTAACCACTTTTAATTGTATATGTATTTGTGAATTCACTTGTTATAAATTCTGTTATTTTAATCCCACAACATAATTACTTTGTTACATGAGCTCTTTTGTGGGATACTGCAGCTGTAACATCTCTTGCCTAACAATTTGGCAAAAATCAGCAACCCAGCGTAATACTTTTCGTAGCCCATGACTTACCACAAAAAGTGTTCATAAAATAGTCCAATATATTGGATACCTCTTAAGTAGGTTAGGTTAGTTTAAAATGGATGCCTATAAAGAGGCACACTTATCGCAATCATCATGGGCCATGGGAGCTAATCCGGTGGGAACTATTTAGAGTTTTGATGAAATGCGCCACATTTGTCATACATACTTATGTATATAATCAACTCCATAGTCCGGCCAGGTCTTCAAGTAAGAAAGAACCCAGCAAGAGTCGGTAGTGACAGAGGAACCAAGTAATATTTTTCTCCTCTTCCTCATTATGGCGAATTCTGAAGAAGCCGTTGTGCGGCACTCCGAGCTTGCTGGATGAATGGCGTGGCGAGCCAGCTCCTCGGAATTAGTGTAGTTACCAGCAATTTCACTACTCCTTGGCAGCGCATGGTGTCGTTTAGCCATGTCAATTTTGATCTTTGTGTACATACCTGCTAGGGATTTTATAGCGGCTTGACTGCCGGAGTATACGTAGATATCTACTCAGCACATGTCTCCGAATGACACCGCAGTACTCCGCTGGAACGGAAGTGCTTCTTTGGTAGCAATGCTGCTTAAAAAACCTGCCGCGGTTTGGCAGGCGGAAAGACAATTCGAGGTCCTCTGAGTGGACTCCTTCACCCACTTAGAACCATCAGTACTCGTTTATACAATGTTTTAGAGGGCAGGGCGCGCACTGAAATGGTATGATAGCAATAACTAATAACTTTCTGGAATAATGTGTGGAATGGCGAGGAGGTGTTATCAAAGTGAGTTTTTTTTTATTTATCGCACATTCATAAAAAACTGATTACTACAAAAAATATCACGGTAAAAATTAATCTCAATGAAGCTGATTTTTAATTATTACTCTCGACAAGTGGAAATCGACATTTTTGTAATAACAATTAAAGCTACGTGACATTGACGTCAAGGGTTCATTCATACTGTTTTTCTTGCAATGGTACCAGGAACCATTCATTTACCATGTGATTTTTCCAATAACAACTGATGAAAGTGGTGGGTGTAGCCGCATTTGTCACTGAAAAATAAACATTGTCAGAGACTAGTCGAGAATGATGATTCCAGGCCACGTGAAAAACGCCACACCAACGCCACCCTGCTCGAGCTATCATATTTTATTTCATGGAATTAAACGATTCCATCTGTCATATGAGCGCCTTACCACAACCAAGCCATTTACTACTTCACTGCGCGCCTTGCCTAGGCATCCGAATAAACCAATTTGAGGAGTTCACGCGGAACCTTCACGGTCCCGTACCTAACTACTACCCTGTATTAATAAAATTAATGGATATTTTTGGGAGTCTAATGTAGCCAACTAAATGTTTAGTGGCGGCGCGGACGAATGCATTGACTTACATTAGGATTAGCAAGCTACTTTATGAACATAAATGTTTGTATAGCGTCATATGATCTCGGCAATGTGTTTGTGACAATCGTTTCGATTGGTATTGCTTTTCGCGTAGTTGCGCTCAGTAAAAAAAACCTTATGAACATGGCAGAGGCAGGTATGTATGCTTTATTTTAAAACATTATTTTTTTAATTTGCAGTGTTTGTATTGTATTTATAATCATAAAAGAAAGTTATGAAACTTAATTTTAAAAACTTTTTATGAAAACCGTATTTGCATAAAAGATGTAGAAGATCTGTTGACAATTGTTGCTTTCAGGGAAATTGTTTATGATATCATAATCCTTTAGTCTGAAAATTTGTATTTGAGACAAGCAAATAAACTTTTTATTGCACTTTATTACATTACATTTGCATTTTGGTCCTGCTTAGCCTAAACCGCAATCCGTCACTATAAGGATGTTTGACATCACACAAAATGGTTATTCATATCTTTTCAATTATACTGCGGCAGATTCCAAATTTAGGATGGTTTTAAAGGGGGACAGCTCATAAGCTATGGTTTTTGCTGCTGACATTTTACCAACGAAACATGCGAAGCAGATCACTGAGACTGTACAGACCACCGCGTATAAGTAATTGACGTAACAATACCTACTTACACTAAATTGGGTTCTACGCCAAAGTAAAAAACGAGCTCTCAAAGTGCCCTGTGGGGCGGAGATCAAATCCCCGAATATAAACCTACATATCTGTACACGCACAAGGTCCGCTGAAGTGGAACCGGTCTACTCGCTGAGTCGTACATGTCCGAATTCATGTGGGGCCTGTGGCAGCTCAATTTAGCTAAGCGTAGGACTCGAATAAAAGTTCCCTGGCCGTAACTCAATTGTTCCTTCAGCGCTTAATACCGAGGAGCTTCTTGAAGGCCCGTCGGTAGTCGAGATTAAATATAGTGTAGATGACTGGATTGAGGGCCGAGTTAATGTATCCCAGCCACGTAATGAAGTTTATGAGTTTGTCCGTTGGACAGCAGGAAGGACAAAAGGGGAGTATAACGTACATGACGAAAAAGGGCAGCCAGCACACGACGAACACTCCCATTATTATCCCGAGTGTCCGTGCAGCCCTCCGCTCTTTGGACAGGGAGATTTTCTGCTTCTCCTCTATGAACTGGACAACGCCTGTTGACTTTTTTAGTGACACTCGGCTGGAAGATTTCGGCAGGGCCTTCGAATCCTTATCAGCGAAGCTCCCATCCCCGTTTGGTCTTACGCTCTCTGAGGAATTTTCCGGGTTTTCGATGACGGATTCCTCACGCGTCGAGGGATGAAGCAGCCGCTCGGAATTCTGTTTCATGCGCTCCTGCTTGAGTGAGTCCTTGATTTTGGGGCGTCTTATTTTCTTCTTGGAGGATTTTTCGCTACATTTGCTGTCATCCCGGCTTGGATGTTCGTTGTGATTCGTTTCACTGCTCACCGACTCCTGGTCCTGCTGCGTTGCGCTTTTAAGCGTGATTGCGTTGATTCTGGACGCCCTCGCCCTCTCCCTAAGACGCCGCCTCGTGGCGACATAGATTTCGATGTAGACAATAGTCATTATGACTAACGGAATATAAAACGAACCTAAAGATGAGTATATTACATAACCTTGGTTAGAGGTGAGCTGACACGGGAATTCGCTGGAGAACTCCTCAGGCCAGTCGTTCCAGCCGATCAGGGGCGGTGAGCTAATTACTAAGGACAGCACCCAAACGCCGGCAATCAGCAGCAGCACTCTGCCAACTGTCCGCTTTTGTGCATAATTAATGGGATCCGTAATGGCCCAGTACCTATCTAACGCTATAGCACACAGGTTGAGTATTGAAGACGTACAACACATAACATCACAAGTTAACCACATTTTGCACAAATGGATCCCGAACTCCCATCGGCCCAGTATGGAGTAAGCGACATTAAATGGGAGCACCAGCACCGCAACGGTAAGGTCCGCCACGGCTAATGAGACTATGAAGAAGTTCTGCACTATCCTCAAGGGCTTGTACGTAAAAACACTTAAGATTACAAGCACATTGCCTATGATGGTCAGCATGATGATAACTGACAGCACGATGGCTGTGATGATTGCCTCCCATTCGGGCACCGCCAGGCTCACCCCCAAGTGGCTGGGGTGCAGGACCTTCACTGGCCCAGGACATCCTTCTTCGGTTATGTTTACTGCTGCGCTAGCGTTTGGCATTATTGTGTACATGTTGCATGTTTACGACGTCCTATTGGTTGCAGGACTCATTGCGGCTGTGGTCCAACCTCCTTAGCTCCGAGGCGCCTGAAAAATAGAAAACGTTGTGGTTAGCAACGAACCCAGCAGGATGTTTGCTATTTGCATGAACAGTAAATACATATTGGGTCTCACATGTTTGGCCACATTCAAACACAATTTGAGGAACCCCATAGGCAATGGGTTATGGCTCATGCTTGCGGTATTTGTTGGAAACTACCCCAGGGCGTGATCCAAGTGATTATAGCCTTGGATAATGTCCCCATTTTGCTCCGGACGAGATTGTTAACATAAAGGAAATGTAAATACGTGAATAGAAAATCAAAGCCTGATGGTGCCGAATGATCGGAGCGTTACCCCAATTGCCCCAATTGCTACGTACATATATGAATCTCTACTTTATTTAGATATGTTATAAAGGCAGTAATAAAATTTGTCGTTACCTACTAATTTAAAAGTGAACAGCTAATGTATTTCAAGGTTGTACATGTTGCAAACATTGTATTTTGTGGTTATAGTTTTAGGTTTAAGTTCTCATTTAAGCGTTCATATGGTGTTCCGAGAGTTTTCAAAGAATTTAAGAAATGGGCATATGCGTTTTTAATAACTTGTAATACGAGTACTCCTTTTAATAAAAATTGTAGCCAATTGATCAATCTGTGGACAAACACCGTACACGCCTTGTTCGACCACAAATTCCTTATTGACTGTGTAATCAATAAAAATGTTCAGAATTACCAAATACAGTAAAAGTACTGTGCAAACAATTTCAAGAACTCCTTAAAACCACAAAACAAAAGTAAGCAATTATTAGGTCGACCTTTTGCGTAGTGGTTGTTTTGTTGCAGTTTTATTTCACAAATAAAACACTTAATGGAGTATTATAGTCTTAGCATGAGATAGTACGTGGTATTTTGGCTCACGGCCGCTAGCGTGTTCACATGTCGTTGGCCAAATATTGAAAGCAATCGATTTGAATCAAAATAGACCACTACTGGAGTGTTTCATGACAATTCGTAATCAGTTGTTCCAAGAGACCTTTGGCGCAGCAGTTCGTCTTCGTTCGACGTCTTTGATTGAACGTGCCAGGCAGTTTGATCCTCCGTCCGGATCTTATAACATTGTTGTGATACTTGTGCATGATGAAATGTCTACAAAGAACGTCTGCTTGAGTAATGGGCGGTGGAGGTTTCCTCCAGTAGGACAGTGGGGTAATGACTTATTAGGAGGTTAGGAGAGAATTTAATTTGAACTTGTTGGCATTTCTGCAGTTGAGTTATGGAAATCGATATACTTGAATTTCACAGCTGCTTGTCACGTCGTACTTTTATTATATCTAAAATTCCTTCCATGAAATCTTAATGCTTATGCACAGATTCCCTACTGATGCCCCAATTTGGGTCCTCCGTACATGCATACTTATTTATTATGAAGCTTTTCGCTATGCCTTAAATGCGCCCAGTATAGAAGCATATTTGGCAGAGTCTTGCTATACATACTGCTCCAGTTATTTATAATGAATTCAATCTTATTATCAAATTTTGTCCACAGTTTGCTCCTGTAACAATATCAGCACCGGTTAAAACCGAAAAAAAACATCCGAAAAGTTTGACCCAAATACCGGCGAAACCATTTTGTTCACTTTGATAGATATAAATTGCTCTTCATGTTTTATTCAGAACTGTGCGAGACCGGCAGGCTTATTGGTTTTATTAAAATTGCAGAATTTACTTCAGAATAAGAAATGAGAGAAAGGGATTATTTTGTTTTCACACTTGGAAGATGCCCAAATTCACTAGATACATACATACACTACGACATCGGGCAACAGTGCGTCTTACTCTTTTGTAATTTGCATAGACTTATGCTTTGATTAATTCCAATATGGAAAAACCGAACAGAACTGAACTCCCATCAGTGCCAATGAATAAACCTAGTACCAAGAGACATTATGGATTTAAATATTATTGTAATTTTCTTCATCCTAATAACAGAAACCGCAGTTCCAGTTGCCACACGGAATATTCTATTCAGCAAGGGAGGACGAAAACTGACGCGATTGTATGTATAATATATTCTGTTCTGTGGAAGAATGATTGCCTTGCCTCTTCTTATTCATTCGCAACTCGAGTTTTGTAGGTATTTTTTACAATACGACAATACGAATGAACAGTTATAAGACAATATTTGATTTTCCGAGTTGCACTGGAATAAATACAATTACTTTCATTGTAATTAATTTACACGAATATCTATTCAGTATTCACACAATGAACAGAAGGATTCTAGGGAGTTGAGTAAAACTTCTCAAGATCATACAAGTTTGTAACTAGTTTGCAAAGGCAGAAAACTCGGCTAATTGGAACAAGGTTTGATTATATAACGACAAAATTACGTCGTTACTTTCAAGGCTGCAAGAATAATTTGGTAGAATGTTACTTGATGAAATTTCGGCAGAACAAACTTAATAAGCGTATACTAAAGTCGACTCGGAAGTGGAGTAAGTGTATTTACAATCTTTTGGAGAATTAACATATATTAAAGCTAACTTCAGAAACATTACAGACGTACCTACACAATTCTGAAGTCTTTTTATGACGTTTTTGTGATGTATGTAATTTTTAATTTTTTTCTTTTCATTTCCAAGGAGTCTTCAATAAGCTTCGCTATAGCTGCTTTAAGGCTTTCTTAATCTATAATAAATTGTTATAAATAGTCCATGAGCTGACTACAAAAAAAAAACTGATCTATGAGGTAACAGGATGAAATGTATTTTAGATGTTAGTGCTCACAGCGAGATTACTCCTGGTGTGTCTGGGCAGATCGATGGGCCAAGGGTAGTATATTAATAATAGTAGGAAAATCGTTTTTCGTAAATATCTCATCTTCTTGACATGCTGACTAAAAAATATAATTGTTAGATCTCGAAATTCTCCACAAATTTAGTTACATATATCAACTTTTTTCGTAACTTTAATGCTTTTTAAGTTATAGTGCGGAAAAGGTCAACAAATCAGGACCACAATTGATTTTTCGCATTTATCTCGTTTTGGGTAGCTGCTAATAAAAAATATATCCATTCAAAAGCTATTGAGCACAAAATTTGCCATTGCTTTTATATGTAAAATTTTTCCCTGCGACAAATGGTTAAGTCTCTAGAGAGGCGCAAAGTTGCACAATCAGCGCAACAAGTGGTGGATAAATGCTTTCGATTTGAGTCCATTTGGGCGGAGAAATGCGCCACCCCCAATTCCGGCGTTCTGATGAAGATTGTAAAAGTCGACTTATTTTTTCTGAAAGTAGAGGATCTCTGCTTTCATTTGAACCAGATTTTATGCTTCTACTCGGAAAAGTTTTTTTTATATCTAAAAAACTATATGTATCTTAAATGTATGCCATTGGCTGTTATTGTATTTGGAAGATGTATCTATTTATAAAATTTCACTTCGTAAACATCAGGACGAGGTAGTGCAGTGACCGATTCACATAAAGTTATAAAGGTTACTGTTGCATATAGCCCTAAAAGAGCAGATAGATCTATTTTAGACATCAAAGAGAGTGTGATGACATTAACGAGCTGATTAGTCCCAATCACAGAAAGTTTTTTAATATTATTAACATCTAATATAAAAAGGCATCAATACATATATCATAGGAAACACTACATAACTTTTGACTGACTAAGTATATAAATATATGATTTATCTTGATGGTTAGTTCTGCAGAAGTGTAATAAGTAAATAAGTAATAAGGCTTAGTGCCTACTGAAACAAGATCTACATGAACATTTATTAGAGAGAAGTCGGTATTAATTTATTTAGGAACACATAAACGAGAATTCTACCAACGGATAATCTTGGGTCAGACAAATTTCAGGCTTAGCATCTCATGATTGTTGAGGGAAGAGTTGTGTAATTTATTTAATAGAATTCTAAGTAGGTAAATATCCTTGAATAAATTCGACTATTTTTTTAACAGGCCACATAAAAATGACTCCAAATTAGGTAAGAATTCGCAAGGACTTATCAATGACTTAAACATTTTTATGTGAAGCATGAAACAATTTATTAAAACGAAACAAATTCAACTATGCGGGAGGTTTTGTGATAGTGTCGAACTCGGATAGTTCCTCGGATAAATATATATACATATATAATTTATTGTTATATCTCTTCTCAATAATAACATTTGTGCTCCCATTTATACTAATGTAAGAACTTTAGTCGTCTGCTCAGAATAATCATCAGCATTTTTGGAGAAATTTATCAAAACTTCACACTATGGAGCTAACTACAATTGGAGTTACATACCCTTATCATGAGGGAAGATAGTTCTGCAGTTCATCACAACACAGAATAGCAGGCCTCTCAAGCTGCCTAAATCTTAAAGACCAATCAGCTTAACTTATTATATTTTTAATTGAAAACGATGAAATTATGTTTAGACCTTCAGAAAATCCTCTATTGCTTTTGTCGAAAGGGAAAAATATCTTCACTGTTGCCTTCCAACGTAAGCATTAGCAGTTTTTGCTAATAATCTTCTTTCAATGGACTTGAGCAGATAGCTTCACTGCTTGTCTATCTTTTTTTAATCATTTTTGATCAGCTAGCTAAAAATATTATAAACTCTTTTTGGCATTTAAATTTGTCCCTTTGACTTTGACATTTTGTAAAAGATAAATTTCACTCTATTCGGGAAAAAGGCTTTCGGGGATCATTGCTTCACGGGATTATTGTTTCTCGGGAAAGTGACCGGAAACCTCTGTCGGGAAAAGTGCTTGTTGGGAAAATGATCTGTTGGGAAATTGTATTCGGGAAAGTGACTGGGAATCATTCACACATACTTCCATTATCCGTTGAAACCGGTGGGTGTAATGTTGTAGTCACACCATTTGACAATTAGACAAAAATAGTGTGGATTAAAAATAAGAAAACATTTTTTGTATTCCTTTAGCACTTATCTTCCATAAATTGACACGCTGTTACCTTACTCCAGCTAAACTTGATAGTGAAGCTCCAGCCATTAGGCTGTCAAAAAATGGGTCGATTCTTGAAAAGTAACAAACGTGACTTTTCGACGTGGAATTCATATGTTACCAGAAAAATGGGAGAAAGTACTGACTAGCGGTGGGCAATACTTTGAGTGACATGTCTTTTACGAATTCTTTTAAATAAAACATTCATTTTCACAAAAAAAACAGCAAGAACTTATTCAAGTCCTCAATAATATTATGTTATTCATGGGATTCAGATGAACTTATGGACAACTTTTGTTCAACTAATAACGAGCCTTTCAGCATACTAATCTTAACGTGAACCTATAGTCATAGTTTGAATCAGACGACCCAAATTACAATGCAGAAGTGACAAGAAAATTTATTCTGATAATATCCACAAAAGCTTCTCAAATGTTCAGAAAAATGTAGCGGTCCATGGGTATTCCCGGAATGCAAGAAAGTGAGTTCGCCACTTTAATAATAATTAATCTGTCAATTTTCCGACCCGTTGACTGGGACGAACAGAATTCCCTCGATTACCACTAAGCCCTTCCGATTAAGTTCCCTTGATAACTACACTCAAGCCGGGGGAAATGGGCAGTTCTCCTGACTAAAAGTATCACATGATATAGAAATTATGAATCAGATTGTCACTAACTTTCCCCGCATGGCCCTGTGAAAAACGTGAGCATTGCTTAACTTTGAGCTTTTGGCGTCCGAGTTGAGGACAAGGTGCCTCTATCATAATTTTGCTTGCCATGGCACAGCTTGGATCAAATTATCTCCTCTGACTTTTCCAACTAAGTGTTTAAATTTTAATGAATGTGAAAGAACACTAAAAGAAGTCACTGGTACTGTAGCATCTCTTATTTCCAGAGAGTGTAACATTAATGTCGTTTGGAGAGTTTTACTCACAGGGCTTTATTAGAGGTACTTTTCATGCACTTTAATTTCCACTCGTATACAGTTTCGAAATTTTATGCTCACTTAACTAAATATTCAATTACAGTAATTTACACCGCGCACAAAGCACACCAGCCACTGGCTGTTTAAAGAGTGAAAGCGTAGAACGTGCCGGCATTTTGCCCACTTTCAATTGAATATGAAAACAACAAACAAAACAACGGCAAAAATTCGCACATTTCCGAGAAAACTGTATTATTTATAAATTTTAAACGAATATGAGAAGTTTGTGCCTCGTTCTTACTACCAAAGTAAAGCCGCAAACCTCATTCACCCTTAAAGCACAATTATGAACATCGCTGCATTGCCTGAGTCCAGCAATTCACTACATTTAAGATACAGCGTACCTGCTCTCCGGCAGTATTCCACGGAAATATATCATAAAATTTCATAAGTCCTCATAAATGTCTGGACAGGCTGTCCCAGATATCACGCCCATGCATTAGAGCACAGCATCTCGTCCAAGCCGGAAGACGGTAGCAGAGTAATGTGACGAATTTGTCTTCATCAGGAGTCTCTTAAAATTTTCGCCAAGAAATTAAGGTGGGCAATAAATCAGGGAGGTCGTCTGAAAGCTGGCAGAGGCGGAAAATTATTCTGACTGTCGTTCGGGTGATTTTGCAGCTTAATTAGACGTCGAGAAGCGGCCGACCCAATAGCTTTCGCCTTTTCGATAAATTTCCTCGGTGAGTAATTTTAGCTGGGGCTTCGAGAGTTTTTTGTTGTTGATCTCCCCATTCTGCTCTTGTTGGTTGGCAGATACAGTCGTGCCATGGCGTGAAGTGAGAAAACTCACGGAAAATATCTTGACAACTCTTTATTTAACTCGAAACTGAGAATTCTCTTGAAAATTAATTTAAGACGTTCAATATCATTTGAGCGAGAGTGCGGACCAACTTTTAACAAGATTTTTGTTTTTCCGTAGGATTTGGTGAAAGCTCTCTAGGGAGATTGGGGAGAGAATCACGAAGAGGTCATTATCAATCCCATGGTCGGCAACTTTCTATTTGGAACGTGAAATTCAAATGCCGCTTCTACGAAAAGTTTTCAGCACTTTCAATTTCTTTCAACGCCTAAAATTTGCGATTTCTTTTGATTTCATTGGCATAATTGATTTCAATGCTGTCCATCATAAATAAATCGAATGCGAATTTTTCTGAACGGACATTTACTAGAAGTTCATTAATGTAGCAGGTAAAAATTAATAGACTAATTTCTATTTTACATCATAAACGTCGAAAATTGTTCTCTATTATTTAATAATAATACATACTTAGTAAATTATTGGAAATGTCACATTTTCGAAATCGCACATTCAAGTGCACATAAGTGCTTAATTTTGGAATAATAGAGGGCTGCTAATTAACTGAAAGCTTTAGTGCGACCGATTTTTAATCGGCCATTAGAAAATGAGGGTGACAACGTGACGTACTATTGGGTATCGTCTGGAATTTTACTGTGTTGCGTTTTTCACGATGCTACGTGTATATCCCGAGCTACATCAACGTTATAAGTTTATCTAATATGGTAATTTCTGTTGAAATTTAGTATCAAATCCTTAACAAAATACTTTTGACCATTGGAACATATGCGGGTTAGCAGCCTTACATGTATATAATTACATATAATAAAATGACAACTAGAGCCGTCCTTTTCCTTAACTTTTGAACGGATTGTGTTCCGCTTTCTACGATTAGATTCACAAAGAAGGTTTCGATTAAAAATGTCCCTATGACTTATAGGAGCTGAGCATTAACGGTATTAGTGAATCGAGCCGAAGAATAAGTTTGCCACCGCGCGCTTTCATGGAATATGCTGTGGAACTTTAACGGATTACAATCTAAATGAATATATGCGGGTTTTTGGTGTCATTAATCTCGAAACTGCCATTAATAGTTGGAAATTAAAGATGGCAGATCCAATATAGCGACCAAAAACTCTCAACATCAAAGGATTTCGGTTTAAATAAATATTCAGAAGTTTTTAGGGTCACTGAATTTAAATCAGCTATCGAAATTTTATTCCGGAAATATTTCATTTCATTTATTATGCAACAGTTTTATTTTATTAAGTAATAATATTAATAGAAAAACAAAATCTCAATTCAAATTAACAATTAACAGTCTTAACAGACCTATTCTGTGTATATATTGTTAGCAGATCGATTCCGATCTTACCTGGGCTTATCCATTCTAAAAAAATAAATTAAACCTACCACAAACTACAGTTGAATAGTCTAAATAACAATATGGATCCACGTGAATTCTCAAATGTGTGAAATCATTTGAAATTGGTAATGTTCAGTCGTCATCTGGGATCCATCATTTAAAATTCCCAAGTTTTGAAAGCAAATTCGAAATTTTGAATTCTGAAAACGCTTAGCATTCAGCGGTACTCAGGCTTTCAGCGGTCATCTTTAATTCCCAAATGTTAAAGGAAAATTCTATGTCAGCTATTTTAAAAACCCATTAGGACCGTTTTTTCATAGAGAGAAGAACCTCAAAAACGGAAAATCTAAATAAATGTTGTTTTGGGTCAGTCACATCCAAAGTTGTCTTCATCTCTGTTACAGGCAAGATTCTAATAAAGATATGAACCACCGAGAATTGAGGCGATTCGTAGGGCAATGTAATGTATACTGCAATCACGCTAAAATAATTTCAGCCATTTGTACGGAACTGTATGTTGAACGTGGGTGTATGTGTATTGTGTATATTCTCCCACTAATAAGATTTTAATATCTGACTCTCTTAAATAAACAAGTGCAATATAAAAACATTATGGAAAAACACAAATCTCAGAAAGGTAAAATTCCCCCTTCCTGTGGATATACCAAGCGTTGAAAAGTTTAAAGGTTTTGTTTCATAAGAAGTTCAAACGCTTGAGGAAAATTTCATGATTCGTGAAGCATGCTTTTAAGACTTTTTGTTTTTGCTTTAAATTGTTACATGTATAAATTAAGCTCATTTTCTCACTGCACTTTATTAAAATCTCGGACTAGATTAACTCAGCAGTCGAGCTGTGAAAGATGGCGGAGTGTGAAGCAGACATTACACTCAGGGCATTTCAAAAGCATTTCTCTGGCAGGATTCCTTCTGATTAAATTAGTAATTACGCTTTAGTCTCTAGTGGGAAGGACAGGTTATTAGAGAATTTTTCTTTAAAATAATTTTCCTGTTTAACGAAAACTTGTCCTATAAATTTGAAACATTTTCATAAAGGACCTGAGCAAATTAGTCAGTAGAAAAATGAATTAAAAGATGAAATTGCAATTTGCATGTCTACACAATCCAAATGAATTAGAAATTAGAGTTTCAGACCAGTCCCTTCTCGTTGCAGTGTAAATACTTTATAGGATTGCCGTTGAAGAGTTATTACGTTCACTGTGCAGCTAATTGCAGTCCGCCTGAAAAGGACTTATTCATCAGTTCGAGCAAAGTCCATCCAACCTTAGTTTAAAGGAGAGAGACGACTAGAATTGATTATCCTACCAGACCAGCTGGATTCTCTGATTTATGGAGGAAATGGTGAAATATGGGAGCTACCTGGCACTTCTGCTTGGTATCCAATAGTCAGGTTGGTCCCCTCAATATAGGTATGTGCTAGACTCCGAGAAATCTTAACGTATCCCTTTGTTTCGACCAGTAAATCACAGATGTGGTCTGTCGGGAAGGATTTATAGCACAATGAATTGCTGTTGGATTTGCAGGGAAGATTTAAATTTTTTACCTAAGGATGTACGTTACGTCGTCTTTAGTTTTAATTCATTGTGTTTGGATACATAAGTTTGTGATTTGCATACCTAATACACGAAGAAAGAAATTAATTATTATATTTTTCCAAATATAGGGCTTTAAGTTTCATCTCTTGAAACATATTGAAACATTTTTTGTGACGATAGAGCCTTGTAAAGGGTCTTTCGATATGGACGCTAGCCATTTTTTAGGTTATAGCGGCCATGTTGTTAAAACAACATCTGTCGAATTTCTTGTAAATTGTTCAGTTGTGTGTGAAAAATCACCACATCACCGCGTTGAAGAACGTGTGCAAATCATCAAATTATATTATCAAAATCTTTCTCCGTTCGAGAAACGTTCCCCGCATTACGTGATTTTTATCCTCGTCACAACCGTCTTGTTGAGTTGACTATTCGACGTTTGGTGGTCAAATTCCAGTCAACCGGTTCGGTGAATAATCAGTCAACACCCGTACGTCACCGAAATTCAAGGTCTGCTGAAAACATCGCTACTTGCGTGAATTTCTCGACGTTCACAAGAACGTGGCCTTTATGCCACTTCAACTTGGCGAATTTTGCCTCGGGACTGCACCCGTATAAATCCATTTGACCCAGGCAGACAACGCCGTGTGTTGGCTGATTGGGCTCTGGAGCAGTAATTTCGCCAAAAAAATCACATTAGCGACGAAGCCCATTTTTGATGAATGGATATGTGAACAAGCAAAATTGTCGGATTTGGGGTGATAACAATCCACACGAGATACACCACCACCAAATACATCCCGAGAAAGTCACTGTTTTGTGCGGATTTTGGTCTGGCGAAATCATCGGTGCGTACTTCTTTCAAAATGAAACTGGCATTACCATAACTCTCAATGGCGAGTGCTATAAATCCATTGACAAGCAACTTCTTGTAGCCTACAGTGGATGATATGGATACCGACAATATGATTTTCCTACAGAATGGCGCTACGTGCCATACAGCGCATGCCACGGTGGACATTCTGCACGAGCGATTCGCGGGCAGGTAATCTCGCGCAGCGGCGACGTGAACTGAACACACCGAGATCGTGAGATTTAATGTCTTTAGACTTCGCAAGTCTATGCGAATAAACCGCAAGCAATTGATGCCCTCAAAGTCAAGATAACGAACGCCATCCAGCAAATTCAGTCAGATTTATGCGACAAAGTCACCAAAAATTGGACCTCCCGTGCTACAAGGAAAAGACAAGTACTGTTAGAGAACAGATACACATCGTAACTTCTAATAAAATAAACTAACTCAACGAACAAGGATCAAATCAAATTACCTGCAAAAATAACTAAAGAAGGGAAGGAGGCGTTCTTATCTAATCTCCTGATTTTGTACCAAGTTGCACCTATAGCGCTGTTTTTGCGCTTTATAGAAAGCTATTTAAGCGAAAGGAAGCATTTTACGGGAAGAGGATTGCTGTATCTTTTGAGGAGCAAATAAACCATTGATACCTCTAATCGCGCCACATTCGATCAATGAGCTAATTATTTTCACGCAATTAGCACGAATTGTACTTGGTACGAAAGGAGGTTCTACTTTTGTAGAGTGTGTAGAATTTTGTAGAGTGTATTTTCGCAATCTGTACTTCATTACTCCCGATCTCGAAATCCCCTTTATATGTACAGCGGAGCGGTGAAGCGAAGAGATTTACTTTTATTTATGACATAATCGAGGAAAGTGAAAAACATGAAAAGAGAATTTAAATCTAGAAAATCTTCCGAATATTTTATGCAACTTTAAAAAATGGGGGGAGCTTTAATTGAATCGTATGTTGTTGCTAGCAGCTATCACAGTGAAAGAGATTATGTGGTTTCAAATGCGATAAAAAGTATCCGACGCTTTTTGGTTTTGTCAGGCAGCTGAACACTTTAAAAGCCCTGCCTTTGATAGACAGACAGAGGCATAATAAACTAAGGGATATCTGTCAGGAATGAGATAAGTTGTTCATGAATCATGTCATGACAGCCTGCGGATATATTCTATTCCAGCAACATAGGAAACGTAGGCAAGGCAGTCACAATAATGAAAAAATTTGTTTTCAATCTCAACTGATTTTCCTGCATTCTATCATTAAAATTCCTCAAAACTTCGCCTTACCGTTGGTGGGGAGAATTATCGAGGGAGAAACACCTTCTAATAAGGACCAGGACAATTAAAGCCAAGCATTTTTTACAAAACTTAAAGCCTCCGTCTAGGTTTTCAGTCCTCATTTATGAAGGCGTGTTTACTTCTAGAAAGGTGTTTATCTCACAAAAATTTCCAGTCTGCCGCAAACTTCTTTCCCACAATAAAATGATTAATGAAGTTGAAAATTCATTTGAAGGAGATTTTCAAGACAGACATGGCTTTCGTTGCTCGCATCATTTTTCTCCGTTTCGGCTTTGTTTTCTTATTGCTTATTTTAGCATTTGGTGCTGCTAGGATGTTTCTAACCGCAGAAGCACTCGTATTACGAATTAACTCGCAAACGAAGAAGACTTCCTTTTGATAAATTATGTCTCAAAGAGGGTTCCGAGATTATTTTAAGTTTACTTCAGCAACCCTTTTTCGGGTTCTGTGTATATTCATATATTTATCTGCCTCCTCTACCACAATCCGCACAGTAGGTATATTGTGTTAGAATTCATCCGCCCTTCAAGGGAATTGCTTCAATTAATTTATCGTTAGACATTTTAACGAGAACACATTCGGTTTTCGGTTATCAATCTAGCAGTGAAATGTAAACATTTGCATTTCACAACATGATAGGATATTTCCATAATGACTTTAGTTTAGCAGCCGACAATCCTATTTCTATTAAAATCACATTACAAGTTTGAACCGTCTGCCGGCATTCATCTTATCCGGTCACAAAACTACATACTACCAGTGTATGTATTCGTATATGTTAGCATTAGTGGACCTATGTCCTATGATGGAGGAGTATATTCGATGTTGACTTAAAATATGTACATATTTGGTCGAAGGGTGATTTTTCGCAAATTGAATAATATTATTAAGATTGTGTTAAACCCAATCGGTGAAAGGTACACACGTACGTTTTGAATCGGTCATATTAAAAACCACATAAGTCATGAAATCAAAATTGTTCAGGAATCAAGAAAAACTGTACAGCACACAATTAAAAATTATAGTGTTTAGGCTTTAAAGCACATAACCTGCGTTTGTGATATTTATGAACATAAAATTCCGTTTTTGACTTATGTCGTTTTAGCAAGAAATAGAGTTTAGTGCGCTTAAAAATTAATAAAACAGCCATACTTATATTTCATTGATTCACAAATAAGCGCGTTCAAATAGACCGAGCGATGTTTCCAGCCACTTCATCGGCTTTTATTTGTGTTTGTGTTATATTTAAAAAATAGTAATCGAACTAAATACGCTATGGGTGAGACACGATATCTGCGGAACAAAGAATACTTTGAAAATGTTTAATGATAATAAAATCAAGAAGTAATTTTACAAATAAAATAATAATTGTTCCGGTCTGTTAGCACATATGTACATACATATATGTAAGCCATGAATTAGAGCGTTTTGTTAAATATTTTTGATTTCAAATTAATGGCTTAGCAAAAAACACGTTATGAACAGGATTTCCCTCTGATAATTGAAAAATGTGTGCTGCTATTAAGTCTGCAAACAGACCTGGTGCATGTGCGACATGCGACTAAATTATTATTGAATTGCAATCCATAATTTGTATATTGTAGAAAATTAGAGACTGATTCCCAAGGAATACAAGTATTGTTCGTTTGCTCATGATTAAATATGCAGATCACCGGAAAATGAAATGAAGGAAAAGGAGACAAAAGATGTTAATATAGTGCATTCAAAAATACTACGCTTTTGTAGCATACCAGTTTGAATGAGGCTTTCGTACAAATTTTGAGTGAATCAAAATCCAAACAGGGTAACTTAAAAAATGAGTAAGTATTCAACAATCATTATTATGTCAACTTTTGTCGTTTAGGTTGCTTGAAAATTGCGCTTGACGCTATATTATCAGCATCTAATTGGATATTTACCAATATAATAAAGTAAAATAGCTTAATGACACAGACGTCTTACTTGCTTCCAAGCTAAGGTAAAATCTTAAAGTTCTAACTCCTTTTTGATTTTACAAATTACCTTATTTGAAAGAAAAAAATGTTCAGCGGTCTGATTCCTTTCTGTCTAGTTAAGAATCCATTACACCTGATTGATGCAGCCATTTGCATAGAAAGAGATAAGCGAATCGAGACGACGTAAAAAGCTTTATTCCGCCACGTCTATTTTACATAATTCTGGAAACAGGATTATCTGAACCGAGAGGCCTTAATAAGGTAAATGCACTAATAGACAGGATACTTGATGAAATCCGTAATGCGTTTACATTCCTGTTGCCAGGTGTGCTCAGTAGCATTGGGCAACTATAAAAAAATTTCGCGTAAAAGGAACGACGGATGCGTAAAGGAGAAATTCAGAATTCAAATTGGCCACTGAAATTTATCTCAGTTAAGCCTCGTGACTTGAAGCATAAAATAAATATCTGCTCCCGGGAACGTAAATGTGGCGTTGACTGAGTGGTAGGTATCGGACCTTGCTCACCTGCTATTAAATGGGGGCGATGGGCAGCCATCTCCGCGTTTGATACCATATGGAAATTCCATGGAAATCGTGGCTCTCTGCATAATCCGGATTTAGAAAGACATCCAACCAAAATGGAGGTAAGGTTTTAATTTTATGTTTGCGCCACTGATTGAAGTTCATAAAGTTCGTCTCGCACACAAAACACGAAATTTGCATTATTCATGGGAATTCGAGCGTTACCAGGTGAAAAGCCATTGCTCATTCGTGACGAGGATTTGGCTCCTATTAGATCGGGAGCGTCATCAAATGCTATAGATTCAACTTTGAAACAAAATAACATCCGCTTAGGTTGGATTTATTCCGCATTGGCTAGGGGATTTGTGTCAATTCATAGAGACCTTGGAGAAGAACTCCGCAATTTGTACCTTCCACGTGAGTCATAACTTATATCCACTTTTATCGTGACAAACTCATATCCAAATTCACCGACAACTACTTATGTTGACAGCAGAGAGATTGCGATTTCAAAGCTACTTATGTACGTGAACATGCTGTTTGAGCAATACTCGAAGAAGTGGGGGAGGATTATTTTTGAATTTCTGAACTCAGATCGCGAAATCACATTAGCGTGAGTGCTCTGAAGCGTA
This sequence comes from Neoitamus cyanurus, assembly GCA_947538895.1. Classification (NCBI taxonomy): domain Eukaryota; kingdom Metazoa; phylum Arthropoda; class Insecta; order Diptera; family Asilidae; genus Neoitamus; species Neoitamus cyanurus. The sequence goes on from OX384540.1 coordinate 51,144,256, forward strand.
CGTGTCATATTTTACAAGAAGTGTTAGTGAACGCGGAACAGATTTATCTCTTAGGAGAGCGACAACTGTCTGAAATATTTTGACTGTTTAATTTCATCCATGTTTTTAGGGTTGGTTGTTAGGTTGAGTATGTGTCACCTCTAATGCCAGGGCTTCCGAGCAAATCTGTTGTACACACATATTGACGTGGTGTTCTCCTACATTATTCATTGGAGTCTGACAGTATTTGCACTGATAGATTTCAAGAAAGTGCGCGTGATTTCAGGAGAAATATTTATTTTTATTGGTTCAGATATTTGAACAAACATTTACATAGGTAACCTTAAATCCAACTTTAGTTTTAAAGTGCTTTCGTACAATATTCACATTATGAAAGGATTTGAAATCCACGAAAAATTATTCAACGTTTGCCAACCACAGAAATTCGCTTTGCAAAAACGTCACAAAGTTGCAGATGACATATTTCTTCAACAGCTAATTGGTTTGTGGGCGACTTGTTTCTTTAAATTAATTTCATTTCAGAGCAAACAACCACAATCTGATGGGGCATATACAACTATACATTTATAGGACTACAAAAGAGGGAATTTTAAAATGTTTTATAAATCTGCTGGAGAAATTGGATTGATTGTTTTTTGTGGTTCAAAATATACACACATACAAGCAACATTTTCATAATTAGATGCAAAGTAAAGCAATTATCGATTGAAATAATATATTCGCCAAAAATATTGCGATGTGTGTATTTTATATTAACAACAAATTTGGATAAAATGCTACACGAAAGAAAATTTAATATTTACATCAACCATAATATTCAAGAAAATTAGTTCAGCAGTTTTAGAGATATTCCAATTTTAAAAATGCAGCTTGCAGCAAAAACGCGTTTGAAATTTTGTTTTTCATAAAACATGGCTTCATTAGACATTATTGTATATTTTGCTGGGTGAATAAGCACTCTTTTTTATTCTTTCAATTAATGTGCAATTAATTTGTATGCACTTGGCTGCAAACAGGCATGCTAATCTGTTAGACCATTCAAAGTGGGCCAACAGCTCGTGGATTTGATATAGTTTGGGTTGATGTAAAGGGGTTTAAGGGTAGCTGGTTCGAAATATGTAGTTGTAAAAAACAAAACATTTTTTTTATAAATTTAAAAGTTGTGATTTAGTAGTAGGTAATATTAAAATTATGTTAATAAAAATTTGGTGTGCTGGGAAACACATGACTATATTGTGACTGCTGGATTAATTCCAAACTCTTCATACTTCATATTATTTATAATAATTCAGGGTTGTTCAGATATACAAGCAATCTTTTAAGCTTTAACTGGCACAAACATTTTGCAACCCACAACATAAATCGTGCCATCAAACCAGCTATACGGGTGTCCAATGAAGAGTAATTATGTGATTAGTTCACCGCAATGGGATATGATCAAAGAAATTAACGAACGATTTTACCATGAATAACAAGAATTTCCCTCTTCAACCGCATTTATCGTAAACCAAACTAAAGCAAGTGCTATGAAATAACTCTTGCTTTGCTCTATTAATGCATCGGTAGCCCATATTGATTAAGAATCACATCACTCTACTGAGAGTGTATTTAGTGTAAATACTCTCCCTTACCGAACAAATATTAAATTTTCAATTTAAATAGCTTTCAGCTTCATCCAAACACAAATCCCGTTTGTTTGTGGTTCAACTACGAAAACCCTTAATTTCGTCACGTAAAACCTTGCTACTATTCACCTGGTTGTATTTCATCCACATTAGCTGCAGCTAGAGAATTTTCCATGGTACTCTCAAGGAAAAGATTAGAAATATCAGTCATTATATTCGTTGATTTTCAACCGTCTATTTAAATTAGTTGATAGTACTAAAATAATTGGAGACCCCCCAACTACACAGTAAATTTTTTTTTCCAACAATCATTGTTGCCAATTTGTGGCCAACAATGATTGTGACAAAATCACACTTCAAATTTTAAATTAAATTGTGGTGGAAAGAAACATTTCAAAGTGCAATTCAATTAAATGATCGGTGTAAAATTACAACTTGTGTTTACTTCGTTTATCCCGTTAAATGTAATTTTACACCGGTGTGTAATAGGGTTTCCCTTATGGGTGTAAAATTGAATTTCCAATCTGATTTTACATTTTCAAATGCTGCTGGTTTATGTGTGGTTTCCGATGGGATTCGAATTCGGGACGCCTGGTTTCTAGTATGTAGTAATATTGAACTGATTATGTTAATTTTATTATAATAATTGCTATTTAGTAATACTACATAGCTATATTGAACTTTTCATTTAATTTCCTACTTTTAAAGTCGCGAAATTAAATTTATTTTTTTAAGTGAGCATTCGTATAAATAAAATCCTATTTGTAACTTCGTACATTGTGAATAACGGTGCATATGAAACTAAAACATCAATGCAATTTTGCATCTGAAAGAGTAAATTTTAAATTATTAACTTTCATTTCATTAAATTACATTGGAAATTCACTTTCAGACATTCACAATACATGAAATCAAAATAAAATAAATGGCTTTGAGAAACTTTAAATGCCTCATAAACACTGAAAATGTGATGAAACGCAGAAGAAGAATGAGTAGTCACAGCTCTACCTTGGTTGAATGGGCATTTTGAATTAATTGATGTAGAAGTCCCTTTTATATGAATTTTACGGTGTAAAATTGGCTCGACAAAATTGAATTTAAATTTCTGGCAGGGTAATTTTAAACTTTATTATGAATTTTAAATGGTTTATGTATTATTAAATTAGTTTTCTTTTATATTACCCATAAAATCCCATTTCGATAGTTTTTCGAATTATTGTACACAAATGTGTATTTTTAATATTAAGCAATTTAAAATGTTAACATAATTAATGTTTCAATATTCAACAATTTTTTTATTGTGTAGTTTAGTAGATGGTTATCCAACTTGTATTATAGTTTCATTCATTAATTTAATTTACATGTACGGCAGAAAGTTAGATGATATTTCTAATCTTTTCGTTCTGTGTAACCCGTCATGTACATTTTTTATTGAAATATTTGTTATCTGTCAGGTGTTTCAATCATTTTCCTTACAATCACTGTCAACATTTTTAGAGAGAGTTTTATGTTTTTTAAATAACCTGCTATCTATCCTCTAACAGAAGGCATAAAAGTTGAAAATGAAAAGTCCTTTAAAATTATTGGAAGTGTTTTCTATAAGAAATATTTATTAATAACATTGGTCAGCTATTTCGAAAAATTTTCATGGTGTCACACAACTGATAGATGATAACTTTTGCTACGAATTTGAATGACTTTTGTTTACAAAACAATTTAAAACAAATAACTACCGCAACTGCATATATAAAAAATGTGATTAAATGAATATTTTTCGCATTTCTTCTGTGTTTGTATGGACTTTGTCGTATTAGCCCCTATACAAACGAGTTTCCAAGAATGGTTGCCAATTTTAAGACTACGCAAATAATCTGTTTTCACCTTAAAATATAAAATAAATTACAATATTTTAATTAACATTTAAAATGCGTTGTATAAGGTAATGATATAATTGATAATGAAATTAAAATACAAATGTAAAATTAGCCACTTTTAAGGTAAACTCTCTGATGATATCCTTGAAAAATTATTTTGGATAAGGTTAAACCGTTGACAATGGACGGATATATTTAACATGGTACACGCCAACGCACATTTCATAAAATATGTTTAAAACACATTTGACCTCAGGAGGGCCCGAATGCCTCCTTTGTGCTAAAAGCTCTATCCTGCCATTATCTTATTAATCACGGAAGATAAGTTGACTAAAAGCTTTTCAGCTGGGAAGCAGGATATTCAAAATGTAGATAAAGTCCTTTCGTGTTACTTCGTTTCCTATTGAAGTGCTATCGCGATTGCCATGATATTGTAATATTCGTTTCACTTTAGTGGACTTTAAGGGTTTGTCTTAATGAATAGCAACCGGAAAATGAATAGAGTTGAAGTGGGCGAGGATTCAGCATAATTGAAAGGTTGGGTGAAACGAAGGCAAATTGTGATATTGCCTTTCTATACCCAAAAGCGGAATTGATGCTCTAATGGCTATTTATTATTCGAACTATCTGAAAAGTGGATAGTATTGAAAGCTACCAATTTGTTCTGCTTTTGTATATCTTTCCTAAATGTTTGTGATACCCTTACAAGAGTTATTGTACACAAAGCTCAATAAAAACGTTATGTTCACATATTTAGTAAGTTCATATGTTTGTTCGAATTGTATACCAGGGTGACTCGAGCAATTATTAATTACGAAACATCCAAAACAATTGATTTTTCAATAAAACCCTGAAAAGCGGACAACAAAAATATGAAATTATTTGAGGTACGTACTTGCATATTACAGGATTAAGAAGAACAGCTGCTATGATAATAATAATATAATCTAAGGTTCTAAATGTTTTATGCGATTTATTTTCAAGTTTTGACATGTTTTAAAACCTGAAACAACTAGCACATAATTTTAACGACATCAATTCAGTAAAGCTTTTGACTTAATAAACACATACATACATATGTATGTACGTTAAGTTTAGTTAGAAGAGTCAGTTAACAAATGTTAATATTATTAGTTTATTTATTTTGGTTTTATGAAACTAACACTTTAATGTTAATTTTGTATTATTTATAGTTGAGACGATGTTCAATGATAAATCTCACAATTTTAAAATGAATTGCGTCTGTAGGTGGTAGTTTCTGCCCTCATAAAACATTTATAATGGTATAATTTTCTTATATTTTATCCCATCATCAAATAAATTCTAAGTATAATATGTGTGTGTGCATATGTACATATAATATGTCTACATAAATTCAAAATATACATAAAATCTCTTACCTAATATCAGTAAAATAATTCCCAGTTGTGTCTCCTGGAAAGAAGAAGAATTCTATTAAAAATATGGCTCGAATTAAAATGCGAACTTTACAAAAAAATCACAAAATTTTTCTGTCCAAATTACATAGAACACGCCAAGAAGAATTCTCGGCCAACTCGGGTGTCGTTTCATTTGTCTCTAACACAATTTTCTTTTCCTTCGACCCACACTTTTGATATGGGTAAAGATTCGTGCCAGGAACCAACAGGCTTTATTATACAGGCGAAGAGAAACCCTCAGGACTTCCTTATGCATGCAGACGACAGTTCATAATCGTTTTTCGCCGAAAGCAAACGAACTGGCTAAATAAACAATATTGTCAACCACACATATGTTGCTGGGTTTGGTAGTCTAGCTAATTCGGTTTCCTCCCTCCAATTTGTTTGTTTTCCTCGGTTAAGGTACCACATGGTGAATTATAATAATAGTTCATTAATCGTAGCGCATTTTAATTTTCTACGAGACTTTGAATCCTTTAGGTGACTATACGGTGGTCAACTAAAACACCAGTTCACTTTGCATTAGATTGTTAATAAAATCCTGCATCTGTTCATGTACATACATATGTACTCGTATATGTATGGATTGAGTCGATTCGACGATGATTTTTTTATGCAAGATTCTGTGAATTTAAATTGTCATCCATTAGGTGAGAGAATGGTGCTTTGCAGCTTTGTGCACATTACAGAAAACAAGAGGCGCTCGACACGATAATTTATTATTTAAGCAACTATGGCGGATATCACCGGACATAACTCATATACGAATTGAGCACAATCATTGAAAGCAACATTTATTATAATATGACATTCAGAGTTACGACAGGACATGACCATGCACAAAGACCGCAAGAACATCTTTTAATCAGCCTTAGTCAAGCTCCTCTGGACAGATGTGACCTGGACCTCCATAATCTTCTCAGGGCGCCATAAATTTTAGCAAGAGAATTAGTGTGGTAATAACTTGTCGTTGTTAAAGTAAGGATAATACTCACATTTTTGGCTTTGTTAACACGTTTAAGTTCCAGTTTGTTGAGGTGAAAAGCCAGGCAATTTTTACGTGGAAAAATACATTGACATGGCTTTGAAGGTTTTAGTGTTAAGGCGTCATTAATTCACCACGTTGACATTTTATTTAAGGGGAGACATGATAAAAAAATTTGCAAAATGAGCTTAGGTAAATTTTGTAATTTTTTTGGTTAAACTTTACACAAGGCGGAGGTAAATTTCTTAAATAAAACTTTTCTTACTAGATTTGTCTGTGAGTTTACCAAGTACTTCAGGAATTCTTCTTAGCAAATAAGTATTTTTTCTGTGTAATATGATATATATATATAAAAACATCTTCTTAATTGCGCTTGTGCTTTCGTTTATTCTGCAGGTTCTTTAGCTTGCCCGTAACAAATTTTTTAGCTTTACGAAACCGCTGTTAACGTAAATATTTAGCAATATGCATTTCTAAAATAAACTGCAATTAGAAATCTTCATCCCAAATATACATATAATACATGTATGATGCATATATGTGCTAAAAATTTAACAAAACCTCAGTCTCAGTCTCTTTTGACAGAAAAATTGAACTCCATCGCATTGAACAAGTTAAAATTCGGTCTTTCTACATAATTATAAATTTACATAACTTTTTCTGACAGTGTACTGTCATCTGAACCAAATTTTCATGATTTTTTTTATTTATTTTAATGAGCAATATATAAACGCAAAAGAAAACTCTTTCCGATCAAAATTTAGTCTAACTGAAATTTTGTTTTGTTTTTTAATCTTCTTCCTTAAAGATTAGTCTGATTCCACAAAAGCTTGACTGTCCCAGCCTGCCCATGTTGCATGTACGCTAAATAATGACATTACGCATTTCCTTCTATAAACAATCTTACGCAGCTGTTTTTGGGCACTCCAGCCCCATGTGTAGTCCATTCCGGAATAAAATCTCTAAATACAAAATTCAATTTCCCTATGTACTTGTATATAGATATCTTAAAGCTTCATCTCCACTCGGTATTTTCCATTGTACGAGTTCTATTTGACACAGCCAAATAGCGTTAGCACTTGCTTAAATATTTAAGCAAATCCTTTGAATTCAGACCGAGTCTGAGAGTTCACTCAACTGGCTGACAATACTCGTATTGAATTAATGAAGTTGCCCTTTTCGCCCTACTTTGAATATATCAGCTAATTATTCTGTTGAAATTCAACAAATAAGCCAAACCAGCATTTGGCCCTTGAAGCCTCAAACGCAAACGGTACGTGCTCGAGGTGGCGAAGTGTAAGATTGACAGTCTATGGTAAATTAATTTCATCGCCTTTTTCCAATTATTTTTCAATCAAACAAGCTTAATGAAATTGTGGTGGCACCCTCATCAATTGCTGTACCAAACTCATTATAGCGCTGGATCTCCATCTTATTTTTGCTTCCTTGAAATATAAAAATCAAAGAGGTTTCGGCTGGCTGTCGGTAATTGAAAGCAAAGAAAGTTAAGGTGATAGCCAGAGGTGCTTAAAGTTGTGAGGCCTTGAGAGTTGCACATAACAGAGGGCGATAGCTTGGAAAACTCCGGGATTTTAGCTCAAGGGCGATTTCAGTCTTAGAAAGGGTGATTAAATCTACTCAAGAAATCGAAGGAAAGCATATTTTCCGTAGTAGCTGAAATTCAATTTTAAATACTGCAGAAGTGATTTAATTAATTTCCACCCCATTTTGCGTTTGACCAGAGTAACAGAAATCTCCTGTTGTCCCAAGTTATTATAATCCTTGTAGCTGTTTGGAATTATTTTAGTTTAAGGAATTGCTCTCTAATTTAATTTTTTTCCAGACAAGGTACCTACCCAAAGATTAAGCCCTGTTCTTTGAAAATTCTTAACATTTCTATTCTGGGACAGCAGTATGTCTGCACAATTTGCTTTATCAGAGAGCTTGTAAAAATATTGAAATTTTTTGTAATGGAACCTAATGTGCCAGTATGAATTTTGAGGTCTGGATTACGCGTAAAGCATAAAATCACGTGTTAAGCACGTCGTGTTTTATTGGTTTTAATATAGGTTATAAGAATTTAATATATTTACCGTTATGCATACCAACGCGTTGAACATAGCACCAGAACGCTTAAATAATAAACTTCAATATGGCACACGCTTCCCATGAGATCGATTGGAATTCGTCTCCCGTCGTGGGGGAGGGATCTCATATTTTATGCGGCAGCAGGAACATACGGAGTGGAAAATTTTCCATCAATTTCTAGTCAATGCCACCCCTTTGGTTAAATTTTCAGGATAAAATGGAATATGCATTTTCCTGTTTGCCTTGAATTTGCAATCCCAAGATAACATCTAAGGATAGCATTTTCACACCGTGCAAGACGTACATACTATGCACATAGCATCGGCTTACTGTGTTAAAACATAAAAAGATATTGAAGAACATTTTGACAAAGCCGCTATCGGCAAATGTGTCGCCAATGTGTAAATCTACGGGGTCCCTTCGCATGTTTTTGGTCAAGTTACGTTGGACGCACGCATGAACAGTTTTGGCAGGCTTCATTCATCAGATATGTCAGCATCAGTTCCATTACAAGCACTATGCGATGCAATCGATTGTTCTACAGAGCAAACTTGCCCTCTGCGGTCGACGTGAACTCTTGGTGCTTGAACTTGTCACGTCTTTTAACCAAATGCTCTTTGAAGGAAAATGAAAATATATTAGACCCGAAAACATCTCTTCCTGGATCCTTTCGATGTCCCCTTTGGCACCGGATTCGTCAATAAATGAATAATTCAACGTACGTGGAACTCAATGTCGGCCATGTGTTGTACAAAGCTTTGACAGAGACGTCTTTCGACAGAAGCTCTTGATGATAACATTGATCAATGGAGTTGTAACGATGCTAGAAGGGCTACAGGCTATTGAATATAAAATATGATTGTTTACTTTCTGATGAATTCATCATATTAACAGAAAGACTTATCTTCAAATTGAAAAGGTTGTCATGGACATGATTAGACAACAGACATTTATTACTCTCTTATTAGGGATACGTTCGTCCACCTAATGTGTGGTTATTTTGTTGTATTTGTTTTTAATTGTCATCATGCAGTTTTTCGATTTCATTATACATCACTAAGAAAACTCCTGACAATTCCTTCCTGAAATGAAGGTATTTAATATGAAATAGCATTTTGCTAAAAATCTGAAAATTAAACATATCATTATAAATATGTTTAGAAATAGATTTTGTTCCACATTTGGTGTGAAATAATTTGCCCACAAAATTTTTTGAGCAAAAGCGTAAATTAATATAATAAAATTCATAAATTAAAATGTATGTTCTGAATACGGTAGGCAATCTATACATCCACTGATACAAAAGTGGAGTATTTAATTATTCCTATAGACATATAATAGATATCTAATTTGTAAAAGCCTCTGAAATATTTGCATAATCTTTATGATTATTTTCGATCTGAACTAGCTGAAAATTTGCATCATATGACAGAGAGTATGTCCAAGTGCACGCCATATGTCATACCTCCAAATGATCAATAATTTTCCTGGGGACTCAAGTAATCTGGAACCAAGTTTTGAGTTAGGTTCTGAAAGATTATGATATTCCTTAGAGCTTATATCAACATGTACATAGATCAATGCTATGGCAAAAAAAAGTGGATAAAGAATTGGTGGAGGCATTATTGGATATGGCTACAAAATTTGAAGTCAGTCGGTGAAGTAGTTAGTACTGCACTGATTTTGTAAAACCGGATTTGAGGAAAATACGTTAAAGGACTGAAAACCAATTTGTTACCTCTCTATTGATAAATTGATTTGCTGGGGAAACTGAAAATCAAAGTAACACAAGTGCAGCAATAAAAATACGTTTGACGTACCCAATCCATCGATCATTTTACGAGGTAGTAGATCACTTACAATGACCCTTATTATGATTAAGCTTAAGCCCTTGGGGATTCACCAAAGCGAAACGCTATTCTATTGACACCTCACTTTGTTGCCAATTTTGTCAAGTGCAAATAAGCCAAAAATTCGCTCGGCAATCCGTTTGAGCGTCCAATTAAAGGGCTTAGAAGGGCCCAATATTCCGTTAGTTATCTAACACCCAGCAGTTGTTAATTATTATCCTTTGTATACAATGTGTTATCACTTTGGGACAAGCATGCTAGAGCTATTATTTATGAATACTTCCGCACACTGCACAAGCTCTTATGTAAATGGTTCCCAGCTCATGCATTCAATTGTTGTCGCAGGACGCTTGCTCTCGACATGCTACAGGACCAAAATATATATGAGTTATTAAAACTCCCTTAATATGCCCCGTCCTCTGGGCCAGTGTAGCGCACATTTACATAACATTCCCTTTATGACCCTCAGATTATTACAAAGTGGTTCATATTGACACAAAAGCCATTAAATGAAATTGCAACGCGTGAAGCTGAGCAGGGCATTAATTTGCAAGAATTTTAATTTCGCGACAACAATTACACGACGCGATTTAAATTACTTTTTTCTTTTACATGCGGTTGTGTTTTGTATTGTTAATAAATTACATTCAGATTGGGTACTTAATTTTTCCTCTCTGTCCAAAAATTATTCAGAAACCAATTCAATTCACAAGGCTTGTTGACATATGTACACTGTAAAATATGAATATAAAATATCTAATACAAAAGAAGCATATTTGAATTTACATCTTCACTACGGTTTTGTAATGTTACTTTCATTGTGGTAAGATTGCGACAAGATCTAGGTACATATGTATATTAAAGTAATTCATCGGCCATTATTCATTCAGATTACCCAGAACGGCAGGATGCTTTACTTTGTGGAATTCTCATGAAGTTTCGTCAGTTCGCTAAGCTGCGAATAAGGTTATAATATATAATTTTGTACCTTAATTTCTTTAATTATTTTGTTTATGGCAAACTGTTACCCTTTTATATTTATTTAAGAAATATGAAGAAAACAATCATATCCACAGAGAAGATTGGTGCTGGAGTTGAGGGAATTTGTCTGAGGTGAGGTAATTATTTTTACCTTAAATAAATAAAAGATGTGTAAATTTTCGTACGGCTGCTGTTTGCAGATGTGTATTTAATTTAGTAAGGCATTTTACGTGCTAGTCGGATGAGTGGACTCCTGGCGGAGTCATTTTGATTCCCTCGGAATATTTTCTTTAATTTATATTCTCCTAATGTTTTCCATTCATAGACCTCCCGTGCCTTTTATTCATTGCAAAGGCAATCTCTAATCTTTAAAAGGAATAAAAGTCGCTAGGGGACTATTCGTAAAAAAAATTAGGATAATTATAAAATTGAAGAGAATATATGTGAGCAAACGAAATGTTTCCATGGCAGAATAAGGTTTATAGCACCAGAGATAAAGACTGATGCTGGTCGTCTTTTAATGAAAAACTCTTTAATATATTTCTGTCACTGGCTATAGTAAATATGATATGATAAAACAAATACACAAACAATAGTACCACATCCATAAAGTCCATATTACATATAAAATATTTTAATTACATCCTATCTACAATAAATATTCGAGTACTTATGCTAAACATTTGGACTTTCTTGAGTGAAGTATATGCATATATAAAGGAAAATTGCAAAATGTTTTTTATGTCCATTTCAGCTCCTTATTTGTTTTGAAGTCGGTTGAAAATAAAACTACTTTGTCGAAACGTAATCAAATCTTTAGTACCTATACATTTAGATAGCAAAATTAGCTTGTAAGTAAAAATAGTTTTACCAACATATTAAAATAGAGTTCGGCGGCAAGTTGAAAAGATTCAATAATTTAAAATCTTAAATGCCCGCCTCTTCAGTGCTCTGCCTTCAAGTACATATACATTTTAAAGTGTAAAATTTAAAAGTTGGAATGGCATGAGGGGATACAATTCTTTTTAATTACGAAAATACTTACAAATGTATGAAAGAAGACACATTGAGGCTTGAAGGGATAATAACATTTTGCCTTTTACCTTCGTCACAATAGAACTTGATCTCCTAGAGGTCTATGTGTATTGCAATGACATTTGCTTGAATATTCATGAGAAGTTCAGGCAGAAAAGGGTCACATTCTGACAGCCTTTCAAAATCACATGAACACAAAATAATGCCGCGATAATTATTTAATTGAGCTTATTTAATAACAGCAAGGTAAAATTTGATTAAGGTCAACAAAAACCCTTTCGCATCGGAACTTTCTACCCGCAGCAAACCAACCTAATAGTGATTTTGCACAGCGGTTCTAAATAAGGAGTAATTTCAATCAAAAGTTTCCTTCCATCGCGTTCATCTGGCAAAATCAACTACCCACTAACCAATACCCGGTGTGAGGGCAACTTTCGTAATTGAGACATTTGTTAAGCGAACGCCGAAAGTAATACCGAACGCTTCACGGTAGGCAATTTTGTCTAGGAAAATGCCACCGATCCTTCTGAAAATTAAAACTACGCGTAACCCCACGAGGCAGGCAGCAAATAGAAGCTCATGTCAAAATTCACGGCACGAACTCGGTAAATTTGATCAATGGAAGCGAGAACATGTCCCTCTCCGGGAATTGAAATTTATGCACCCTTTAAAGCACTACCCCGAGGCGTACAGTACATGTTCGGATCCTCGTGCCTTCATGCTTGCTTGCGCAAGGCGATTTAAGGTGACAGCTACAACTCATCACTGGAGTTATTCCAGAGACTTGGAATTATTATTGCTGGGAAATACAATTTATTAGGAAAAGGTGGCCAAATAACAGGCATTGAGAGACAAATAGTAACAAAAATGTTACTCTTTGTGCGACTCAAGAACCATCCTTGCACGCGAAGCTTAGAGTCAGGACTATTTAAAAGCCTACCGAGGTGGGACGAATTATTAGAAATTATTTCCTTTCTGCCGCGGAAGACATAACAATCACATATAATGAAGTATCTGAGAAGGTCTTACGGAGAAAGTCTAGAATCGTCTTAAATCACTTTATACTGGTTGCATCATAAAATGATATTATAAGGTGTGGACAGTCGGATGTTATCTTTTCAATACTATATAATAAACACTGTTTAATATTTTAATAAGAGAAAACCTTCCAATTATTAATGGAATATAATTTATCCGAATAGCTGCCTCAGCTGACTAACCCATCCTGTCAACTCAATTTTGCAGTACTATTGTGCTTAACAGCCTGAATCGCTTCTGCATTGCAGCATAATATCTTTAACGGCACCCCGCAAAATTAACAAAAAAATTTTTATAAACAAAAAATATACTATGTATACTTATTGTGAATAAATTAAGTTTTTCAATAAAATTCAACTACTTGGGCAAAAAAATGATACCTTTTAATTTTTCTCTATTCTTCATATGCAGGTTTTCAGATATTACGGTTCAAAAATATTTGCGTCATGGAATGATCGATACTTATGTATGACCTGGATTTCCGACGAATATTCTCAAGGAAAATTTGAAAAAGGGTGCTGAAATTTTGGGTTTATACGAGCAATTTTATTCCCAGCATGACAGCGATACAAAACATACGGCTCATAATGCTAGAAAGTGGATTGCTTATAATGTTGTTCACGTTTTACCCGACAGTCATCGGACTCAATCTAATTGAGATGTCTGGGAAGAATTAGAACGACTGGCGCTTCCGAAAACATGCAATAACATACAACAAGACACATTTGAAAGAGGTGCTCCAATTAGAATGGCAAAATATAACGGCAGATTATATAGGCTCTTTCAATAAGGACGTTCGACTTTTAATTGTATATAAAACAAGTTGTCCAATTTTCGAAGACTTTGTTTGATTTGCCGGATGGCGTTCGTTATGTTGACTTTGAGAGCATCATTTATTTGCTGTTTATTCGCATATACCTGTGATATAAGACAGCCCTTATGGAGGAAGTCTAAAGGCGTTAAATCGCATGATCTCGGTGGCCAGTTCACGTCGCACAGTGGGCCAAAACGACTTGGTCGCTATCAAAAATCTGTAACTTTTGTTGTGTTAAAGATATCGTAATGAAATTTAGGCTAATTAATTTTGACATTATTACCCCTTAACTGCCAACAAAAAATATTTAATTGGTTTACAGGGTGCCGCTAACTAAATCAAAGATATTTGAAGTACTCCATAAATGAATTATTAATGTTATTTAAAAAGTTTTCACAACATTTTTAATTTATTTTTTAATTATTTTGTCATCTGCATGATCAATATTTAATAAATAAAAAAAGAAATTACAAATTTATGCAAAACAATAAAAATTTTATATTGGTATTTTCGACGAAAAATTTTTTTTCAATTTTCGCAAATCTTTTCCCATTTTCGTTTTCATTAATTTTAACAATATTTTGCTGTGTATTTGAAAAAAAAAAAAAATTATTTCACACCCCCTCTCCTATAAATCCCCTCCCCCATATTCCCCACCGGGGTGCGGGTAGTCTCATATAATCAGGCATCCATTTATAAACCCAACCCCAAAATATCTTTCACCAATTCCTAACACTTTCCCACAATAAATAAATTATTTCTTCATTTTCCGTGTCATGGAGCAACATGTCACCTTTATTCACTTTTTTCTTCGAATTTCTTTTCCCACATTCGTTTTTCTAATTTCAGTGGCTTTTTGTTTATGCTATTGTACGTATCATTTTATAACCTCTCCCCACTGCACCATACATATGTATATCTTACAAAAATTCGAATAGTCTCACACAACTTTCTAATGCATCATACATTCATTTATTCCTAATATCCTTTTTTATAATGGCTTATAACTTTTTTCCTGATATACAATCGTGTGTACTTCTATAGATAATTTAATAATAAAGGTCCAGTTAAAATTTGAAGTCAATCGGATGAAAACTGTTCGAGTTCTACTGCTGGCAGATTTTTAAAAGTGGTTCCGAGAAAAACGCGTTAAAAAAAAATATTGAAAGAGTAGCTTCGGACAAATTGGTTTAGAGACATTACAACATTTAAGTACACCTTTCTACAAAGTTTCTTTTGATTCGAGGGATGTTTAGGCATTATTTAAGCCAACAGAAAAAAAAATTGAAAACCCAAAATTAAGCTGGTAATAACCTCTTAAGTAGCTAAGATTTCCGTTACTTTCACCTACCTGCAACTGATGTTTTTAAACACACACACAATTACAATTCTCCCTTATGTCAGGTAATTATAATAAAACAAATTAGGTGTCATAAAAATCAAAGTCAATAATCATCGTACGTATTTACCTGGATGTTATAAAGTACTAAGCACATACTGAATAGGGCGCATATGCAGAGTAAGTCAAAATCAGTTAAAAATGTCATAAAACGTAATAGTATAACTTCTCTAAATACAAATGATGTCGTTAATCCTAAACGTGCATTAGGAAAACTGTAATTTATTTCCCAAACAAACATTATGCAGCCTTAAAAGTCATAAAATGCCTGCATAAATGGCAACATTGTGTGGAAATATGCACGTGAAAGCAAGGTAGACTTTACTTCAAATGCAATTTTCTCCCAAGGTCGCAGGTGGTCGCAGCCAATTTTTGTTTTAAATGATAAAGGAGGGTTTATAGTTTCGTCGGTATTAAGGAGAGCGTGGCCATCTGTGGCCATTTTTTTTAAAGTCAAAAAGAAATAAAAATTTCAACGAAAAATCGCCCTTTTCAACTAAAAAGCTATTGTTAAAAAAACTGTTTGACTTTTATCATAAGTTATTGGCCTAATAAGACCTCCTCCTACGTAGTAAGTGATTTCATTAACAACAATTCAACATCCCCATACAAACATTTTCACAATATAACTTTGAAATCATAGAAAACTCGAACATTTTATAAGGAAAATGAGCTGTTCAGATTTTTCTCTGACTTTAGCCATTCCAAACACATAGAGGGGGGGTGAATATTAAAAAAAAATTTTGCCATAAGGTGACACATTTAGTTTGCTATCGATTGGCATTAAAATTTTTAAAATCTATGACATGACGAAAATCGATTTTTGGTCACCTAAAATTCGTTTTGGCCCACTGTGCGTCGCCCCAAATCGTTCGTACAGAATGTGCATCTCGGCACTATGTGGCACGTAACGCCGTCCTGTTGGAATCACATGTCGTCGGTATCCATATCATCCAGTTGAGGTCACAAAAAGTTGCTTATCATCGATCTGTAGTGCTCCCCATTTTTGGCGAAATTTGGGTCAACTTCGGAATACATTCCACAACACTGCGCCGTGGTCTTAAAATGAAGAACGTTTTTTCGTGAGCCATATCAACTGCTGCTTAATTATCTCCATATCTCGTACATTGTACGTCGAACATCGTAGGTCTGTAGCCAGTTATATCCTGTTAGCGATTGTTAAAAGCAGAAGTATAACGCAACGGCTCGAAAAATTGTACACAAGATGAACGGTTTAAATTCAAGTTCACTTTTAGTACTCTATTACAATATTTTTAAACATTGAATACATAGTCAAGAAATTAAAGTTTTCATTATGAGACCGGTTCAAAATTATGTCCTTTGCCATATACCAAGTAAAATTCATTGTTATCTCGATCCGCCAAGAAGTTTCGGAGATACTTATTTCTTACTTGATATGACTCACCGTTTAAAAGTTAAAGCCTCTGACAGACGGATGCATGAGTCAGATCCATTGATTACATTGTGATCTCTGAGTTACGGAACCTAAAAATCAATAATTGGTAAATGAGTTTTCTTTGACCGTGCTAGGTGGTAGTACATCATTTCCACATATTGCGATACCTTATACATATAATGCCAAGTAGCTAAGCGGATACAGCAAATGTGGATATACGAAAGTCCACTTATCTGTGCTTTGTTGTTGTAATTAAAAAATTTAATTCTAATGGTACGACCTCGAAAGTCACCCTTTTACTCTTTAAAACTGCACAGTAGTTTTCGTTAAGTGGCAAAGGAAGTGCCTATTTGCACCCCACGTATGTCCACTGCGGAATGCATCGCAAATATCTATGCATTGAAATTATCTATGCACACACGTGGAACACGTGGGGTGCAAATAGGTACTTCCAGAGGTGAAACAGAGAGTTATTTAAAATGGATTTGCGCACTTTGTATTTTCATTCCATTTATTTAACAGAATCCTCAAAAGCTGACAAATTAAAATTTCCGGAATGAAAAGCGAAGGAAATACGGAAATTAATATATACATCGCATGACACTAGAGGCTAGAGGATTTATTGTCCCATACCAAACGAGCCTCGTTGAAATGGATTGATTAATAAATTAATGAACTGAAATTATTTTATTTTCCCGCCTTTCCAGGTATAATCAAGCGCTTAAAATTATAATTTTCAGTGGAGCCCACTTTATTTACATATTTCTACTGTAAATGGTAAGCTCATTTTACGCAGCTACGTTTTCGTAAGTCCACCCACCCAGCGGCCCAGCTACAGCGAAATAATTTACTTACTCTATATTGAGTTTACGCGCATCGCATTTATCCTAGACTCGCTTAACTCCGCAAAATTAAAGACGTGAAAACGTGGAATTTTTATTAAATAGCACCATTCCGCGTAGCAATTAAAGTTCATGCAACGATGGCGTTGCACCCTGAACAAGCTACATTTGCATTAACGCGAGTAGTTTTTACCAGTTGAAATGTATTATACTTCCGAGGGTAACTTTTAAGTGGCTCTTTCGTGCTACTGTTGACGGATTTTATTTAAGTTAGTTCAAGTGCAATCAGAGGCACGTCGCAAGTAAAAAAACTCGCCTTTCTCTCATATTTTGCTAACTCAAATAGGCACTGCAAAGTTACTGAGAACTTAAACAACATTTCAAAGTTGAAATTTTTTGTGGGAAGCAAACAGGCCAAGCGAGAAAAGAGGCTTGAAAATAGTTTTCTGCACCTCAAATGCGACTATTTAAAAAGAAACATCGAATTTTTAATGGTAGCAGAATTTTAAAAATCTCAAGCATCTAATACAAAGATAATTGAATAAACTAAAAGAAAAAATTCCAGTCCAAAACCAAACTGATTGTGTATGTACGTAGTATATATATATCTACATATATGTAGATGATTAAGTACGTATCCAGTAGGAAATGTAATGATCAGCACCTTACTTCTCGCAATACAAGAGCAGCTACATTTCCAAGGGCATGTCCGCGAAAACGAACTGCTTACTTCTCTAATTATAGTGTATTTGCTTCCATCTTCAATGAAATGCAGGCAGAAAACAAGTTTGTATGACAGGTATCATTACCATTTGCAATACGACGCATTACTATTGCAAGCACTTACTGCTTTAGTAATTATATACCTAGAAATCACCACTTAATCTGGCAGCACTGACAACAATTCCTACTGAATATGAGCATATTCGCGATTTGTGATTTGATTGCATCTAGTTACTAGTATTATAATGCCTCTAATGAATTATTGTGATTGTGTATACTTGCATGGATGTTACAACTTCTAGCAAGCTCAAGCGAGCTTTCAATGCCTGTGTTTTGTTTATCGACTTCGAAAATTTGCCATGTCTCACCATTTTCGGATATAAACTTGGGTAATTCCTTAATACAGCGCCTTACCATCCGTAAATGTGTATTTATGAATGTATAAAATTCCTAATGACAAAACTCTATATAATAATAAGGAATCAAGAAATCCCTTTTTCGGGACGACCAATGACTGTAAAACTGCTAAGACTGAACGCCAATTTAGGCAAAGCTACGAACTCAATGTTAAAATTGTATCCAAAATGAGTCTTTTTATATATAATTTCAATCACTGCTTATTTATTAATTTAATTTTGTTTTTGATTTTTCAATATTACTACTTTTTCAATTTGAAATTTTGCTTCATTTTACCTTCCTTTTAATGTAATTTGTAATGTACCCACTCGTTAATGCTAGGCCTTTGTACAAATTTCTTAATAAATATAATAGAATAATAATACAATATAATGATATTAATATAAAATGAAAAGAAGAGGTTTATTATTTTGGTTTTGTCATATCGCTCCTCTCAACCCAGTACAATGAAACTTTTGGGAAATGGCGTTTGAACACATGAATCACTGTCATATAATTTTGTTTTTTCAGAACGTTTTACTATTCGTAACACATTCTCATAGTGTTTCCGATTCATTATGTGCCAGTTTACGTACCTTTATCATCATTCGTCATGGTTTTGACACTTCTTGGTATTTAAAAAGACTCAGCGCACCAACTAAAAACCCATAAACAGAAAATTTGCACATTAATTATGCATGCATGCAGATGGGGTACGATATTAGATCCACAATTTTGGATTGCTTATATCCGGCTGTGGGCACCATATTTTAAATCAACGATTCCAATAACTCCCATATAACAAATTTCATGGAACTCTAAATAAATTAAATATTTCAAGTCCACCATAATAGAGACGCCCTTTTGAATTAAAAATTGGCCCCACATTTGGAATTAGTGATTGAAATTATGTTGAATGATGTCATGTCATTCTATTCTGAGGTTCTTGTTTGGTGAAGCACTTAACGATTGTCACGTTCCCATTTCTTAACATGTGAAATGACATTGACACGTTCAAAACCAGTTCCACTGTATGTCATTTTTGATGATCCATATTAACTCAAGATTGGGAATTCACTCCCATCTCGTTTCAAATTTTTATTTATCTCCGTACCCCTCAATTTGTTAAGCATGACTGCTTAACATTACAATTCAAAGTTCATTAGAAACTCGAACTCTTAGAAAATAATTGCTGCTAAAGGAGAAGGAAGTCGAGACATCGGTAATTTGTCAAATTATGTAGGTAAGTAATTTCTATTTTAATCATCAAATCCATGCACACCGAGATCTGCACAAAAAACTGATTTTTTAAACAATTACAATTTTTAGAGTTGGCAAAGAGACTTTTCTCATGTTACTGATAACGACCGACGAACGAAAGTGTAAACAAAAACTCAACGCTCTCACACTTTTCCCGTAGACACATCAATATTTTGCCTAAGTGCACTCAGCAATATATCAACTTTTTTATTTTTCCAAGTTTGTCAAAACAGTGACAAATATTTTGTCTGTGTTGTTGACTTACACATTTAAAAGTAGAAAGAGAATCACTGTTTTCAATAATCTTGGGTATTTAAGCCACTCCACTCACTCCCCTTGATTTAACTTTCCCATGCACAGCGTAGTAACAGTAGAGGCACAGTAGCTTTTTAGGCTAATCCAATTTTACAACAGCAAGCGTATTAAAATTACCATACCTACAGGCACTATCAGGTAAGTATCCATTTATTTTTGTGGAGCTGATAAAAAGTGCCCCAAGAGCTAGATACGAGCTAGGACAAGTCTGCTCGAATTACATTGGGGCAGTTTTTAGTACCTAGACTAGACCATATTGAGTATACGAGTCAGATGCCAGCAGTCAGATGCCATACGAATTCTTACCTTCGATATTGCCCACTAAATTGGTCTCTCTTGGATAGCATGCCACAGGAAGCCTACAGCTATGAAAACGAATGGTCGGCTGGTGGCATATTGATTAGTCAAAGCGATATCCACAGATGTAATTAACTAACCATGCGTTGTCGTTTTCCTTCGCTCCGATTGTATTCATCTCAGGACAAATTTAAAACATAACCCCCACCCGACAGAACGACACGGTATGAGTATTTCATTTTTCATTTGCATGAAAAAAACTACCAGCGCTCTGCGTAGGAGTAGAAGGGCAATGATAAATCAAAGCGGAGATCTGACGTAACTACACTTTTTCTGATCCTCGGGGGCCATATATCTCGCAAAATTGTGGGAAATATATTATTATGTTTTCACCGCTCCTCGGGTGACCGTGACACTGCTGGAAGCGAAATTTACAAAGGCCATTTGTCAGGGAATTTGAGCAATTAACGCAGGAAGTGAATAGCTCTTAACTTTGATAGACTGTTATCTTTCTGCAATAATGTAACCTTACATAAATGATGTGCGTCACGGGGGCAAGTAAACGGAGCGATTTATCAAATTAATCAAATTGCCTGTTTCTTTTTGGGATTCTACGCAACATCTTGAAAACTCCCTTTTCACTATGGATAAGCCAATATCGTGCTGCCCGTACATCACGATATCCAGGAAGAATTTAGCGTAATTTCTAGCTTGTTCTTCTTTAATCGGAGGCTGTTAATTGCTTACATCTACTTAATAAGTAATTGAATTACCATTGCAGGCATTATTTCTGCCGCGTTAAAGCAACAATTCTTCATTTGGGTTTCCATTTATCTCCAGACGGACGCCCGTTGGATGAGTGGTCCTTGAATTAACTAATAGCTACTCGTAAAGAAATAGATGCCATGGCTTCCTGAGTGGAGTTGAGCATTCGTTCTCAAGTGCGGGCCTTTTCTTATTTATTTCGATATAGACAGGCAACATTTTCCCTAAGTAGAAGATATGGTTAATTCATTTACCAGGTTTCGCAAATATTTTCGCATATGCGACTTTTAATATTTATCTAATAATAAAATACAATTTTGCAACTATAATATCTAATAATATAATATATAATATAAAAAGAACGGTACGTGTCTTTAGGGGAAACGGATGAACAAACAAAACGAATGAACGAATAAACGAACGATCGATCGGACGAAAAAATAAAAGAACGAATGAATGCAAAATATAATGACTAATAACATCCAGTACCTTCCTTCTTCCATCCGTTATCCTTACCAACTACTTTTGCCTAAATACCACTACAGCTTGCGGTCTAACAATATTCAAATCTTAAATCGTTCTTAATTTAATTAAGTATAAAATAGTTTAAGAAAAGCGCCGTAATTTGTCTCAATACAGTATTGTGTGCTATAAACTATGTAAGTATGTAGGAAATTTTATTTTGTATCACAACTTTTTATTCCAGATTTATCTTTTCCCAAGAACTCAGAATTGATGGAACGTTGGATTTCCATCAATTCTGAGTTCAAAAACTGAAGTAATCCTCCGGATATCCTTTTGCAAAATTTCCGCTGTCCACAACATGAAAGTTGATTACATTCCATTTCCTTCGCATGATGAATATTTGCCTCACATAAATCACCCATTGAGACCATTAATAAGCAATCACTGGATGCCAGCAGCTCTCTTGAGGCTAGATTGGCGACAACCCTTCGCAAGGCATCAAAATTGTTGTCCAAATTCACAAATCACCGTGCTCAATAGGAATAAATCTTTTCTCGTCTGCTGTCGGGCAAATATCGATTTCTACGTCAGCAAAATTGCCTCGGAAGGATTTCGGTCCTAAAATTCAATACGATAAAGAAGCCTGCTAAAAACGAAAAAGATTAATTTCCGCCAAAGTGAAGAGGGATTGGCGTTATGCTTTTCTAAATGTAAAGACTCACTCAGTGAACTTAAGTTACTCATCATTCTTTTCACCTTTGCATATATTTTTAGATCATGCATAGAAAACTATTAGATAAGCTAAACCTAATCATGTACAGATGTAAATCCTGACAGAGCATTAAAAGGGTCCTCTTTGGATTACCGTAGAACAAGTTTAAGAACGGCAAAACGGTCGTCGATACAAATAAATGTTGCTCCATGATATGGAACTTCAAAGGCAAAGCCAAAATGAGGAAATTATGTAAATATGTACATTAAATCAGTGTTAGCCAATTTTCGAGGAACAGAGAAAATACAACCATTTCAGGGTATAGTTGGTTATAAAAATCTTGTTTGATTTTCGGAATTTATGGCTCAAACTGAACGTACATACATATGTGTATATGTTGGATTTTTATCCCACATCGGTAAACCCTCCACGTTTATTAATACCTCTCCACATGCTTTATCATTAACCATTCATAAGAAGTCAAACGTTTTATTAGATCTGCCATCTTTAATTTCCAGATTACCGACCCCGAAAACATTTTGGTGTTGATTTTCATGTCAATCCCTTCACAAATTTGTTGTACGCATAATCTCTTATTCGCGAGAGTTTCGCGTTACGTTACTAAATCAGCCTTTAAATCCAGTCTCTAAAAATGCCAGAATATGTTGATGTTTAGATATCAGAAACTACAATACATCTACTTATAACATAATTTAGTTCTGTTATTTTCATTACACATATATTCTGATAACTGCCCATTATCCCTTTAATTGCTGTAGCATCGCAAATGCTCAAGTTAGTATTCACTAGTTCGAGTTCCTAATATTCTGCTTTCTATGAAGATGAACATCGTTAATCAGAAAAAAACAAGACTCCATAATTTGTAACATCCACATTCACATATAGAATTAAGTGTAGACACATTTTTTAACTTATTATCACCATCACCGAAAACTATCTGCACTTGTGGAATCTAAAATAGAACTATGTATTTATAAGAGCCCTATGTCTTCCGAGCAGAGGTGTAGACTTCAGTATTAAGTGTGTATGTGTTGCTTCTTTCTTTTGGACGATAAAACTCCACCGGCTCCGCAAGACGAGAATTTCACTTTCATTGCCCTTAATTCTGTACGTTCCGATATTAAATCGGGCACTAGCAGTTAAATTTACGTATCCGTCTACTGTAACAGATAAGGCCCATCTCCACTTTTCGAGCGTACCGAAGTGTAATTGTGCGGAAATATACATACAGAACTTAGGGTTAGGGCTGAGCTTTTTAAGCACGAATAATCAAATATGGGATAATAATAATTTTTCTCAGATGGCGTCGTGTTTCGAATGCTGTCGAATGGAAGGAGCTCTGACCCTTTTAATATCCTCTCGAACAACAAGACCCACTCTGGTGGAAAAATAATTTTGTCAATGAGAACGCTCTACCAGCTCTCAGGCAATCACATTTGAAATAAATGATGTTGAAAATTGCACGTTTTCAGCACACCTGCATATTTGGTGCTCTTTGCCAGGATTTACATTTTATGAATCAACAGACTCGAGTCGTTCTTCTGCAAGAAAAGGCATTGCGATGAAAGATTGGAGAAATCGATTATTTTTAAGTATACCTGGATACGTGCCGCACTGCACAGAAAAACTGCATTTTGCGGGGATTTGCTCCGATTGCAGATGTAATGATCGAAAATACTATGGCGCTCGACGTCTTGGTTGGTAAAATCTAGGGAGATTCCATGAATTTATTTGCATCCATAGAATGTGATTTGGTATAGCAGGTTGTACATCAGAAGCTATTCCGTGATATTCCATAAAATTCCAAGGTACGATGTTGTTCTCTTCGGAAACTCTTCACTCTTTCTTCCTTATTTATTTAAAATTCGCATAATTATTATATAAAGTAACATAAATTGTATAAAGCTTTATTTCAAATTTTTTAGTTCAATTTTTGTGAATGTGTGAACGTAATTTCATTGAATATTAGAATCGCATAATTACGAAGATATATATCTGTACGACTGCTCAAAATGCGAACTAATAGAGCGATTTTCAAACAGTATCTCATAAAAGCGTGAAGCAAAAATTAGTATGTGCATACCGTATTTTATAACTACATTATGTAGCTGGCCAGAAATTCCTCAGATACTGCTGTATTTTGTTTAGCGCTTACTTAACAGCGATATATATCAATCATTTTGAGATTTAATACCACGCGGCTTTTAGTGGCACTAGTCACCGCATTATGAACTTAACTGCTAAGTCATGTATTTTGATCTACTCTTATTAAGGGTTCATTCCTAAATATCTCTAAGTCGGAAATAATGACGAATTTTCTTGATTGTGTTTGTTTTAGAATAGTTTTAAATATTTTTTCTTCGGATATACATATATAAGATATATGATACTAAATGTCTTTTACTTGGCTTAAGTAAACTTGAACAAAGACGAATATATGCACTCGTGTTCCTTTCATTATCTCTTCATTAGGGACATCATAACTCCATATATAAATTGCCCGGAATTGTTGGATTTGTTAATCGGTAGATAAATAAATATGTAAATCATTAATAGGAATAAAAGAGCCCATTGTACCTATTTTTTAGCACTTTAGTAATGCCAATTTAAAATTTATTTAAAAAAAGAAGTACGACATAAAGAAACCGTTCTGCCGAACGAACCACTGCCGAAGATCGTAATAAAAATCCAAAGAAAAGGGAATAGGGAAAATACAAACGCGTAAAGTGCTTCTAGGGCATCAGATATGTAAGTATCCAGTCTGCACATAACGACCCTTTTTATTGTTTTATATTTATTTTTGTTTTGCCGGTTTCAAACACTATAGTTGTAATAGTGTGTTTCAAATAATGTGCAATTTTTCTTTGTTTTGGTTGGTCCTCACTGAATTTTTTGTGTAGTTCTTTTCGCAATGCACATCCATTAGGTGATACCATTAGGCATCGTTTCCCCTGTCTAAGCATGTACATACATATGCAGTCCTCGAAAAAGTATCCTAATAACGTTTTCCCAACATCCCTGCGCCCTAAATGGGCTTTATTCTGTCGTCGTTAATTTTATTTTTTACTATCACCCCAAAGCGCTTAGGAGCACTCGAAAGGAGGGCCATTTGGGCGATTTTGGTACACTTTTGAAGTAATTTAGAGTACTGCAGCGTCGTAATCCCAGCAATTTGTCTGCTCTGCGAGCATTTCATTTAAATTGTTAGCTCGCAAAACGACACAATTAACTCGTACAGGACGAACTTTTCTAATCATTGTTGAAGCGAAAGCCGCAGCCAACGGATAACCGAAAACATCCGATTGCCGGCAACTCTTCCGCTCGAAGAAATTTATTAGCGGCACTCATGGACAGTGGTCATTTGGACGGATAGTTTGGAAGCCCAAACCCCCGGGGGTAGTCAGTTAACCGCAAATACACTGGACCTTCACATGCACGTTGCTCTACCCAAGTGCACCCGGAGGCTTTTTGGAGTTGCAGGAAACTATGTAAACCATCCTACCAGCAGGGACACCCTCCGCTAGAATGAGTGACATTAATACGCCACTGCCACACTTCTCGCTTTCATTTGCGGAACTCTTATTCAATTTACATTTCAAGTAGAATTTCAGTTTTCGTAAGTAGTAGATAAAGGCACTGTCTTGTTATCGCTTCTTTCAGCTGGGAAAGTGCTGCGTTTAATTACTTTTAGCTCGGGGTGTTTTCACACTGTTTTCCGCATTTATTTTATAGCCGGAGCAGTGAAGGCACTTTTAGTATTATAACAACGAAAATGTTGGCAGCTACGTGAAGGATTTTCAGGAGGATAACCACCTTAACACTTCTTTGCCTGAACGCTACTACGAGTACTTCAGTTTGCTCTTAAAAGGTGCTCCAAATGTTTACGAGCAAGATATGATTTCGTGGAGGGAACGGGGTAAATTATAATACCTTTTGAAGCTACTATGCTTTGAAGGTGTTCGCTTCTATTCGCCCTTTTACGCCTGACTCGTTGCGCATTTGTTATTCAATTGGGTTACAGAACCGTCGTGACATAGTAGCTTCGGTGTCACTCCAAGAGGCTTCAAGGCGCTTAGCCCTTCTCATCACGTGAAGCAAGTACCTCTTCGTTAAAAGGACGCTTATACTTGAGAAGACAATATGCTGACGCCTAAGACAGCCTCATAAAACATTGTGTTCGAAATAGTTGATGTCGCTGGCGTACACACACGCTTTCAACTAATGGGGTGTGCATTTGGGAGTACCTCAGAGGTACTTCTGCTATTTATCACTTTTTATTAAAACGCCTTATCTCAGAATGTATAGGACTTAATACCGAACTCCGTCTGCACCACCACACCTGCTTTTAACTCAAAAATTCCATTATGAAAATTTGTTTTCGCGGCTGAGCTGCATATGAACGCATGCAAATTTTAGGCAAAACACTTAACATGCATGCAATTTGTGGCTTTCCGAGAGGGCATGCTTCACGTTGTCTCAGGTGTTTGCGGGCTCTAAAATAATTATTTATTCGTTTTTTCATAATTTGCAAGTTTTGGTCGTCCGTTGGATATTGCAGTAGATTTGATAGCAGCCCCAGACAGGAGCCTTTTAGCTACTTTTTACTCGACTGGGCAAAGGAGGGTAATTTGCATGTAGATACATTATGTATATATGACTATGTGCACATTTTTTGTATTTCTCCGTAGAGCCTAAACTACTTACTGGATTTCATAATCCAATATCATGTGTGCAGGACACTGAAAGGTGAAAAATCAATTATTGTTTACTCATGAAGGTTGTGCGTAAAGATTTTTAGGGTTGGTGATTTCAAATATGATTCCCAATTTTACAAGTTCAAGAAGGAGGTCCAGTATAATCATAATCAAAATAATAAATTTCCTACCTTCGCTGGAATATATTGCTACATAGTTTAATTGTCATTGTCCGTTCCGTTATTTAAATAGACTTGTAGTCAAAAATAACTAAAACCTTATTATTAAAGAAAAATATTATTTATAAACAAAAACCCCAACTGCGCATAAACTAAATGAAAAGAAAAGCACAAGCTTAACAACTTACCCAAAGAATATTTAATAATGCATAAGGTATAGTTTCATTCCTAGTAAATAAATAAAATATTTATTATTTTATAATTTATAAATCACCGAATGACGTTGCAGGCCTTAAGGGGGTCTACTAGTGTGACATTTTTCAAAATTCGATTTTTCTTTTTTTGAATATTTCGATAGTCTATACCTTTAAAAATAACATACTAAAATTTCAAGTGCATATCTCAAATAGTTTTTGAGTTACAGCCATATTAAGAGCAGCCGTTCATCGGTTCGAAAGTTGCGGTCAAAAAACAGAAAGCTGAGCAAAATCGAATTAAAGTTTGACTTTATAGAGCATAAACAAAGTTTATCAACGAAAAAGCTACTTAGAAACGCATTGATTAAGGTTTGTTTACACAACAAACACAACAGAGCATCACAGGGAACGTAGTTGCCCTGCTGTGAACCAAAAATAGCGCGGATTTAGCGCGTCGATTAGGCTTCCGTTATTACAGAGTACTTGAAGTACTTTTTTTAACGACACATCTAAAAGTTAAAAAAAACGCATAACTTCGTTATTTTCTTACGGTTTTGAGTTTAGTTTGCAGCGTTTTACTCGGAAATAGTTGAACAAAAAGAAAAACCAAAATAAAAAAAAATCGAAAATTTTCCATATAGGCCCCTTTAGACGCGTTTTTCTCGAAACCACATTTGTCAAATTGGCTGCAGTTATAACTCGAAGACAAATCATCCGATCGATTTGATTTTTATTGCAACTTCTTTCAAAGATGTTTCTACGTACCATGAACCTCCAGTTTTTTGATCAAATCAAAAATGTAATTTTGACAGGCCAAAAATCATTAAATTTTCGCGCGAAATTTGCAATTTTTTTTAGAAACTCCGCCATTTTGTTAAATTTAAATTTTTTTTTTAGCCCGAGGGTCATGGTACGGGAAAAACCTTTAAGTTTAATAAACTTTTTTGTTTTTTTGATTTCAGGCACTGTGAAGGTCGCTATCACTGCAGCCGTTTAGTGACTTTTTTTTTTGGAGCCTTGGGAGATTGCAAATAACTTGCTAAATTTTCGAGTTTTTGGTCCGAAAATTTTATAATGGATTTAATATATATCCACAAAACTATCCTTAAAACATTAAAACATTCCATGCAGTAGTTTTCTTTTAAAAAAATTCCCAAATATCACCTTTTTTGAGGCGGTCACACTAGTAGACCCCCTTAAGCCTTTCTGAATATTGACGTACAATTTTTTTAAAATATGTAAGTACTTTCAGAAAATGCAAACAAACAAAAATCACCCCCCACATGCTTTGGGTTCCATGTTTAGCTGGAATTGTGTTTCGGCCTTTATGTGTGTTATTTTGATGTAGTCACGTTTTACTCGTTTTTGGCGGTGTGCTTCCAGAACGCATTTAATCCGTGAATGTGGGTAAAATATTGTTACAAGTTTTACGTGTGTCACGTGTGTAAAACACATGAATTTTTTTTAGATAAAGGGGGGCGAGTGAAGAGGATAGACCCACTCTAGTGCCAATGACCATAAGGAAGCTTTTCACAAAGTTGCACTCATGAATGGACTCCAGACCATCTTTGCGGTCACCTCTTGTCATAATAACACCAGAGGTCTTATTCTCTTAATTAGGATTCCAAAAGTGAATTATATTCAATAATTCCAAAAGTGAATTATATTCAATAATTATTAAAAAAAAATAATTCAAAGACCTAAAGTGCGTAACAATTCAAAGAACTGTGTGTAATTTCTCTCACTATAAGTTATATTAACACACTTTTCAGAAAAACGTGTAAATTTTATTACATCTACATCGTGTTAGAATATAAAGCAGATTAGGCACTTTAAATTACTTACACAATGTGTGTAAATTCAATACAACTTGTACTAGTTAGTTCTTTTAACTCACACTTCGCGTTTAATTGAAAATTCCATATTTTTTGTGAGTTTAAAATAAATTCAATTCGTGAGGTTCCATCATCCAAGGTCATGTAAAAAAAGTTCTGTAAACATGATATTTATTATACAATTCCTACGTGTCACAACAAAACATTTTCCGTTTCTTTGAAAATCGACACAAATTCGCTAAAACAGAATATTTCCACAACGTCAGTTACATACGCCTTCCAGCATACTCACCGCGGCAACAAGCGTTATATCGCGCCATACGAAATTTTCGCAGCACCCTCGATTAAATGAGAATTAATTCCAGATTCCACAGAATTTATAACACTGGCAGACAGTCACGTTTTGCAAGGTTTCAGCATTTTCTACAGTCCAAATCTTAAGGCACTTTCCCAATAAGACAGTGGAATTATGGGGGGGGGGGGGGGGGGGGGGGGGGGGGTCGGAGATGGTCTGATTGGAATGCTCGTTTAATTATTTAATTTTTTTAATATATTTTAAATATTGTGGTTGTCGGCCATTGTCCGTGATATGATAAAATATGTTAAATACAGATCCCAGTAAAACCATCCTTAGCTCAAATAGTCAATCATGTACTCATGTTGGGCCGGCTTTTGCAGATGCTCAATAAACGAGTCGGGCACATAACATAACATACCTACCTTCATTTTAAGAACAAATAAAACAGTTGTCTTCAGCAAATTATTGTTTCTATTCTATGATTTCAATTAAAAATACAGTTGTTCTTTAATATTCCCCTATGCTCCCAAACGGAAGTGAAGTAGGAAATTGTTTTTTATGCTTGTATGTATAATGTATGTTGACGCGTGTACTAAGCTGAATATAATAATTTATTATTGCCAGAGTTAATGGGTCCTGTTATGGAAAATGAATTTAATCGACCCGACTAGGAAAGTCATTTATCATTATAAATTGATTTTTACCACACAACTTTCTCTTATTTTCAAAGAAGCTAGATAAATAAGAAGACATCAAAAAGTGTCATTCTCTACCACTTGTCTGCAAAGAAATACAGATATACACCTTTATACTACTTCAGGTACGAATTTCACAGTCCTGTAATTGTTACCTGCCAAATATTTGGCGGGTTTTTTGTGATATATCCTCAATTGAAAGTCTACCATACAACACAATGAATCGTTAATCCATAGCAAAATGCAAAGAAATTGTTCAACCGTACTATAAGAAAATGGAAAATCTCCGACGGTTGAATTGCGAAAATTAAGGTCGGAATTCGGTAAAAATTTGATTTCGATGATTTTGTCCAACTGAAGGCTATATTTGCCAGATGAACAATTACATTAAAGTCAATAGCAGTTGTAAATTATAACTTACCTTTTGTGGCAGAAATTGAAAGACTTTAATTTGGAAGATATGTGATTTAAACACGCAGCGCTTCATAAACCTTGTGCTGATTGTGTGTAGTCTAGTGGTAAACGTGTTATACTGCCGATCCGAAATTCGCAGGTTCGAATTCCACTCGGACCCCACACTTCCACTCTCAAAGTGCGCTTTTGTTAATAAGCGAAAGATCGAAACCTCATCAATTAGGATAGCTTTTGCGGGCTAAACACTCAACATATCGAACATAAACGAATGATATTGTGTTCCATGTGTAATTGCAAGGTACAAAATTATTGATTGAAATAAATATACATATACACAAATATTTAATGTGTCACAAAAAAAAATCCTACCAGAAATTTGATAACCATGTACATTAGTTTATGACATCTCAATGCACACAGCGACTGATAAAAATATGTCTTTAAACAGAAACATGTTTAAAAAACAAAACATTTTATTTAAAATCACTTACCTTAAAATATCAATTTTCACACCCTAGTAAACGTGTCTGGGAGCCTCATTAAATCGCACATCTGCAAAGAAAGGAGATATTTTATTACACTGAAAGGTACATCAATACGTACATATATGCATAAATATTTTCTCGTGAATCACCCCATTAAAGAATATCAAAGTATTCACGGCTGCCCTTTAGCAAACATATTGGGAAAAAAAATGTATTTTTGTCGAGTCAGGTCAGCTGGAAAGACCCTGTGTAATACTCACTAATATGGAAAAAATATCTCTCTACACGCGTTTCCCTCTGGCGGAGCAAGTTGAGCCTACGTAAGTTATTTCCCTAATAAATATGTAAAAATGGCTGGAGCCTTGTCAATACGTCGTCGGATGAATAAATAATACGGGACGCATCTATAGCTGATTGCTTGGAGTGGAGTGGAGTGGTGCAGGGAAGTTATACAAGTTTTCACTGGTAAGCTGATTACCTTTTTCGTACATACATATATTCGGAATATGGGGTTTATCCCTTTGAGCAGGGTCTATATCTCAACGTTAAGCTTCCGAAATGTTCCTTCCTAAATTTCATGTTTAGGCACCAACAAAAACGAAAGCCCGAAAGCAGGTGCTACTGCTGCCCAAAGCAAATGAGTAAAAACATCTAAATCCGATCCTTCTCCGGGAAATGTTTCATTTTCGTTCCGGGGAAACAAAGGTAGCCCTCTTGGCGAAATTGGAAGCGACGTAGTCTTTTATTTGATAAATTCTCAACATGCGACAGAACACAAAAGGCAGATTGGTTAATTAAAAATATCTGGCATTCTGGAACCGTTCGACTTCTTTCGACGTGATTAAACCAGCGAATCGGGCGCATTTGGAATTCTTTCGGCATCTTTTATTCATGGCAATTTAAAAGAATTAATTTAATTTGCGTCAAGCGGGCTAACCTAACTTATAACGTACATACGTTGCAGTTGAATTTATTAAAATCAAAATTCAAATATTAATTGCATTTCTCACCAAAAACGGTAAAGCTTCAAAAGTTGTCCACCCACTTACGTTAATCAGCTAGATGTTGAGATTTTTGGCACAGTTTACTAAAAGTCTACTAAAGGTCATCGGGCACCATAGTATGAAAACTATCACGCACGGCGAGGCGGACAGACATGAAATTGGTAGAATGTATAAATGCATGGCTCTGGTTTAGAAGTCCATGGGTCTCATCTCTGTGGGGCGTGGGAATCTTGGCAAAATTGAAAACGTATTTGTTATTTAAAAGTATGTAAGTAATCCCTGCTCGAGGTTCTTTAGTTCATCAGAACAACGAATTTGTTCAATACATCCCACCAGCTACGGTATGATCGAACCCATGACATCTACTCGTATAACGTCTTTTTAATTAACATAGTGATGCCATGGATTTTCATTTTTCTAGACGCCAAGTAAAACGTAAAGTAAAGGCTTAGTTAAGGTTAGTATAACTTGTTTAGCTTTGTTTTCGACTTGCTTGCTCATCTCTGTGGGGCGTGGGAATCTTGGCAAAATTGAAAACGTATTTGTTATTTAAAAGTATGTAAGTAATCCCTGCTCGAGGTTCTTTAGTTCATCAGAACAACGAATTTGTTCAATACATCCCACCAGCTACGGTATGATCGAACCCATGACATCTACTCGTATAACGTCTTTTTAATCAACATAGTGATGCCATGGATTTTCATTTTTCTAGACGCCAAGTAAAACGTAAAGTAAACGCTTAGTTAAGGTTAGTATAACTTGTTTAGCTTTGTTTTCGACTTGCTTGGTTGCTATTTATCTTGTTTGTAAGAAACTTACGACGGCGGCACTTTATAGGGCGGCACTTTAGGGGGCGGCAAAATTCCACAATAAATAATAATAATACCTTGTAAATATTTGAACCATCTCATATTTTTGTTTCGGACTGATCGAAATGAGCATTCATTACTTATACTGTGCCGAAATCGGGGAATCCTTTTCTTTAAGGAGGCTGGATCGAAAACTAGAAAAAACGGGAGAATTAATTCAAATTTCGATAGATAATAGTTTAGCATCATATAAATCAATTACAAAAAAAAATGCATGTCACCGGCAAGATAGAAGAGAAACATCAAACTAAAGTTTATTAAGGGGTTATTACCAGCTTAATTTAACTCGAACAGTTTTCATTCGATTGACTTCAAAATTTAACTGGACCTTTATTATTAAATTATCTAACGAAGTACACACGATTATAGCGATTGTATATCAAGAAAAGAAGTTATAAGCCATTTAGTTCGTTATTTCGTTGAAAAAAAACGGTTTTTTTCCAAACAACTGCCATTTCGCGAAAAAAAATTCTAAAAATATAATCAAAACAAAAATCACGTAGATAATGAAACAATCTTTTTTCGCGAAATGGCAGACATTTTAATGGGTTTTCACAAAATTATAGGACTAATGACAATACATAAATGAGAAAAAACCTTTTTGCCCTTCTGCCCCACGAGCACCACACGCCTAACTCTGTTATATATTTTGCCCTCAACGACTCAATACAATACACAATAATGATGCCTGTTCTTGCCGAAAAGTTCTTTAGAATTACTGTATGTTATAGTCTTTTAAATTGAAATACCTAAATAAGAGGGCGGCAAAATTTTCTTCAACCCGGGCGGCTGACACCCACGCTACGACACTGACTTTCCCATCGAATTTCAATCAAATTACCACTTAAACCACCACCACTTAAAAGTGTTATTGAACTCTTTAATTTAAAACTCTTTGGTTTTTGTCCGTTACTTTTTCATAACGCCCAGAGACCGTTGCTATTCACTACCTACCCGCAAAAGTTTTATTGATTTGTGTCTAGTCGTTACTTAGATATCGCCGATTAAAAGGAAACTCTCGGCACAAAATATTACATGTTTAAAATTGAATACTGTAAAAAGTAGCACACATTTAATCCAGTTGCTGTCCACATAATGGATGATGGGGATGGTGAAACGCTTGATTAATAGGACATCAAGTATAGCCACATCATACAAAGTGCGAATGGTTTGGTACAATCGTGAAAAATAATTTGGGGTTCCTGCCATCTGCAGGCCTAGAAATTCCAAATAGATTTGATAAGTAGAGGAAGGGTGAAAAGTATTCCGACATTTTAATTAAACCACATCGCTCGCAGATCTAATGAAAAATAGCACAAAGGGTATACGAGCCGTGGTATCCAATTATTTGCTATCACAAAGCAGATAAAATTTATTAAATTGAAGAGGCAAATGTATAGAATACGCTCAAGTGGTATGTTCTTTCATATGTAAACTCCTTCATTAATAAATAACTGTATGAGGAATTTTCATTATTAGTAAATGGGAGCTTTATACGGCAGCGTACATATGTATCTTTATTTGGTCCTTAAACAGAGACCTCTGTAAACAAAGCTCATTTCATTTTAACGTGAGATTAAAAATTTTTGCATAAAACATTGTTCAGACTAATGGAAAGATTAAATTTTGGACATGAGGATTCACAGAAGATCTAGGGGCGCAGTAGCTATCCTAATTCCATTTGTCTCTTATCAGGAAAAGCACTTTGGAAGTAGAAGCGTGGAGTCCCGATTAGTATTCGAACTTGAGCCTTTGGATCGGCAGATAATACGGAAGACTAAAGAAGATATGGATTGGATTTTTTTTCCATAGATTATTTCCCAAAATCACGTTATCGGTTCTTCTAGAAATATTATGCTTATAAAAATCTAAAAAAACAACTCAAAGCTTTAAATAAATTTTCCTAAAAATTATATTTTTGTAAGTGCGTGTCATTCCTTGGTATGATAAATGACTGCAATACACTGTAGTTGGCGTATCGGAAATACTGTTCCCATCAAAACTCATTTAGGTTTATTATATTTTAGATTCGTAGCTTGCTGGTGTTTCTTTTATTTGACACACGTCTTAAATTTGTCAAATCTTTCATATATTTTGACGGAGCTTTAAAAGTCACCAAAAAGTATGAAATTTATGACCATTTACGTTAACTACATTTTTATTTAAAATTTAACGATAACAGCGTTTTCGTTTAAAAATCGTAAGTTCTGGAAAAAATAATTTCTATATTACACAAATAATCCATTCTTCCGGACATGACGACATATCCAACTATCGTGTTAAAGAGCTGGCCCAATACTTGGAAATGTGTTAATATAGTGTCTATATTTAAAAATAATGAAGGAAGTGACGCAGTATAATTATCGCCCAACATATAATTCTGAACTGTTTCAGCAAAATTTTTAAAAACTTTCCATTGTTCTTAAACAAATAATGGCTTTACTAATGGTAGTTCCACAATTAGCAACCTTTTCGAATGTCATCATTTCTTTGCTCTTGCGCTTGAACAACCTCACAATTTATTCAGATTTTTTAAAAGCTTTCAATCATGTATTCCATGCTGTACTTCTAAATTGGAAGGATACGGTTTACAGGGGTTCTAATTGCCTTGGTTTGCGTCCTATTTTTCCAAACGTAAATTTCATGTTGTGTTTTCTGGTTTTTGAATTTGTTGCAATGTCTGGTGTTCCACTAGGA
Source organism: Neoitamus cyanurus (assembly GCA_947538895.1). Taxonomy (NCBI): domain Eukaryota; kingdom Metazoa; phylum Arthropoda; class Insecta; order Diptera; family Asilidae; genus Neoitamus; species Neoitamus cyanurus. The sequence continues at coordinate 51,179,964 of OX384540.1, forward strand.
TCTATTCTAGGTCCACTTTTATTTTTGTTGTTTGCAAACATTGCTCCTTATATTAAAAATATTCCGTGTTATTAATTGCAATAATGACTGTGATATTCTAAAATATGACTTAATCGCTCTTGAGGATTAGTGCGTTGCAATTTCAATAGTAGGCAGCTATGAATTGATGTCGGTGAATTTTTTAAAATGACGTTTCCGTGAATTATCCAAATTAAGGATTTAGAATGATTTTTGAATGCAAATTAACTTTTGATGCGAACATTAATGATATTTGCAAAAGATCTTAACAATTAGCGGAGTTCATTCTTCGGACCCCGTTTTGTTTTCATAGTATCTAGTATGTAGTACTACCGCTAAACTGCTATTCCAGATGACTGTATGTAATATTCTGAAATACTGTCCGCCGGAATAGTCTCCTCACCATCAAAATACGATCAACAGAATTGGAAAGGTTCATTTATCCCGACAGGCGCCCCAACCTTCATCATCAACAGATAAATAAATAAATAATAAATGTCCTTGTCTACCAGTGTTATTAAATATAAAAGCTTGCTGCACGCGTGTTTGTCACATTTATATAAAGCAGTTGAAAAATACATAAAATAAAAATTGACTGCAACTTTGACCGATGAAATAAAGGTTTAATCCCATTAATTTTGACAAATGCACTCACTAAAGAATTTCGTATTCCTCTCAAAATTCTGAAGCCATAAACTGTTGCACCATGCAACACAGTCAAGATATTCATCGTCTCTACATTTCTTAAAGAAATGCAAAAAACTGCGAACGAAGAGAAGGCAAGCGAATGATTAATGGGTCTACGAATTACGTCGACAGAGCTATGAATTTCCGTTGCTGTGGGTGCTGCTGGGAGCAGTTGGGTCGATAGAATCGTCTTGTCAGTAACAATGGCGCCCCGTAAGCGCGAAGTGAACTTTTGAACAAGTGTCTCCCTATCGCGTCGGCTAAACGAACTTGTTGCTTGGGAATAAATGCCTTATTTATAATATTAGCGTGTCTTTATTTGACATTATCGCATTCTGATGAATCTGTCACCTTCTGTATATGGTAGCGCAACCAGTTTTATGTGGTGGTTTGTAGGTACATCAGTTATACCCTTATCACCTTTAAGTCACGTAACCAGCCAACATCTCAAACAAAGCAGAGTCATTATCCTTGGCAAACTACTTGGTCCGGTTACAAAGATGAAACTAAAGCTAAAGCAACAAGTCGAAACAAAGCCTGGCAAAATATATATAATGGCTTCACAGAGCCTTAGGAAACTGCTGAAGTAATTCTTTGCCCAAACAAAGTTTAACATTTCCTACCAATCAATATCTCCTGTATGTTTGCGCAATCGAAGTCTTCGTGATCAACCGTCGCACAGTAGAAAATCCTTTAAATCAGTAAACTTTTCCAATTAAACGGACTTTTGTCCGGCACATGAAGTAGTTTTCTGGCAGCGTAAAACTATAATCAGAATGGATAGGGAAAAGCAAAGGTACAAAGGAATCCCAAAAGAAAGAGGCGCATCGTATTTCACTTATTCAGTGAGCTCAGACAAAGCAGATTAGCCTTTGATGGAAGTTCTGTGTAGATTACGTTTCCGTGGAAGAATCAAGTGTTGTGAAAAATGGGTCTTTGCGTTCTTTAGGAATATCAGCTGTAGTCTCTCCGGTCACTTCACTAATGGCAATATTTCCTGCTGAAAATTGCTTCTGGCAATAGGATAGGAAAAATAAGCACTGTCAAATCAAAAAATTGTTGATATGAAATCTACGAAAATTGATCATAATATAATTATTTGAAATATTTTGTGCCTAAATAGAACAATCAAACTTATGTTCATGATAGCTTTTGTAAAAATGAGGTTATTAAAACTAGTCACCTCCGCAATACCTTTTTTTGGAGTTTGTGATTTAGAGAAATCGTCCTAACAATTATTGTATGAATTGCTTCCACCAAACGTTTAGTTAAGTTTTTAATTTAATTTTTTTGATTTTAATTTTTAATATTTAATTAAAAAAAAAGATGTTGTCTTAACAGAAGAGTTATTAAACCAAATTTTTTATTTTAGTCAAAGATTGACAGTTATTTTTGGACTGTTTTATTAAAATAAAAATAAAAAACTAATAATAGTAAAAAAATAATAACAAAAATTAAAGTCTTTCATTTAGTTACAAATAGCCGAATACGGTTTTTTTTCCTTTTTACCACTATTTTACATGAAAACAGGAGCTTATTGAGCATTTTTGTTTTCAGATTTGTAATGAAAATGAAAAAAATAAAAAATTTTGACCAGTGTTATTATTGTCGGATTGTCGGAGGGTAGAGTACAGAGTGAAAAGTATTAGGTTAAGTTTTTCAAAGTCTTATTATTTATGATGTTGGCAAATATGCGAGATAATCGTGTCATGGTATCGAAACAATAAATAATTAATTTAAGCAGACAATTACCCAAAAGTTTCGACAGGCACATAATAGCCTTTAAGTGATTGAAATAAAGCATTAATAACACTCTCACAATAAGTTCTGGTTCTAACAGGCGCTTCGTGCGCCCCTGCTTTCCATTACTTGAGGAAAGTGATCAGCACAAAACTTTCCTTACTTAAGAACCACTACCGCCACATTTCCTTTCTTTGATTTTTGCTATGCAAATTACATTTCGTGAAAATGATTGGCAACAGAACAATCGAGAGCAGTAGTTTCAGTTTCAATTTAAACTTAAAATCCATTTTAATTCACTGATTTTCCACCCATGTACCGGTTTACATGTACATATGTATGGAAGAAGTAAAAGAAAACACTCTTTAACTTACAATTAGTTACTCAAGTTGTATACATATTTTCAAGAAATGGACAACATTTCTTATAAATCACTCTATAAGAAAATTTTTTTTGTTCTTACTTATAGATGAAGCAACATGAAGGAATGAAAATATCAGGGTGGAAGAACAATATTTTAGTGTCAAAATAAAATATGATATGACACGATCGGTAATCATTTTAAAGTTTGAAATATCCCAGCAAAGCGCCTCAAAATTCATCTTACGTAATATTCTAAATTTATCAATTTATTATAAAGGCATAGAGTCATGTGGGGCAAGTGTGCGCAGCGTCTAAGTGTGCGCACTCAAATAATCTCGAAAACTATATAAAGCTAAGGAACGGCAACCACCCTCTCCAGTACCCCCCGGGGGGTGTAGCAAATCACTCGAATTACAGCGGTTGCTCGCGCGTCATTTGGATCTGACAGGTAAAAAAAGATTTTTGCTAAAATATTTACGATATTTTCTCACATTTGACGCGTAATCTTTTGTAGTTATGTAAACTTTTTGAAAATATGGTATTTGCTATCGAGTGCAACATAATATCTAGTTTGTTATTTGCCAGTGTTTAAGTTGTTATGATGACGCAATAATCAACGACATTCATACAATTCTGTTTCGTTAGTTTGGGTTAAGTGTGCGCACAAGCCTGTCGTGTAAGTGTGCGCATCAAAAATACATACTACAAAACACTACAAAATCATCTGAGACTGCCAAAAAAAAGAATGTTAAAAATAAGACTCTTAAGAAACCAAAAAATGACAAAAAGGAGTATTACTGCCCCTTATGTAGCGAAAAGTATTCTGATCCACCGACTGAAGACTGGATTGAATATAGCCTTTGTGGAGCCTGGTGGCACGAACAGTAACTAAGGATTTCTAAGTTCAAGTTGATCTCATATTTTGATTTAAGATGATTATTATGTTGATTACTTTAAGTACCTATGATGAACATTTTAATAATTATATAATATTGTTTATGTTCTAAAAATATATAGCTGAATATTTCTATTTTTGTTGTTGCGTACACTTACCCCTATACTGGGGTAAGTGTGCGCGTATGGAACGGTCTTTGTTTTTCATAGTTTCTTAAAATATAAGTTACTGACAATACTATTATTGTGTCTAAGTTTATTACAAATAAACAGCCTTACTAATTACCACAGTTTTGTTTCATTCTACAAATAATTTTCGAGTATTTAAAGCGTCAAAGATTAAGTGCGCACACTTGACCCACATGACTCTATTAGTTTCATTTCTTGGCTGTTATCATAAAATTCACTCTATTCAAATTAATAAGATGAAAATAATAATAATATTGAAAACTGAAAAAATTGAGAAAGTTTAAAAAAGTAGGACAGATCAAAATTCGAACCTGGCACTGTGGAATTACGCCGTCTGTACGTTACTGCCTCGGCCATCTAGCCACGTACCTGACATTGGGTGCGTTTTTGGAGTTATACAAGTATGTAGGTTGATATGAAAACAGAACTATAAACCACCTCTCCTCGGAATTGGATGGATATAGTGCTTGCTAATTCGAATTCGATTCATGAATTTAACGAAATAAGTTCTTCTACTTTTAACATCTATGTATGTTATATTCCCTCTTATTTTTGTGCAATACATTTATTTATTTACATAACTGTAAATAGTAAATATTTCAGACATCAGAATTTACGAAAGTGAAAAGCCACAATGGCAAGGAAATTTAGGCTACATTATTAACATGTTTGCTCACAGTAAGAAAAAACTCATAGCTACAACGTTTTAACAACAATTTATATTTTTCAGTGCCATTCTGTTTTTGTAATTTGAAGTCATTTTCAAACATTTTTCTCAAAGGTTTATGTTAGATTGTCATTTTCTGGGAGATCTTATCAACGTCATATGTTATCTAGGGCCATGCAGGGAATTATGTATAAAATACATTATAAGCAATTAAGCTTTTCAAAAATGTTCCTTTATTATGTGTATGTCATACAAAGCAGAAGAGGAAACAAGAAATTGCATTCTTAAATGAGCAAGCATATGCTCTGGATTTGTATGTATCAACGGAGTAAATATACGATAGGATTTTAGAGAACAGAAAGCAAAAGGAATAATAAATAAGCCAGTGAGCAAGAGTTCACCATCAACTTTGATGTTTCAAGGAAATTCTTTTGTGACTGAAATAAGAACAAACAAACAAAGCAAGCAGATCTGTTGAGACTATGGGACCATGCCCCTAGAAAGTGGTAATCGGATTGTCGAGGGATGTCAAAGCAGAAAATGATGAATTGTTAAATTCGCCATCGTTCCATCGTTTCAAAGCTTCGACTCTACTAACCTCTTGCCGATCAATGAGATTCCCATCGATCAACAGAAATAGATGACCTTGTCAACACAGTTTCACCTCTGTTCATGCATACTCGAGCACAAATTCAAATCTGTAATTCATGTCACAGTGATTCATGTTCGCATTGGAATGAAAAGGATGTCCGGACTGAAAAATATGGGAGCTTCCATCGAAATGTTGAAATACTTTTTAATTTGCAGGTAATTATTCCTTATCACTTCGCGAAGTAATTATATTATAAGTCCCAGCCGGGTATGCACAATTTCCGCACTGCCATTGTAAGCGGTTAATTTGTACTACAATGCGCTGCGATATAAAATTAATGTGATTTCGTGTTTACAGTGTGGTTTGATAAATTGGCATCATTAACATAAATTGCCACTTTGGTAAATTATACTGCGAACATGTATCCGTCGTACACCCTTAATTAAATGGAACACAAAACAACAACAAATATCTCACCCCTTCGAACAGCGCCCAGCTCAAGAAAACATATCTGTTTTTATGCGCGTACTTCTTCCCAATTACGGCATTAAATCATTTTGCCTATTGGTTACCCTAATCTAGCTAATGTTCCAAAATGGAATATTACCGCGGAAATGTTTTACTTAATTAAATAGTGAATTTATGAAGTTGTTATTCTATAACAACACGACTCCTTCATTAGGATTAGACAATCAGGCAATTATTAGACAAAGTCGCATATGCCCTTAATGCAGAAAGAATAACAAGCTACACTTCACTAATCGCTGACATGTAAATTACCCTGTAGTGTCGTTCAAAATTCTATAAAGAAAGGAAATGGACTCCAAATCCTTCTCGATATAATTAACCTGCGCATTTGAGCAAACATTTGACGAGTCATTTAAACGTGATAATATTAGGGCAGATTCATGCACACATAGCGATAACTTTACTCAAACGAAACGCCTTGAAGAAAATCCCTCTGAACTTACGAGCACCCATCCTTCAAATATTTCCTTCTGGAGTGCTGTGCTAGCATTTGGACTGAAGCGTATTGAGTGCACGTTGAAAGGAGTTACCCGTAACATACTTTATTTCTTGTGGCATAAATTCTGAGAAAGACATCTCTCGGAAACTTCGTGTTTACAAGGCAGAAACTTGTCACTTGCGTGCTCAAAGTGCTAACGACTTCGGCGCTAAGTGGGACTGGGAAAATTCAACATATTTCTTTGAAAGACAAGACGCTCACCGTGGAAATGCGTACAGAACGAAATTATTGGGATAACGGGAGCGAATTATTCGGAGCAAAATTTCATTAATTTTTTAGGAAGGGAGAAGCACGTTAAGTCATCCTTCAACATCGTGAAAACGGTCGTTTATCAAAATGTGGATTTCTGAGCTTTCATATTATAGCTTCATGGGCTTACTACATACGTATAGTAACTAAAACCCTTTCTTCTTCTCTCTCGATATTTAGAAACGTAATGCAAAAATAATTGGTTGAGGTTGTCATGGCCTCATGCAATTTAAGTTCAAAGACAAGTAATCAAGTCAAAAAAATGAATTCGTTTATAATTATGTAATTATAGCTGATAAGAATAAATACCAGAAAATGTTTGACTATTGTTATGTATTTTATTGAACTAGCTTCTTAACTTTCTACCTGCCGAGGAAGGTAGTTAAATTTCTAATCGAGAGCTACTATTATAAAAAAAACTTAGGTAAAACTCTCTATATGAAGAAAATTGTATAGTTTTCCATGGAGCTATAAATAAGTAAATGAATGAAATAGGAATAACAGAGTTATTGTAATGAAAGTACAAAGTAGTACAGAAAGTGTAAATTTAAATTTAAAAACAACTAAGAAAGAAAGAAGGAAATTATAGTACAAAGACAAAAAAAAAGAGGCAATGCACGCCACGCCAATCAAATTGTGGTTGTAAAGAAATATTTTTTGAATAATTTCTCAAATGCCACAGGATTCCACTCGCTGAAGTTGAACCAGCAAACAATTCCACTTACGTAAAGGTATAGATACATTACGAGCGTTTGGAGTTAGTCAAACAGAGGTTTTTGTGAACTGGCGCGCTGGCGTCGTGCAAAATTTGGACTGAGTTGTCTTTTGTACAAATATATTATTATTAAAGAAACAGCTGCAATTTGTACGTTTGCAGTCTACTGTTAGTTTAGCTAACATGGTTATTTTTCACATAAGAAGATTTTTTAAATTAATTAATTAAAAGCCCCCTCTTTTTCTTTAATTTTCTTTAATCAAAAAATTTTCTTTAGGTATATGTATTTTAAAATAGGACAAAAAAATGTACCATAGGTTTTTTCTAGACCCACTGCTAACAATTAATCTTACCTGTTAATTTTTCAATTATCAATGACTGCTTTTGTGGCGCTGTAAAACCCTTAAAATTAATTATAATTAGAAAACGTTAGGTTACCTAGAAAATTTAAAATGGAAAAGTAATAGCATTTCAAGAATTTGTTGATCAAATATTTTCGCCTCTTTCTGGCTTCTACCTCGTTTATTAGTACTTTTACGTGAAAAAGTTATTTAAGAAGAATTGTAGAGGAATTAAATCTGAAGAAAAAATGTACGTATACGAATAATGGCCCGCGATATGTGGTTAAAAAACCGTTCATAACCTTTACTTTGAAGAATAATTGTTCGTCTTTTTTAAGCACCCAAGAGTTTGAAAAGTTCACCATCATAATAATCCATCAAACTACTCCCAACTACTTACAAAGAGAGTAAAACAGTTTACGGCATCTTAAATCGCCAAGATTTTATAAAAAGCCAAGAGCAACTTTCTTCCTTGTAATGTAATCGGAATTAAACGTTATTATATTCCACGCAAATAATAGAGCTAGAAACACTTAAGAGGAGTTTCGAAAACAATTTACATATTCGCAATGTGTATCTAGAGAAGGAAGACACCACCGGTAGCTTTCGGGCATTTCGTACATTGAAACAGTTCCGGGAACATTCACTTTAGAACTCCTTTGCTCCTGCAGAGCAATTGAAAAATTATCGCCATGGAGGAGCACCCAACAGCACCCAGAGGATTGTACTATCATGAATAATGCATCATAATTCGGAGACGACTTAACGGGGCGAGTTGATTTAGGCGCCTGGATATCCGCCGAAATACCACTTCAAGAGTGTGAAATAAAATAACATATACATATGTATGCATGAGTTGCGTCACAAATCCTCTCCTTATCTCATTAAACTCCAGCACCTGTCACGTCACCTGAGTGGCATGGCATGAACCAACTACGGAGTTGTCTCCCAGTAGACCAGGAAAAAGTGGGTAACTGTTTTAAAAACTTCAAAGCGTAAAATTGCGCTTGTGGTTTCTGCGGGCAGCACCAATCGTTAAGGGATGGATTAAAGGACACATGTCAGGCTGCAGCCATAGCAGGAATCCATTTACGCCGAGAAGTCAATGTATGCAAATGAGCACGGGAACAGCTGAGTTCTTTCGCAAAAGAAGGAGCATCAACTTGTTACTTTCCCCTTGTACGACTAGGTACTTCTCGTGTTAAGGGCTTTCGCCCAGTTAGCGCTTTCACTTATTATCCAGGGAAAGTTCAAGGCTCAGTGCGGAGAGTGAGATAGATGCATCATAGGGCGAGATGAGCACTAACCGACGTTTAATTACTCCCGTCAGAACGTGATTTATTCCTTCCTGTCTAGCACGAGCGGGCGGGTTTTTTCACACAGTCGGTAGGTGCTCATTAAGCCATTGCTGCGTGACAGTAATGAACACAAGAAATAAATGGTAAACAGCGGTAATTTTATTGACGGAAGGAGGCAATTACAAATAATGAAGTGCTTTTGTAAGGAACTCAGTCTGTCACAGCCTAAGTGCTGTGTTGCTCACGTTGAAGCTCAGCCAGGCTTACAACATGAGACTTACAGACCCCGCTGCGATAGTATGGCAGCTTTCGTCAATGTACCTTAAAATTTGTTTGGGCTTCCATCAGACGAAAGTAAACATAATTATTTCCCTCCGTTGGCCAAATAAAACAGAACTTCAAAGGGGCTGGGTAAAAACTGCTCTGATTTTGTTAACTCGGAAGGAAATATCCCTTTCCTATGCCTCAATGTTGTCATAGCAACAATGGTCTTGTCGGAGTAGTTCGCTTTTGCGAATGCCAATGGCTACCATTCTTAATTTGAAGCCAATTAAAATTAATCTGGCAACTGCCAATCCAATTACTAGCTAATTAGGAGCAATTCTCTTTGAAGCATTTTGATTCATCACCATGATGATATTAAGCAAAGGTGCTTTCCGTTTAGATTCCTCGAATGAAGGGAATTATTTTTTTTTTAAATGTCAGACCATCCCTTCGGGGATGAGCTGTTTTCCAGTTGAACAAGTAAACAATTTTAATGAACGGTGCTGTTCGATCTCTCTCAACAGATACTTCAATAACAATTGTAAGAAAGTCATTGATTATTTGCCAAATAATTATTGTTATGACATAAATATGTATGCAAATATATCCCAAATTTGTGAATTTCGTAATTATATTTATATATAAAATACTACATAGGTACTGGGCTACATTTTTGCCATTTTATGATTTAGAAAAAAATTGCGTAGCGAAGTAGCGCAATTATATTATAATTTTGTTCAATATGGCATGTTGTCCGTATTCATACCTAAATGATGAACCAAAAATTACATATTCATTTTTCTTTCTATCACTTTAAAATCTACTATATGATCTAATTTTGTAAGCATAAGCATATACATATGTATGTGTGTAAGGAAAATGTTAGCTACTGTTATAAACCAAAGTGACGGAAACATAAACAACACGAAAGATTAAACAACTATTTAAAAGATTAAACAACTATTGAAACATCGAGCCATGGATGTGACAGGCTCATTGAAACCATAGTTAGTTCGATGTCGAGGGATTTTAATAAATCATTTTAATTAAATAATAGTAAGGAAAAGACGAAAGCCCTGAACAAATTTTGAAAAAAAAAAACCGTTCATTGGAAAATAGTGAGCGTCGTGATGCGAATAAAGGGACGACTTCCTGGAGACGCCAAAGAGCTTAAATTCAGGATGTCAAAGCTATTAAATATAAATGCAGTACCATTGAAATTACATAGTTAAAGTTTAAATTGTGAATGTCCAAGGGAATAAATATAATGCCATCAGCATAATAATATGTTTTTTTTAAATTTTTCTCAGTTAAATTTTTTTTGCATACTTTTAAAGAAAAATGTTATCATTTATATATGTAAATAGGTAAAAATTTAAAAATGTTTTCAAAATTCCTTAATTAAGGAAATATAAGTATAATTTCATTTCATATTTAATTCAAAAAACTAATTTTTAATGATCCTCCAAATGTTCTCGATGGAGTTAGGATCGTGGCTTAATGCAGGCTAATTTCATTACCCTGATGTTTTTTCTTTGAACTAGGATATGATGATACTGAACTTTATCGATGAATTGGAGCGTTATCTTGCTGAAAAATAATATCAAATGCATCCAAATAATTATGGAGCACATCATCTAAGAGACCAATGTTTGGAGTCGCGTTCATTTTAATCGCATAATGAAGCAAATCGGAGTTTTGATTTTATAACAAAATGTAGTCAAAACCATGAGTGCTCTAAATAAATCCACGTAAATATTCCATTTTATATGAAGAACAACAAATAAGTTCCATTTTGACATATCTAATAGTTTAGGAAGTACGGTTGTATATTTACTATTGTTTAAAATCACCACTTCCAATCTGCTTTTTTTTAATTTTTTTTTACTTAACCTTTTCGCTCTTTCTGAAAGTTTATATCTAGCAACTATTCATAGCTTTTCCAATTTTGTTTAAAATTTTACTTAAGGGAGCACTGGAACAAAGCTGAACAAATAAATCAAAATAAGTTAAATTTTACCGCAGTTGTCAATCGAATGAATCAGTAAATTTATTGTTAAACGTGGACGCATTAATGCTTCAACGAACTGTTACTTTTACTTAGTTATACTGAACATCAGTTACCTATCCCCATCCTTGTCCAGTATGATTATTCAGTTGTGAGTAGTAAGATTGATAGTAAGGAATAAAAATAGTAAATACATGAGGTTTTGGTTGTAGCCGTAAAAGTGCTGATTAAAAGACAAATCACCGATAATAGTTAATCTAGGTATTATCAATTCACCGAAGCATCATCTCATTGATGTAAAGGCAATTAAAGACATAGGAATGCACTCACAAAATATCCGTAATAATTTATAACTTATTTTCAATCCAAAGGCAGGCAAACGAAATTAACTACATATTACTGATTACATTTTTATTTGTGTAATAGCTTTTCTTTGCATTTGGCGTCCCATAATTCTGTTTGCTGTAGAATTCACTGTGGTTTTATAATGCCTATGTACTTACTATATTATACACGTAAAAATATTGACATATAAGTAGAAAGAAGTATGAATCAATTGCATAGTTCCTACGCTTATATTTGTAATTAAACAATAATAGAAACAACAATCACAAAGGGAAAACACAAAAACAAGGACAAAACAATTTCCCAAATTTCCTAATAATTTTTCATTTGCCTCATAATTTAATATTTACTGTCTACAAAATTCACTGGTAAGATTCATATATTTTAGCAAGAACCATTTAATTAGCTAATTAGCTCCTAGATCCCCTAAATTGTTTTTATGCTCGCGGAGCTTGAGTATTTTTCAAATGACAAGGGAGAATTTTTTGCTATTTTTGTAATTTTTCTCGAGAAAAGGTTTACAAGTAAGAGTCTTAGTTTTTAACTAGTACCTACCTAACCTTAGATTTTTCTATTCTACAATTGAATGAAATGAATCATCGCACCCTGATGTTTGTCCGTCGGTATATAAATCCGACAGTTTTACAAAACACTAACAATAAAGAAGTCCGCGGATTTTATGGTAAAAAGAGAAAGCCCGAAAAGAATATTTCATCACTAAGCTCCAATTACTGAAATAAAAGGCTCATAGCGACAGGAATTTTAAATTTCGTTAGTCAAATTTACCCGAACAAAAAAATTAATCAATGTCACAACCCTTCCGTGGAGCCCTCCAAACGATTGTGCAGATTAATAATTAGATTAAGCACCTTTTTTTTTGCAGGGAGGGAAAGTGGCTTGGCCTTTAATAGAAAATCGTTTTATTCAGCTAATGAAGGCAGAATCGCCTGTCAGTCCGCACTAATCTCCGAAGAATAACGACACTTTCCGTCGCCTCCTTCCTTACACGTCTCTTTATTGGCTCGAACGGAGAGTGCTCGTAGATCTGAATTTGCATGCAAAGTAATCACACTTGGAATTTTAGAATGGGGTGGTACTCGGTAGGAAAGAGGCGCTATCGATTTTCGGCGACGACGTGCAGTGTACAGTATGTCACGAGTATCAACAACACTTTCGAGATGCAAGATAGTGTGTGCTAAAGCCAAACACAATTAGTAAGGGATTGCTTTCCACTTGCCTTGCCCGAATGTGCAAATTGACCAGACCTTTCGCCAAGCTATCCTCCTACTTCTGTTTTTCCCATGCTTCAGAAGGAAGGTCGAACTGGCCTCCTGTTGGCTCCTTTGATTTATAACCTTGTCCTGCAGCGGCCGACAGTGCTTATCGCAAACAAGGCGCCAAGAAATTAAGGGGAGTATTTCAGCATTACTGAAATTAATTTTTCACAAAAAAAAAAAGGAAGATGCTGCGAAGTATTCAAGTACGTATGTACATACATATACATATCATTTGGTAATGGTAATGCCGCTGTGGGGATCACCCCACTGATGGAATTTAAAGAGAGAATTTCTTAGGTGCAGAAAGATAAGGTTTTATTTATTATGTAAATTCAATGAAACCCTTTTTACAGCAGGTTGTTTCGGCAGGAATACACAAATGGCCCGCTGCTTATAATTAGAATAATTATAAAATCATAGCCCAAGGGGCTTTTCTTGATTTTGTTTGGTTCAAGTATGGGATTATTTTTGTTGTAAAGAAAATCTTACCAGACACAAAATCATATTCAGAATTGACTTCAGACGATATCAGATTCTGATATACATACACATATACTTACTGCAGTTCATGGAAGTACGCTACAAACTTTTAATTTGAGTTAAATATTTTTTTTTCTACCTGGACGTGTTTTATATCTTTAGAAAGGCAATAAAATAGACAATTCAATAAAATTAAAATAGATATTAACATGAGTTTTAGAGAACATGTAGGAGAAATGTGAATTTCAAGAAATTTCAGAATATTTTTTCACTTTCGCAAATGACTGTACCTTCAGTGGTAGAGATAGAGTTGCACTGGAAACATTTTTGGGAAGGTCTATTAGTTGTTTGACGTTAGTTTGATGTCACTGCGTTGAGTAGATGAAAGATAAAAATAAAATAATAATGTGCATACTTAATTTATGAATCACCCTGTAGCTCCCAAATAGTTGAGATTGCTCGTCCCCTCCCATACAATGTTTTGTGTGGCTAGGCGAGATATATCCATCCTTTCATTTTGGTACCCGATAGATGAAACATCCTGTATAATCAATGCTTTGAAGAATTCAAATATCTGATGTATTAAAAAGATTTCGAATAAATTTGTACAAATATGTATGTAACATATATATGCATACTCGATATTTCTGAATCAAAACAAAGATTTAACTCCCCTGCGATTGGAAGTTTAGACCTATTGAGACCCATAGCCAACTTAATAGTGGATAAAACTATTGAGCCTTGAATACATTAACTTTCCGATTCCGAATATTGAACCCCATTTTTTTAGATTTCATTTTGTAATACATGTGCTTTGCTAGCAATTCCAAAAGAGGTTGGGCGTAATTACTACATATCTTGCATTATACTATTTGCGTGACAAGACTATCAACAAGTTTTAATCAATAAACTAAAACAGTCTTACAAATTACATGTACATACAACTGGAAATTATTAGCATGCTGTTGACTAAGCTTCTCCTTGAAAGTTTGATCACGTACATACATATAACATACTGAGGATAAATTCTAATATGCAAGAGCTGATGCCATCTCCTTATCAACTTGGTAATGCAGCCTGCGAAATATGTAAATGACGCATGATGCATACATAAAAATTAATCAAGATATAAGGCATAAGGGGATACATGCTGGATATGTGACATATGTCCCGGTTCCATAAGTCCTGGATAAGTCGACAATGATATTTTGGTGTGGACAATGTTTGCTGCTGTAGGTACTATTTATTATAATTGTTCACATGCCAGTTCTGACAATTACAAGACTGCCATAATTTGACCAGTATTGTAATATTTATGTAAAAAATTAAACTAAGTGACGACGTACATCTGAAAGAAATAAGAACCCTTTGTTACTATGCTCGTGAGGACTAATTCGTATTAAGCAGGTTTCGTTTATCAGAGTGTGAACCTCAATGGAAAATCCGTCTTAAATCTATCGACTTCAAAATGTGTAGGTAATTCTATAAATGCTTATCTACTAGGCTTTGCATATGCACCAAATATAGAGATTAAATATACAATAATTTCTATCTAACTATCACTCATTTTCACAAGCATAATTTTATTTGCGTTAAGCAAGTGCCTAATTCCACAACTTCATTTTCCATAAAACAAAATGGCTGAATTAATTGCTACATAAGCCCATACTTACGCAACCAACCAATTTTGCCACAATGTTCGTATCCACGCTCTAATTATTTTAGTTTAGTCCAATAGCTATCAGTATGAGAAGAAAAGTGAGAGCAGCAATTCGACGAATAAATTGGCAAAACCTTTCCAAAGTACTCACGAATTGGGCTCCTATCCCACGTATCCAGGGATTATTCCTGCACCGAAATGAAATGAACACTTCTCGCTAAAATACAGCTATACCATGGGTATATGTATACATACATATTCGAAGGCACGTACAATATGTTAGTTCAGTACAGTTCTCAGTTGTCAACTGCATCCGGGTACGGTATTCTTAAAATCTACAAACTTTTCCAATTAGACGGAGCATTGTATGAATAGTTTTCCGGGAACACAATGTACTCGGAGGTACTGTAGCACTAGGGGACCATGAATGTCGTAGAGGTAAATACGTCACATTTCACTGGACTTACAGGGAAATCAGATTATTCTAATGAAATTATTGTATAAGATTACTTTGGATAATATTCTGTCGTTTCAGAGGTATCTGCTAACATACGAAATACTAATGCTCATTGCCTGTGGGTAGACGGCCGATTAAGATATCGGCCGATGCTAATATTTCCTGGTGGGAGGCACCCACTGTTACAGCTGCTAAAAGCCCTCTCCTATCTTGACTTCCTTATGGTATATGCACACTGAAAGGTCTCCCTAATGGCTTAACGGTGCTTGTAAACTTCTTCCTTATCGAAGGAAATTTAAAGAACTTTTTCCGACTAATGAATCATATTCAAGGAACACGAGTTTTTGGCAGGCATTTTCTTCCTCAGCTTCCAAAAGGATAATAGGTTCCTTAGGTACTTAAGCATCCAGTTCAGTGGTGGGCAAACTGCGGCCTTTGACGACGATTTGTTGTGACGGCAAAAGGATCTTAGGTCGTGAAAATTGAATCTCCGTTTGTCAGTTTCCGGTATGATTTATAAATGCTGCCCGCTTCAGACCATACAGAAGTTTGTATAGCGCTCTATCAGAAAGATTTTCCCACCCATAGTCCGATAGTTTGTTTTCGCGAATGCTAGTTTATGTGTTGTGCAATAAAACACAAATTAAGTGGGAACAACACGGTGCCGGGTAAAAATATCAGTTCGCTTATCTTGAAATTGTACACGAATTGCTCTAAGGCCAATGTCACGCAAATGCATAAATTTATAATTATAATCATCTTAATTTCCTGGGCCCATGATCAATATAATGTAAAAAATTGTGTTGAAGTTCGATTCAAGGATTCCTAACAGCATAAAAGACCAATCTGCCAGTAAATATCACGAAAACCTAAAAACCAAGATCCCCACTACCTACATAGAAACGAAAAAGTTTCTTTAGAGCATGCCAATTTCTAAAGAAGTCTAATGCAGATAATTACACACATTAACAAAGTTTGTAGCAACTTAAATCTTTCACAACAAAAATTAAAAGCCGAACTGGAAGCCATTAAAAAAAATAAACCGAAAGCCTCGCCCAAAAGTTCCCAATATTGATTATTCTTTGTGACTGCATGTGCCGCAAATTGCTATTCTTTCGTGAAATTTATTTTACTCTCAACTATAGAAGCAACAACTGAAGCCTGAAGTGCTCGTTCGGAAACTCATTTTGTAGTGCAGTTTCTTCTCAAAAAAATCATGTCAGGAACACTTCGCACAATGGCTTGGACAGAGCTCGTTAAAAGTAAATTCAGAAGAAGCTTGGTTCACATTAAATTTGACCCTTTGTTTTAGCAAAGTAGTCTTCAAAATGAATTTCCTGAGCTTTGCGGTAGTAGCCCCTATAAAAAAGCAGTTGTTGCAGAATGGCACTTTGTTAAGGCGGTAGCCACAAAAAATTGTCTACAATCAGTGGAGCGCTCCAAAACTGGTGTGTTCGGCTCTATAAATTATCCCTGCTTGTGCACATCGGATAATAAGTTCGCAGCGGAAAGCTCGTTACATAAATAAGGCCTCACTTTGAAAATCTTGCCATTAAGAAAGCGGAAGGAGGAGTGGGCGGGCGTTTTTGTGATACAAGCACTCTCCTAGTGATGGCCCTTTATTACAGCGGTTTAGTTGCAAAGTGCAGCATTAAAATGGAAAAACCTCGACATTTGCCGACCTTCTTAAAATTCTTCTTGCTTTTGATTGCATTTCTTTGGCGGAGGAGGGGGAAGAGAAAACTTTTGCTTTTAAGAAGAATCAGGCGAACAATCAGAGGGGAGGAAAAATTTAATCTTTCTGCAGTTGTGGCTCGGAGCATCGGTAGCTCAGTTGACCGGAATAGCTGCACACGCTGCTGCAAGTGCTGTGCAGTCAAGTAGAAACCTATATTTCATAAAACAAATTCAATTGACATAAGCTCCGTAAACTTACAGTGGCAGGAACTCCTTTCGCTCCTTCCTTCCTCACTAGCAGGCTAATTGATTCCTGTCCAAAATAAAATCTGCTCCTCGGATCTTTTCGAGATAGTGGGAAGCTGAAAACCAGCAGTTGGAGAGGGCGGTGCTTTATTGCAAAAGGAATATCTAATTGCCGCCTCACAAGTGGTCGGGATGCGGCTTCATGAGCGTGCTGAATTTTACTTAATTAAGAAAACTCATAACTACATTCCGATATCCAGACGCTTGGTACGAGTACGTGCGGGCACATGACTGATAAAATAACTTTATTAGTTTTGAAATAGTTCGGGATTAGTATCCAAGAGCTCCGAGCTATATCTAGAGGTTCTAATAATTTAATTAAGATAAGAGAAGTTTCAAACTGGGGAAACTTTAAACCTACCTTGAGCGATTAGAGAGAAGTGGGTGTCCATTGTTTTGAAAGTGCATCTTCGCGGCTTCAAGTACAATGTTTAGCTATTTGCTAATGGAAACCGCTCAAAAATAGATATGGAAGACTGGATGGAGTTTATTGTTATCGTCATTACCTTTTATACGAAGTATTTTAAAACACCTATGCATATGTACATGTCATTCATAAGGTATGTAAGTGCAACTAGGTAATAACGCCCGTTGGGTAATTATGCTAACTTTTGAATTTGGCGGCATATGTGAAAAGTAGAAAAGTATCATTGTTTGACTCGGATGGTCAAAGTAAATAAATACTCAAAAGGTTCTTTGAATACTGAATTTATTTAACAAAACCGTTCGGTATTTATAACAATAAGAACTTACGACTAATCAGATATGTTGCGATTAATTAGGTGAGCTGGTCATTGCTTCATGTGTAATTGCGGTCAGACCAAATATTGCTTTTGTTGACTTCTGCAATTTCAAGTAGGTGACAGTTCTGAACAATCATTTTAACACCAACAATTTAACATAAAATCGTTGATTGCAAACGCAATATTTCAAAAATCGGTTAAGCCACTTGGGGTGCGCGTATTCCGCACTAAAAAAATATTCCGGATTAAAATGTAACCTACATCATGAACGACAGAAACCCTTACCTTCCAAGTAAAAGTCCTCTCAAAATCAGTTCAGAAATGCACGACAAAATACTCTACCTTTCTTTGAAAGTCCCATCCTATTGGATTTGATATCCTGTAAATAAGCGAATTTAGAATAAGGCAGTTTGAAATCACAGACCATAAGAACCCAATTTTATGAAAATTTGTTAACAATGATACCTTTTTGGCCGCCATTTTGAAATTCGAAATTTCGATACCCAATTTAAAATGAGCAATACCAAAAGCTGTGTAATCGGAATATCGGAATTATTAGGAAATATATAAAATATTAGACTCAATATAAATTTCATTTCTAATTTTGTCGGATCAGTATGGCCAAGGATTAATTCAATTTAATTGAACATGAAATTTAATCTGACAAGATATAAATTTGAGTTGAAAATTCTGTCAAAATAATTTTACGAATATTGAAATTTACTCAAAATATTTTCTTCAGAGGGCATACTCAGCTCTAAGGAAGAGTTTACTTTCGCGCTGTTATCCAATAAAAATGTATAACTCCCAACCATAGCTCTCAGAAGCAAAGATGCTCATCCAAAATTCCGTCCACGCACATGTGCCTGTCCGACTAATGCACAAGAGGGTTGAAGCACCATTAATATTATATGAAGTGATACAATTCACTTTGGTTTCCCTCGATGCAGGAAATTTGAGAAACAAGCCCCAAATTCCATCTACCTGTTGCTTTCGTCGTACAAAATTACTGTGGTCCTTGTGTGTGATTGCACGTGCCAATATGGGTGTTCCCAGGCGGCATCTTTTGTAATATTACTCCAGCGAAACAAACCCCTTGAGGCATACATTTGTGAACTGAACAAATTCGAACGCTCGATGAAGAGATTTCTTTTAAGGTTTATTTGTGTATGGGATTAAATAGGATTTACATATAATATGGACGCGGCCAAATTGTTAGAGCAACATCTCTAAAATTCGTTGTAAATTGTTTGATGGTGTGCGGCAAATCCCAATGGAAGGTTATAGCGGTGAAGAACGTGTGCAAATCATCAAATTTTGGTATCAAAATCAGTACTCTGTTCGAGAAACTCTCATCATCGAAAATCATCTTTAGAGACGAGCGCTACATATCGATGATAAGAAACTTTTTGTTGCCTAATATGTATACCAACGACATGTGGCTCCAAGAGGACGACGCTACATGCCACACAGATTTTCCACGATGGTCATTATGCACGAGCGATTTGAGACTGGCCACCGATTTAACGCCTTTATACTTGTTTCTTTCGGGCTATCGTAAACCACAGGTCTTTGCGAATAAACCGCAAACAATTGATGCCCTCAACGTCAATATAACGAACACCATCCAGAAAATTCAGCCAGATTTATACGACAAAGTCCTAAAAATTGGACCTCCCGAATACGCACCACCAAGCAAAGCCAAAGTGGACATTTGAAAGACGTTATACTCTATTCCTAATGCCATAAAGTATTCTTGCAAATAAAATAATAATGGAGTGGATATTTCACACACAACTTGTTTTATTTACATTTAAAAGTCGAGCATCCTTCAATGATAAGACTGTATCTACCTACATACATACATAGTTTAGTTAAAACTGAAAACACTGACTGCTATATCCGTATCATTTGTGATTTCATTTTCGATGTGTTAAAAACCAACTTGACCAATTATAGGATACCCGGGCCTAGTTGGCCTATGAGGTACGTTGACATTGTGCGTTTTATGAATTTCGTGATTGTTAGAAAACGCTGGTGATGCGTCAAGTGATCATATAGTGCATAGTTTTAGTAGATGCGCTTTTTATGTACCTTATTCTTGAATAGCCATAAATTGAACAGAACAAATTTCTTCTGATCGTTGAAGAGAACAGGCGGAAAAAAATGCAAAAAAATTTGGTCTCTCTTTTTGTGAAAATGAGTTAGGGGAAGTTAAGGGTTAATTGGACATCATCTAACCTAAAAACTTTCTTTCGGAAAAAACAACAAGCAATTATGAAGTCGTACTCTTTAAGCTTTTTAATTAAATTCATTCTTAATAATCAAAGTTCAAATTATAAAAAAAAAATTCCTGTTTTCAAATGCAATAAATTTTCCGTTTTAAAATTAAAAAAAATTGGTTCGATAAAGCCAACTAATATGTACATACATACATGCATGCACATATTGCTGCTGGGTGACGCAAGTTCTTCTTCATTTTGCATAATTTCAATCCTGTTTAATATTATTCGAAATCTGCTTCCTCCTCCTCCTTTCGAAACTTATTTCTTGTATCTCACTGCTACAGCCACGAATATCTGCTTCAATTCTTATTCATTTCCGAACCTGCTCAGATTTGTTTACTTTCAACATCTTCATCTGGCAGAGAATAAATCTGAAGGGCAAAGCAAATTCGATGTGTTTTTTGCGTCCATTTCGCAGTTCCCCTACGAAAGCAATTCCGTTCCTATTGGGAAAATTACTTTAATCTCTACAGCTTCCTGTTCCTCCTGCGCATTTTTGTATCAATGAAAGCGAAACTCGTTATTTTTCAAATACCTTTTGCAATTACTCTTCCTTTCAGCAACTAATTTGTTATTAATGTGGAATTATCCCTCAAATGGTGACGGTCTAAAAAAATCACCCGAAAACTCACGACTTGTTGGGGGAGTGTCCCAAACTTTTAATTTATCTGGAATTAGAATAATTAAATCTGCGGGCCGTGAGTCTGCGTTTAGTGGAAAAGCGGGGGACTATAAGTTTTCACCACTTCAAGTTATTCATTTGGCAATATTCCTAATCGCCCTGTCCCTGTAGAGTAGCGAAAAATATGCCTCATCTTGGGAGTCTGTCTGAGCTCCGGTCAATTACCCATTCATTATCTGGAATTTTCAAGGTCCGCAGGGACAAAAGGATATTTAGCTCTGTCGGAAATTTAGCCATTAGGAGGATAAATGGTACGCTTTATCCCGTCAAACTCAAAGATATTTTGACGGCAATAAACCGTGGCACATTAATAGCTGGATAATGGTGTGCCAGCCTTGGAAAGGATGCTCTGCGGCGTAATTAGCAATCTACTTTGGATCGAATCAATCATATCCGTGACATTTTATAATTCATTTTAAAATAATCCCACACTTGAAATATTAACATTCGCTCAAGTCCTGACTTAACTCGGACGTTTACGCAATCACCACTAAAGAAATGGTACGTTCACCGATCACAAACGCAATTAAATGCCTACTGCCCCTAATTTATTCAATTATGCATAGAAGGAGTACTTAGGGAGGAATTATAATTATGCATGTAGAGCTGAGACAAGATTCTTTGAAACTGTGTCCGAAATGTGATAAAAGAAAATTTAAAGGGCATGCGACAAAAAGTACGCGATGAAATTTCATACTTCCTCTGAGGAGAGGAATCAAACTTCAAATAGAGGACTCCTTTGACGAAAGTACAATGAAAATTCTTCTCGCAAAATTCCACCTTCCAAAGAAAACAATTCAAGTATGCATGCCGAAGTGTCGGATGGGAACTGTGCTTAGCATTCAAACGATTTCAACTCCACCGAGAATTCTGGCTATAGTGCAATAGTTCAACTCGTTATATGTATCAGGGAAGTATTTCTCGGCTTCAGTTATAACTTGCCATACGAATTGAATGGTAATGTAAACGAAGTAGGATATCACATTTTTTTATTTAAATGTCTGTTGATCTTTAGAGAAAATAAAAATTTTCTAAATAAGTTAGGGGAGGCAAGTTACCGAATCCAGGGATGAGTCCTTGACCGGAAGGTCAAACTTTTTTTTGTAATTTCTGGAAAGGGAATCGCCATGGTTTATGTTGAAGGACAACATTCGCAATTTTCTTTATCCTTGGAAATACTCCAGTTTGTAGAAATTCTTTGGAAACAAATAAATCGTTCATATCTCGACTTTTTAAATGTAAGGTAAAAAAACGTTGCCCACGAAGCCTGGGGAATTCTATATATTATGCTTTATGTGGACCTCCCTGGGCATCATATGAACGCCTTCAGAATTGATTCCGTACGCCCTTACTTTTCTGTTTGCTATGGCTGCCCTCAACATGTTCTTATCGCACCCAAAACCTTCAACAATAAGAAGCCCTTGGCTCCTACGCCGGAGGAACAAAAGTTTAAAGAAAATCACCATAGGTAGCTCATAACCTCATATGTTCCTAACATAATATGAACAGATTTTTTTTTATATATTAAAGCCAACTTAAGAGAACTTACTGAGGGCAGTACATTTGACATTGTGCATTCCCAGTTGGAGGGAAGACTTGTTAACGGCCACTGTTTTATTTTTGTTTACTTTTCAAAGCATTAATTTTCCGTAGCTGTTACAGATTCAAAAGAAAAATGGAACCAGTAAAATTAGAGTTGGACTACAAACAAAAGTCCGAACAAGTTGGATTTTTGTGGAGAGCTTTAATTCAATATCGTAAGTACACGGTAAAAAAAGTACTGAAGTACTTAGGTGTATTATATCTGACCCCAAAGTTACGTTTTATAGACGTCATGTTCAGAACAGGTGTACGTTGGTGAAGACGAGTATGAACTCTGTGTGAAAAAGCTTTATTAAAAATAGGGAAATTAATATTCGTCAAAATTTAATCTGTTCCAAAGCATGGCCCAGGCGATTTTATGTCACGCCGCGCAGGTTTGGGATTTTGAATGCTATAAGGAGCTAGAGAAGGTGCAACAACAGTTTCTTAAAAGAAAGCTGGTGCTACTAATTCAAACACCTAGTTGCATGCCACTCTTAGCAACAGGACATAAAAGCCTGTATTTATTCACTCTACAGATCCACTTTAGTTATGTTTGTAAAATATTGAATCGCATGTACAAATATGGCTTCCCCCATATAAGCAGTGAAAATAATAGAAAAGAACTTATTTTGATACGATACTTGGTCAAATTTGGCACTTAAACACGATATTTTGATAGATGTTACAGCCTTTTACAATTTAAACGATGGCTCCTGAGGAAGTAAAGGTTCCGTAATATGCTTACTTAGCAATATGGACAAAGAAGAAGATATCTTGCACTTCCCGCCTACATGCCCAATTTTAACCGAATTTGGAGCAAACCGCTTGAGATCAAAAATTTTAACCAAAGCTTAAACTATTATATTGTTTCTCTGCTGTGCTTCCTAAGATGTGCCTCTGCGTACACTCAAAGAAAGAACACATTACATATAAAAGTTTATTACCTTCAATGTCAAATTAAAGAGAAAACCTAACAAGAATTTGAAGAAGAAAATATTTTGTTAGGCGCTATGGCTGAAAACTGCTTTGATATGAAGTAGAAATTATTTTGATTGTTGGAACCAAACTTAAATTGAAACATAAACACTTTTGTTTAAAATTCCACCCTTTTCATTTCCGCTTTCGAGTTGAAGTTGAAAAGTTTTGATCTTAATAGGATTTCTCTTTAGATCGTCTTGATTTGTTTGCCACGAGGACGTCTGTAGATCAACGGTGAGAGCTGTGGCCTAATGTTCCAGAGGTCCCGGGATCGAACCCCACGTGAATGAGATGTATAGTAAATACATATGTATCTGTTACAACTTAACTAACAAGTATCACATGGTGCATTGCTAGAGTAAAAAGATAGAAGTTCAAGCATCCTATGCTGGTTTTTTTTATTTTCTATGCGAGGCGCCTTCAAGTTAAAAAAAAATGGGTCTGGCTGGAATAGCCAGTCGAAGTGAAGGGTGGGTTTACTTTGTTTTCGCTTATTTTATTTTACGTTGTAACGTATTTAAATTAATAATAATAACAATGAAGAACACGACCGATTATAACGATAATTATAACTTGTCAGATTGGCGGTATGTGCTCATAGCTGATTCTTCTTGACACGAGCATTCTCCTACGGCTCCGGCTGCCTTCTGCTGTACTACTCATACAGCTTTCCTGAGCACGCACATTCCCCCGCCGCTACCGTCTCCCACTCCGCCATTTTAGTGTACCACTGGCTACGCAGCAAGCATACCTAATTGGATTATATCGTAATTCAATTTCAAACTTCCAAAAAATTGGCTATTTTCAAATTATTCAGCTTTAATTTGAGAACAATTGACATAAGTAAAGCACCGGAAGGAAGGATCTGCGAGGTGATATAAAATATAATTAAACTTGCAAAAAAGTTTCCTCAATTTGAAAATCCCCGGGGCCAGGAATGCGCCTAAGTTCCGAGCTCCTGACCAAGTGAAATAATTAAGGAAAATTATTAGTTGATATCTCTGCTGGTTCCAACGTCCGTCAGTTGATGTTGGCCTCTCTTTCCGTTTCCAGAACGACTAACTTTTCTACTGTGCAAACTGTTGATAGTCGGAAACCTTTAGCTGAGAGCAGGACGACATTTTATTATTCATTCAGTGCAGTAGAACGAGAACTTATCAAGTTGTCAGAGAGAAGTTAGTGAGTTACAACTTTTATTTTGGAGTAATAAAGCACCTTAATTATTAATATTCAAGTTTGGCAACAAACTTTCAACTTCAAAATTTCTTGCTTGTCAATACCACAGACAATGTTACCATATACATATTTGATTTTATCTTTGGAAATATCAATTCAGAGTTTTCCTCAGGGAATGCGTTTGCTTTAACCAATCGTCAATTTTAAGAAAAGCTTGGGATTGTGCTATTTTCCTTACTTAAGTTTGTTGGTATTAACTTATTTACTGCCCAGACTTCGTCTAGACATTTTAACTCAATTGCCATATAAACGACTGAACTTAAGTATGAATAATAAGGTTTTAAAAGAAAAAAAAGAATTTTTGGTTGTGCACTCACGCCAATTTCGTACATAATTACTTCCAACATATTTCTTTATCATTAATATTTTTCCACATGATTAAACTAGTAAGCAAAAGCATCATGTGTGTAGGTACATATCAAGATGATGAAAGTAATTAATTCCACAAATCAATAATATATGTATTTTGCAGGTTTGATTCTTGCTTCTAAATGAGTAATAAGTACCACAGCATCCGAATAAAGAAGTTGCTATAATTTTCATTTATGATTAAGCTTAACTAGGCAACTTCTACTAATAAATACCTATTAGTAGGCTATTACTATCTCAGTCTATGGAAAGATACAAAACGTTCCCCTTATCTGCAAATTGGAGGAAAATGACTTAATTATTGTCTTCTGAGCAGGAAGCTGTGGCAATGATATTACGTGGAATAAAGTAATGTGAACGTGATGGTTTTCATAAGATGTTTCGTTTATAGTCTACAATATCAACATTATACCTACACATATACATACGTAGCACTTAAAATTGGAGCAGAAACATCCAGAAAGCTGCAGAAAATGCGTTTGATAATTATTCCTTTTTTAATGTATCTTTCATATCTCTTAAAAATAGAAAACAAATAATAAAAATTCCCATCCTTGCCACTTTATGTAAACTATGAAATATTTCTATAAAAAAATAGCAACGACACCACCTCTTCATCATTTCATGAAAATATATTTCCTGTTGATATTTGTAAACAGAAAATCTGAATAATACGAAAATTCATATCAATTCTTGACCTACAAATACGGATGTGAAGTTTAGAGATGCATACATCCATCACTCGATTCATACAAGTGGACTGTTTGAGAATACAAGTAATTTTAATATAAACATGAGAAACAGTTAGGCATACCAAGAATTCAGAAGATTTATTGAATCCTAAGAAAATTGCATGCGACCGTGTATGTAGGTATACATGTAGGTAAATTTTCAAATTTCATTAAAAGAGGTAGAACGATACACGTTTACGATGTAATCCAAGAAATTGTGCATTCGCATACCTTTATAGGGAATATATGTAGAGTCTACGCAAAAATAAAACAATCAAGACGACAAACTCCCTGTCTGTAGTATTACAAAATATTTTTAATATTATGTATCATTTAATTGACCCTATAATTGAAGTCAGACTTTTATTCATTAAACCAAATGTATACATATACAGCTTGAAAGAATATTATGAATAACGAACGCGATATATAAATCGCCACGAAATTCGAGTTTTAGTATTGATTAAATCCCCATCCTCCAATCTGGCGCAATATTATTACAATTGGACTGTGGGCAGACTAACTGGATTGAATATAAACTCTTGGACGAGATATTGCCTTTACATTTCAAATTCATTCAAAACTCGAAATGGGTGAAACCACAAGGGTGGCGAATAAGCTATCTATGATCAATGCTCTAAAAGCAACTTTGCCATTTTTGCCCATTTCTCTCGTTTTTTTTTTCGTAAAACATTGGAAACTATTCAGTTCGTACGTCCTAGGCATCGAAGTGGTAAAAACTGCGAACGTGGATTTCACCGCAAAGTTATTGTGCCGGAAAAAACCATTGTCACGTGCGATCCAATTAGAGAGCTATATTGTAGTGATAGCCTTTTGTGCCTTTCATTGCGAATACGGGGCATGATTAAAGCCTTTCGCCTCGTACCAAATTCACGAATCATCTCACGTTTTATCGAAATTTAAAATTCCCAACGCATTGTACTGGGTCTGCATATGAGATATAAAAAGTTATAATACTTGGACGACACGAGGGATGATACATGTAATTCGATTAACATTTAAATGTATAAAACTCCACTGAAAAAACCACTGCGAAAAAATTCAAAAAGTTATTCGGGTACCTGAGTAAATCCTTTGAAAAGTGAAATAAGTGTAAGGAAGAAGACCCCTGCTCGCTGTGATGATGCGGAATAGGATTAGAATTCATTTAAGGAACATTTCGCATTTTTATTAAAAGCAATACATCTTGAATGGAGGCGTCATAAAGTTTTTCTATACAAGTTGTAACATTAAATGGATTATCACCGATTACTTTTTATGCTACACAATGGGCTACCTTTATATGGCGATGTGATAGGCAGATAATGAGTTATCGATGACTCTCTGGATAACGAGGTAATATATGATAGTATTGAATAAATTGTAATTAATTATTTACTAGATCATGATGTTATACATTATGTAGTAAATTACTTAGTAATCCAGCTTTTCATCGAGGAAAATTAACCAGCTATGGGGGAAAAAAACATGAATGTCTAAACTTTGTATAAAATTTTAGTATTTATTTACTTATAATTTAAAAAAAGGTGGACCATTCTGTATGCAAAAATCAGAGAAGACGGTATACACAGTACATATCACTAAAATCTATGATATAACAGTTTGTTTGTTACTCAATCACGCCTAAACGGTTACTGCGATAGGCTTCATTTTGTGACACAAGGTACTACATAATTAGCCTCAACATATACGATATTTGTAATTTTGATAAATTGGAAGGTTTCATAATAGCGGCTCCAAGATGGCGACTCCAGAATGGCGTATCCAATATGGCGATCGAAATTCCTCAATAAGCAATTTTGATAAAATTAAATATGTAGACATCTTTGGTGTTACAGAATTCAAATCTACCAAAAATCTCAAGATGGGCAGATCCAATATGGCTTCCGAAAAAGTTAAACTTCAAGGGATTGCAATGAAAATCCGCACCAGGGGGTTCTGGGGTCAATGATTTCGGATAACTCAGCTAGTAAATCTATATATGAGCCATTTATTTTGAAAGTGGCGTTAGTCATATGGAAAAAATGTCACTTGTGCCATTTTCCAAATAAAAAGCAAATATATAAATTCCTGTTGCGTTTGTGTGAAACCGCATTAGGGCCAAACCACTTAACCGATTGACTTTATATTCACACCATATGTTAGTTAAGTTGCGAAAATTGTTTATAGTTAAGTAGGCGGCGCCGCAATCTAACTTTAATGCCAATGGGCCGATTGAGCCCATATTTAAACCATATATAAGTTATTTTGCGGGCAAACTTTATAGGATGGTGCTGTTCTCAAAATTCAACCTCCAAGAGAAAATATTTTCTTTAATCCCAATTACTTGAATCTTTGCTTTAATACCCTACAATACAAATAATGTATCTTTAGAAAAATCTTTGAATGCTGAAGAATATTTTTTTAAACCAATTTACTTGAAACTTTGAGAAACCACTTTTCCTATGGTATGTTTTATGAGCCACAAACTTTGAGCGAATTCCAGCAGCAGTGGTGAGCCTATGCAACAAGCACGGGGAGCCGTGGGTCCGTGGTTCACAACTAGGTCATGTCGAAAATTTACTTCCGAACTTTTTTTGCCCAACTAAATTTTCACTTTTTTCCAATTTGGTTCCATTTTTGTGTTTCTGGTTTTACGGGCCATTTTTCTGTATTATTTTTAAATGTTTTGCCTTCCACTACACTCCACCCTACTGCACCCCTTCTCCTATATGTCTCGGCGGGGTCATTAAGTTAAGCAAAAATTCATACACAATTCTCCCACACATCACTTTCACCTAATCAATATTTTCATTAATTTTCAATCCCTAGGGATTTTTCCCTTCGTCATTATCAAAAAGTGTCCACTTTCATCATTCTACATTTATAAATATCATCATTCCAAATTTTGCTCATGTAGATCTTTCGTATTTTTTAAAGTTATTTTCATACAACCTCCCCAACACCCTCCCAATACAAAAAAACCAGCCAAAGACTAAAAAGTAATGGTCCAAAAATCGAACCCTGAGGCACACTGTTAAGTAGGGGAAATGGATTGGATAGAGTGTTATTTACCTTAATCTGATGGTACCGATTTGACAAAGAGCATTGTAATAACTTAAAATCCGATGAGATAAATGAAAGAAGTACGGAGCTTTTTAGGGAGGATGCTATGATTTACGCTACCGATACCTACAAAAGTCCAACAGTACTTTATTATAGCAATATCTTCATCATTATCTATATCCCGTCTAATCTCTAAGACTTATATTTTGTTAACTCCTTAATAGTGGATAAATTAAGAGCTGTTTTCGTGCCCGTAAACACAAACTACTTAAATAAGTTGTGCCGTAAATCAGCAGTTAACAGTATGACTACATTCATATATAGGGCAGGAAATTCTTTCGACATTTAAATATGAACAGCCTTTTAGTGGGTGTTTACGTGTTCGTTCATAATAATTCGAAATAGGTAATCTCACACCGAATTTGAATGGAACCCAAAAAATAATTCAGTTCTTTGCTGCTTGCACCTACTGCTCTGTTTTTCATAAATGCCCACTTTAAGGAATATTTCGTCGACTACTTCACTTGCAAAAACCCCTGGTGCAGACTTTCAGAATAATAAAAATACGAATTCGGGCAAAATCTACCCAAAATTGCAGACATTGCCCTCTTGCATATTAAAGCAACACCTGAAAGTCATGCAACATTTAATTTACTGCTACAAAAGCTAGATGCCAGAGCCCCTTAAATGCTTCAAGAAAACATGCGATTTTCTCGAATGGGGCGGGTATTCGTGTGTCGTAAAACACAGGGATTCGCAAAACTACAGGATCCTCACACACTTGTATACAATGTTATTTGATTCAAAATCTATTCCGCACCTGCTACAGAGCTTTAAGTGCTAATCTTTTAAAAGCAAAGACAGTCGAGGATAAACTAAAGTGCAGCCGTAATCACGCGCTTTGTGTTGAAGTGAAGTGATTTAAGGAGTGGTCCCAAAGGTCCTTACTCTGAGGAGTGTTTGCACGTCCCAAAAGATTGCCATGAATGATGCGATTTCGGATTTGTCCCGCCGCCGCCGGGCCATGAATGGCTTTACTAGCCTTCGATTTTTATGAGATAAAGAAAACTTCGAGCGAAAACTCTACACCAGAAAATAGTTCAATTCGCCTCGGGGACTAATACGTTTGCTTTTGATTGTGAGTATGTACTTCGAGTCTGGAGGGTAACTACAATTGCTTTATGTACAAATATCAAGAATGCTTTCCTCACTTACTGTGGAGGCACGAGAGCTGTGATGGAAAATTAGGACTTGTTTGAAGAAATATTGCAACCCCAGCTGGGATGCTCCACGAACTTTGTGTCGTTCGTACTTTTTTAATTGCTACAATATCTTTGAATGATGTTTTCTTACGAAACCAAACTATTCCATACGATAGGATTGGAAGGAACACTCCAACTAACTTGCCCCCTCGGATTCCACAAGGAGTGGCCGCAATGAATTTTACGGGTGAAATCAACTATCTCGGTAAATATAATATTTATTGTACACGAAAAATAATTATTATTTATACAGAAATTGGACAATATTTAAAACAACTTTTGTTTGAATATTTTTAATACTCAAAAAGTTAGAAATTTTCAAAAATTATAAATTTATTTACATGTCTAGAAAACCGCATGTAACACATCACATACCATTTTCCATCAAGGGGAGATATACTAAAAAACACATCAATAAATACATCGTCTCACGAAAGGGTTAATAGGGACAACCATATTTTGATTTACATTTATTTTGGGCAAGTTTTAATTTAAGGCCTGATGTGTATCCCTAACCATGATTTTCTGTTTTAAACATTTTCAGAAATGTACACAACGTTTAATTAGTGTTAAACCACTTTAAGCATATTTACATCTACTGAAATAACAGCTGCGGCTTTAATTTAATATCACGATGACGTTCATCTTTCTGAAACTTATAAGTAGTGGGTTTGCTTTCATACCATTATGGTGATATATCACAACTGTTATCTTGGGAAGAAGTTGGCAACTAACTATACGTGGTTAATTTTAATCTTGTTAGTTCAATTAGAAAAATTAAAACCTGGCTCTAAAACCGCAAAATACTTGAACCCTATTATTATACATGTAGCTTAGCAACAAACAAATAATTTAACATTTATATCGAAAGTCCCCCCGACATGTCTCATCTATTTTCCTGCCACAACTTCTATTGCTTCCATAAAATTTTCCTAACACGTGCATATGTGTTCACTTGCCAAATTCTAAGTTTATGCTCCTTGGTTTCCAACTTACAACAACCAAATTCCATTGATGCCATGCCTTTGATGAATTTTTCAAAAGAAAATGTAAAGTAGATACAGGCATGTGTTTGAATTTCCAATATTCTAGGAAACTGACATACTACGTGTGTCTGATCTCTGCCTGCGAGATACTCTTTCATATGGGCGTGGGAATATTTATGGCTGCTACACAAAACTACACAAATAAAATTCGATCAAACAATTTACTCTTGGTAAAAATTGATTGAAGTAAATATCCACAGAACTAGTCAATTATGTACCTACAATAAATATAAAAATTTTAAAGGGAACAGAATTCAATAAAATATATTTACAAAGAGCTTAGTAAATGCACGCAATAAATCTTTTTTATGTCGCCCAAATATCAATCACCGATTTTGTATCCTTTTTTTTTGTGAACCTAAAAAACTATTGGCGCATTGAAATAACTTACCTATATAGTATAATTATAAAATGTTCCCTAATATTTCTAGGTTTCGTGAATTTTGTGTTATTTCTCCCCTTTTGCTCTCGTGGCATTTAGCGGAGTTTCAATAAAGCCAATGCTCGGGCGAGTTATTAACAACATACATATGAATGCATAACACGACTAGTCCGGGCTCGATTCACGCACGCTGTTTCGCTAAGTTCATACACATAAATGCAATGCTAATGAAAATATTGTTGCATTATAATTAAAAAATTCTATACATCATTAATCGAAAATCGGTTGAGTGGGGTATAGCGTTCTCAGAAAAGCAACTATAGATTTTAGTAAAAAACGCAGGAGTTTGCAAAATATTTGCTCAAAGCTAAAAAAATATCAAATTTTGTCACATATTGTATATATGTTATGCCAAGTATTTTCATATTATGTTTAGAAAATGTTTTAAGAGTGATATGATCTTTTACCAAATTAAATTGGAAAATATATGATTACATTGCAAAGCTATACATTTCAGTTATCCAAGCTGGTCCTTGGTCGTTGAGAATGTTCTTGAAAACTATTGGAACATTTTTGTGAAACATGGTGGAAATTGAAAGCTACATTCGCTTCAAGCGATAGCTGAAAGATATTATTTATACTTTTAATCCCACATACACATTTGAACTACAATATTTACATAGTGAAAGCCCCTACAGCCTATACTACAAATATTCGCACAGGTTATGAAATCGTGGTGGTGACCGAACTCAAAATTAAAACGAACTTATTAGAAAAAAATTGTAATAATTAGGGTATTCATTTCATTTGGTAAATCGTCGTTAATTTCGTAAATTCGCCGAATTGTAAAACAATTTACGAGCACTTTGCACCATGTCTATTGCATGTACTGATTTAAGATCTTATGAATTTACGATTTTAGGAAAGTTACGACGATTTATGAAATGAGAGAATTACCCCAATTGTTCTTAAAACTTTATAGCAGAAATCCATTCGAAAATATTTTGAGGTAGGAAATTGAAAATTGTTAAAGTCGAATATCATATTACACAAAGGAAACTTAACAGTTGAATAACAGGCTAAGAGTTTCAAAGTTTGCCAACAATTTCACACAAAAGATCCACGCAGACAAGGCTCACAACCATTCACTAGAGATGGTAAACTTTATTTCATCATATGTATAGCACCTCGAGACGTCTTGAAAACAAAAGCTCTCTTAATACGTCTCCTTAGACCCCACATTCGCAGTAAATTTATATCAGTGAACAAATTGGCTGGTTGGGACGCCACACACTAATGAGTCATAAAGCTCAGCCAGACTAATCAATCTGCCCATGTGAATGGGTCTCTAAACGGAATTTAGTTTCTTGCGTACGTGCCAACATTATTTTTGGGAATTCCACATAAAGCGTTTTCGAAACCACTGATTAGGCTTTAGTGTCACGAAATTCCCTTACCACTTCTAAAGTTAATCCGACGAAGATATGCAGGCCAAGTCTAGTCCTGTCTAACTAATGACTAACATCATTTCCATAGGCAGGCAAAACCTTACGACGAACATCGCTCCAGTAAGGATAACAAGTTCGGTATCTTTACTTCAAGGTAATCGAATTGGTTGCAATATATTTACATAGCAAAATTGGAACTTTGTATCATCCAGGGATTGAGAAACAAGCATATGCATGTTCCCATGGCGTACTTAGAATTTTAGGATTGGACATAACGTCGACAGGACTGTTACCTACCTATCAGGAGATTTTTAAGCCCATCATGCATAAATTTCCATTAATCTGCTTAAAATAGACTTTAATTAAAAATCTGAACGTACCTTGTTTTCGGCGTGGGTCCCGCAGGGCGTGGACATTTTTTCACTGTAGCCTACACCGTAATATACACCTCAAACAATGGAACACCTGCGAAGCACAATTTTCATAGGAGAGACCCGAATAAATACACCTGGACTTGCACTCTGGAGCACAGCAATTGCCAAGATTGCACGGCGTGATATTTATTTAAAAAACCAAAAACAAAAACAAAAAAATAAATCAAAAAGAGCCCGTGAACAGTGCACACTTCATTGAGCGGCGGATTTACTATCCTGAATTCCGCGAATTAATATCGGAATTACACTTTGCTCCCTGTAGCTCCCTACCTCCCAAGAGCACAGTACAGTTGGGTACACTGCACCGCAAATTCCATCAAAGAGTGCAAGAGCGTGAATTATTGGCTAGTAGACATGAATTCACGGGTTACAAGCCCACACAGTTTTTCTATACTAGGCCCGAACAGGACCCGGATGTTGCGCGTCTATCATACCGTAAATTCTGTTCAATGGTGATACTTCTGGTTGGTTGGATTTAAGTAAAATTACTCACGAAGGACTCTTACAGTAACCGAATGGCTAACTAACTTTCACGAGCAGGAAGCCGAAAACATCTCAATTCACTGCACGGGGAACACTGTTCGAAGCACTCTTCACCGTCGTCATTACCACATCCGCACTCACTCGAGCATGACCCTAGTGCTTCTTGTATGGTAAATCAATTTGAATCTTCGACAGTTGTACGAAGTCTTACAACAGAAGTCGCCTCGGCGGCGGTCGTGTCTTTGAGTCTTGACGACTAGCAAGGAACTGAACATTATTTCTGTATCCTTGGGACGCATCCTTGCTTTTGTGGATTTTTGGCTGGACTCGAATCAACTGGTGAAGAGCATGCGCAAACGCTCCCTCCTAAACGCACGTGGTTTGCTTGATGCATTAACATGTGACTGAGAACTTTTACTTGAACTTGAAAGGGGAAAATTCGATGAAGGATATTTATTGTAGTAAAATACTGGGAAATATTCTTAGACAACTTTACAGAGGAGAAAAGCTGCAGAAGGGTTATTTAAATGTTTATTTTCAATTCAAATGGGATTAAATGGATTTCAAACTTTTAGTTTTCTTTTAGTTGAAACAATTCTGTTTATTCGAACCGCCAGTTTAGTCCAAGCTTTAAGCAACATGAATGAAAACCACAAAGAATTAAACAATCAAAGTGCATGACAACAAAACATTCTTTGTGTTTGCGAATTTGTTCCGACACATGCGACTAGTCGGTTCAAATAAACTGTAAGAAATTTTACAAAAGTTAATTACATGATATTTATATTTTGGCTAAATTAAACTGTGAAAAATATTTATTTTAAGTGAAAAATTCTAACCTATCTTTGTCAATAATGTAGACATCTGTCTTAGCCATACGAAAAGGGGATTTATTATTGTGGTGATATTGAGGACTGATCTGGATGGTGATTTATAAACAAAATTAAATTACCACTCTTCTTTTGGCCACATTATTTACTATTGTATAGTTGCTAAAACGCCAATCAGATAGGGTGCGCACTTAAAAAGGTATAAGGTGATTAATCCTAGATCACAAACCTTCGTCGAATCGACCGACGGACGACGCAAATTTTGAAAATCTTATATATAAGAATTATTGTTTGTTTGTTCGTGTTCTATGCGTTCCTAAACCGTTCATCCGATTGCGATGAAACTTTGGTGAGTTGTTGTACGCTTACCCGTGAAGGTTTCTGATAATAAAAATATTTCTGGAATTCAAGGTTTCATTTCAAGGCGGCAAAATTTTCAACTTCAAAGAATTTTTATGAAAATGGGCATACGGAAGTTTTCAGGGTCGCTGATCTCAAATCTGCATTCAAAATTTCAGAATTCAAGATTGCGGATACAATATGGCGACAAAAAAACTTTTACTTCAAGGGATTGCCCTGATAATCCGCTCTAAGGCGTTTTCGGGGTAGCTTATTTCGAATATGTCATTAAATTATCCTAATTAAAAATGGCGGATCCACTAAAGCTACCGAGAAAGTCAAACTTTAAGGGATTACTATGAAAACCCGCACTAGGGGTTTCTGGGGTCACTGATTTGGAATCTGCCATCAAAATTTCCATGTTTCCATGAGACCACCCCCACTCCGCTGGGACATGTAGGAAGGGCGGTGCAGGGATAGGGTGTAAAATGTTTTGTCTATTAGGCAAAAAGTTTCTAAAATTGCAAAAGGAATAAATTTTTCTACTTTTGGTCGAATCACAATAGCGAATATCGTGAAAAATTCATTTGTTAGTTAGGTAAACACAAAAACACAAGTAGGACACGAAATATCTTTAAAGATAAAGAATTGATTTTGATATTTTTCGTTGCCAATTGAAAGGTCGTCTTCCTTAATTTTAATTTTACTCTTTCATATGATTGTTTCACTTTTTATTCATGTGTTTATGTATATTTGATTTTCTGCCAACATGGTTGGTCCCTCCCATGATTGCGGTAAACATTTTTTTTTCTGTGTTGATAGTAATTTATAACAATGTTATTTAGCAATCAACAATTCGATGAAGTTGTAATATTATAATAAATGTGATATAATAATATCGTACCTTTAATCGTACCGTAATTAAAAACAGACACAAGATTTTTGAAGTTATGATTGTCGCATTTTTTTCTTTCACTTCCTTGTCGACGCATATTAGGAAATAAAAGAAATCATTACTGATTTTGTTACTTTCCAAGAGTTATTGTTTTCTTTTGTTCAAATTACATGTTAAGTCATGTTGATTTCATTAGTAAATTCTAATAAAGGGTTAATTTTGTGTATTCGAGAAGTTTCGAATTAAAGTTGTATTCTATGTGATTTTGTGTGTGTTTTTCTTTCACAATCAGTGTATGCTTCTATGGCACAACAAAAATCCAACCTCATCTCGGACAATATTCTGCCAATTTGTTACCATAACCCCATATCCGGCCTCCCGAAGTTAAAGTGGAGGTCACATAACCTAATATTTTATAAATCCGTATTTGGGAAAGTTAGCTCCCACTAAGTTTTATACATTCAGTGCAAAGTACGCGTCATCCGTTGGAGACAGCACAGGCAAAATTTCTTGTTCAGGGAGAGTAGTAGGAGAATAAATTTTACGACTCAGCCCAACAATAGGAGTTCATAGATCTTTTGAATTATTAATCTAATTCAGCGAGTTACTTTTCTTTTACAATGGGAGGAAAATTCCGAGATAAATGAGTGCTTTCTTACAAAAGGACTTTGACGGCGAATGGAACTGAAGCGTAACTTGATTTTTTGTTGGGCCTTTTTAGAACGTGTTTGCCCAGTCCGATGCAGTAATTTCGCCTTTCTGTAGTCCCTATTTAAATCCAGAAAGGGGAAAGCTAAAACCATCAATATTTCGACTTAATGAAAGCACAGCCGATGCTAAATGGAAATTTGCCAGTCACTTCCTGTCCCATTAGCACGATTGGTTGCCACTTAAGTCAGGTTCTCCGCAGAAGATGAAATCGCAAATCACTTTGTGCTTACCTCTTTGGGCGTGTACTCCCACTTCAATTGAGCGGTCTTTGTCCGACGAGCTGGGAGCATGTATTCCTGGGAAATGAGGGTTACTTTTTGGTAACGTGATAAAATCCCTTTGTGTGTACATTTTCGGTCAATTTAACCCTATGGAATTTCGCTCAGAAGCTTTTTACAGTAACAATAGGCTGAGAAAGAAGTGCCCTTACTTGCGGGTCCCTGGCACTTTAGGCCAAGGCCTGTGCCAATGATCTCATTACGTCATCAGTTCCCATTGTGCGGCGGAGGCATCATTATGATTTCCCCATTTCTCGCTTCAAGTGCCCCGCCCTTAAACTTAATTCCAATGCCGTCAATCATATTGAATATTAAACACCCTCTCGGAGGCAAACTACCTGAGGTACAAGTTTAGTACGCAATTTAGATTACCATCTAAGTGGGAACCATTTTTCAGCGACATCTGGAGCAAACTGTTCCCAAGTGGTACCTCGCCGTTCTTTATGACCAGTGGCAGCTGGACTGCGCCGCTAAGAAATTTGAATTATATTTGGAAATATTAAAGTTTCGCCCACGGTGAGGGGCGAGAGCTGTACAAGGCCCTAGGCTAGGAGTTATTGCAAATTATCTCTTGAAAGAGCCAATGTCTCACTCCACAGAAGCGGACTCAGTGGCCGTGATATATGTATAATAGTCTCTTGTCCCGCACGTATCTACCTTCCTGGTGTAAGGCCAGGGGCAGTTTAAATTTGCTGATGTGCTCAGGTTAAGAATGCCATTCGACATTACCGTGTGCGCATAGCACTGTACTGTAGGGCACTAAAGCTTAATTTGATCCCTTCTAGCCATGGGTGTTAATGGCCAATTCAGACCTAATTTACGGCTCGTTTAAGGAAGTGATAACAACAATCAAGTGCTAGATTTATGCAGAAGCAACACATTTACGTGGAATTAATTATTTGAAAGATATTTGTGTAACACTTCCACATTCCATTAATCTGTGATTGAGCTTCTG
The DNA here is from genome assembly GCA_947538895.1 of Neoitamus cyanurus. NCBI lineage: Eukaryota > Metazoa > Arthropoda > Insecta > Diptera > Asilidae > Neoitamus > Neoitamus cyanurus. The sequence continues at coordinate 51,217,955 of OX384540.1, forward strand.
AATACCTATAACACGTTGCAAGATATAAAGCAGTTTATGAGCAGCAGTTGGATTATATTTAAGATAACGTTTTTGTGGTCGGCTTTCATGATAGCAGAGAAGTTACATGGGTGCCTCTCGATTAAAAATTTTCAGTTGCTGCACAAAAAAAAGTAAATAATAATCACCAAGCTGATTTATGGGGAGACGATACTGTGACCTGTAGGACCTTTTTTCCATTCTGAAATTTCCATTCCATTTTTTCCATTGGAAGTCTTTTCCATAAGACGTTTTTTCCATTTCATTTTTACTACGGACACATTTTCCAATTTTTTTTTCTTTTAGACATTTTGTAAAAGGTAAATATTCAGTCAGCAGATAGTTTGTGAAAAGCGAATACCTATTCAGGTATGGAAAAAATAAATAATGGAAAAAATGTCCATATAGGAAAAATGTACAATAGAAGAAATGATCATGGAAAAAATAATTGATGGAAAAACTGACCCCCTACCTGAGAAGTTAATTATTCAATTGTTGATTTTCTGGCTTTTCTTTTCTTGTTGGTTTTGTGTAGCATAGAAAGAAATAATGTGTACCAGATTTATTGTAATTAAAAAATATGGAAAATAAACGAACAACTTCAATAGCTTAACTTATAACTTTAAAAATTGTTTTCCGATTCAATTGCTATGTATTTGGCTTAGGGTTCCATAGAATGTTTTAACTGCAAAAAATGTATTCGTTGCTACACCACCTTGAAAGTGCAAGGTGCGTATGTATACACCATGCTCAAGAGTTTAGATCACACGAATATTCTGAGATATACTATTTCACTTCAATTTTTTACAACACGTCAACCTGACCTCAATTGCAATTTCGATATTTTCGAATACATTTATCGCGTGTACTTTTGCGTGACTTCACACGGTATTCTAAGGTACACGACTCGTGTAGCTCCGTTGAGTTCGTGTTCACGGGGTTTTACATGTATACGGGTGACGCAAATAGCCACTGCCTTTAATTTATTTTAATTGTGAGATGCTACTTTTTGCCACATTATCCTCCAGTTTTGAAAAAATGTTCCAAGGTGCAACAAATTACCCGCCAATTTATTGTGTGGATGCGCCACATGTATAGTTGTACATTATTCGATTTATGAGTGTTTCGGTATTTTAAATAACAAAATAATGTGGTATTTTAAATTATTAGATCTAACTTATGCCCAAGGAAATTCAAATTTTTAATTATTTATATAAGATAGCTAATTTTGTCTCATTAAATTTCGATTCGGAAATCATAGATGAAATACCATAAATCTTTATTCTTTAATAGAAAATAAAAAAAGAATGTGAACTGCAAACCTTTCTTGCAACAAATTAATTAATCTTCAAACACATACCTACTCGTCACCTTTACTAATTAATGTTTTTCTGATTGTGCATTGTTAGCCGCTGCGCCACATTACCCACCGTGTTATCCGACGTGTCGGTTTATTTACTTGTCTGAATATCACGTATACCTAATTTTGCAATCCACCTCTCTGAAAATATCATTTAATGTATCTTCATATGTACTTATTTAAGTATATAAATTGCATGTGCGAGAACCCATTTTCCTTTACTAATAACAATTATAGAAAATAAAAAAACTTGATTTGCTTTGGTGTGTAATATAATAACAATTTGTAAATGCGGCATGTAAAGACTAAATTTCCCACAAACCTTTAATGTATGTACGCGGTAAAATCTTTTCTAGGGCCATTTCTAATTTTTTTGTTTAACACTTTACCGATTTTATCAATTCATATCGCAACTTTATGCCATAATTTTATCCGCAAAATGTAATCTGTCCACCCATGTTCAGTAATCGCGCTATATTGCGTGCTACCGCAAAGGTTGAATTATTTCAAATATTTGCCGACGTTGTTAACCTCTACCTCGATTGCCGAATTATAGCGTACAGACGATTAGCTGGATGGAAACCAACATTTGTAATTACATGCAGCATTATGCGCCCGGAGATTTTGTTGTGCTCCAGCACATTTACTGGACCCCTCCTCGCAGTAATAAATTAGTAATCTTCATGCCAGCTCACCGCTTCCATTTGCATTCATTGAACCGTAATCTGTTTACAAAAGTATAATTTTCCATTTCAAATTTCAATCAATATTCCGAGCACTCCATTCTGCTATTAAGGAAATTTCCATCTCGTGCCCCTTCGTTCGTCGTTTCCTGAAAATTGGCTGTGCAAATACATTACGAGTAGGTGAGTAAATAACTTCTTTAAGAGTTGAAGCACCAGGAATATGTTATTTTATGTTTTTTTTTGTTTTGATCAATTTATTGACGAAGTTATTTTGCTGCGGTCCAACCAATTATACGTATGAATGGATCACATGGCATGAATCACAGCTAAGTCCATGCAATCACGGGAATTGCTCTTTTCAGCAAATGCTATTTTTTAGCGCTGACCGAACAATGGGTTTGTGCAATTTTTCCAGCTTTTGGTTGCACTTTCCACCGGTATTTCTAAAGCAGCTGCTTTTTATGATAGGGAGACAATATCGTGCCTGTTATAAGCATTTTTTGTTCTTTACTCTTGAGAGCAATTTTCCCGGCAAAAAATACCCTTTGTATCCTTTATTCGGTGCGAGGTATGCATTACTCTTTGGCGCTGCACATTTCACTTTTAATACAAAATTAACTACCTGCGCTTTAATGCATTACTTAAAACGTTTTTTACGCTATGGTTTCTGATTCCATTACCTTTGACTCCTTTGAGAAATTGCTTTCATTAAAATATCTCAGTATTTTATCTGCGTTGTTTCCATCTCTGTGATTTTTCGTGCGTCTGACGGAATAAAAAGTCCAATTACATGTTCTCGCGGTAACTTTCCGCCAGTAATAAATTTTTTAGTAATAAATGTAATATATCTATGTAGAAGTTATAAAAACTTAAAAATATGGTTAGTCACAACGTTTGTTATTTCGAACTCAGTGCACCATAATTTATACCGTGCCGAGAAAAACAGTCAGGGAATTTTAATCATAAAAATATGACATTAATTTAAACTGCTGTCTGGGTAAACAAGTTTAATTTATTAAACGCGAATTAGAAGTTGGTTGGTGGGTCCAAATGGTTATAGAGCTTTTTAGATTAGAACATTAATTAATTATGTAAAACTAAACGGATGTCAAATTCTTAAATTGGGAGATTACTTTTGCAGAATGTAAAGGAGCAAATAAATTATGAGCAGATTCTTCTCCATGTTCAATTGAAATTGTCAGAACTTGCACAAGAAACGTAAGAAATTGGACAAGCAGCTTCTAAATTCTATTGTTCTAGTTTCCATAAGCCAAATCTTATTCCGCTTTCCTATATGAGTGTTTCTACGATGAGAAGCTAACAACAACAGCAAAGCAATAAAAGTAAACTTATTCATTTCATTATTTATTAGAGTTACCATTTGTATGTCAGTAATAGGACGAGTCACTTTATTTATAGCATAACCATATTTTTCAATAATGGTTTGAAAGTTTAAAAAAAAGTAATTCAAATGTTCCAAAGTACTATAATGTAAAAGATGTACCTACGTATCTCCCCTGGTCACTTGGTCTCGCCTCTGGAACTTTTCGAAACAGGGAAGAAACATTTTCAAGATAAATTAGAGACATCAACAATTAAAGTTGTACTAACTGGCGTATATATCGCACAAAATATGTCAGGGGAAGAGACAAATAAAATATTATTAAGTCAACTAGTATCTGGAAGTCATGGATTGGAGTGAGACTTTTTTTCTAAGTTGTGAGAGGGTTTTCGGAAAAAGTATACAAAATTTAGGTAATATATCTTACGCGCCTTGTATTAGAAGATGTTTATTTAAGATTATGTCACTATTGTAACCTAATTTGTAAAAAATTAAACTTTCCTCCATTGCCACCAAAACCACCTTTATTCGTAGAATTACCCATATACATATATAGTAAGTACGTCACTACAAAATTGATTCCATTTTCCGTGGTTTATATCATAAATACTGTTTTCCTTTGTTATGTTTTGCAACTTTCCTTGCTGTAATTTGCCAGCGAACAGCTCGATTGGCAATTTCTTTTTTATAATATGGTAGTGGCCGATAAAAATCAATAAAATAATTAAAAGGGTAGGTACCATGTGGCCTATTACAAAGGCGCAAAGTAAAGCGGGTAGTAAGGTAGAACACGAAATTACCGCAATTGGCAGCCAGCATAACACTAAGCATCAATTATTCCGATCAGATGGTCAGAAAAAGCTTGGGATTACTCATGATGCCTTAATAAATAGCTACAGGCCTTTCCTTTCGTATCCTATCAATTATTCTGGTCTCTGAAGGATTACCTCATTAGGCTCACTACAACCCCTTAAATTACCCGCTGCGCTGTGAAAACTATTATTATTATTTTGAGAACCTGATATATCCTTGAGCTTGAGATATACATATCTGAAAACATCTGATATTTATTATTTAGCTTCCTGAACGAACCCATTGAGCAAATTTCCATTCAGTTCTCGGCAATCACAGCACATTCATCTTTACACTAAATCATGTTGTGATGACGTAATCAATACATTGGATACCCCTAATCCTACGTTTGCTTTGTTTTGCGGATTGGATAAATGTAATTAAACGTTTGTAAGAATTATGCAACCGGAGATACTCCCACGTAGCTATTTGTTCTGGGTGAACAAGAGTCTCTATGAATTTTTTGCCCGCAGGAAACCAATTTTTGTTTCTAATTAATTATTCCGTAAGATAGATTCAATTCATTGACACCAGGTTAGGTAAACATCATCATTGCTCTTACAAGATTAGCTCCAAATAAGAAGGGACAGTGGGCATCGATAAGTCAATTTGTAAACCGTGCCGTTGTCTACTGACTCAAGGCGATTGACACGAAGTCCTCAATTTCGAGACATTCGTGATATATGAGCTTTTGTAGTATGTTCGGCTGAACGGGATGTAAGGTTATTATGTGCCTACCCACCCAGGAATTTGCCACTCCCAAACCTTACTCGAAGGGAATGCATCAAATTTGAAGGAAGCTCATGTTTCACCGGGCAGAGTGACTATGACAAATGTGGCTTGAAATTGTTGGCTTTTGTGCAAAAGTTCTGCTAGATAAATTCAGAGATTAAGTCAAACATCCTACGGAGGAAGTCGAACAAACTAATGTGCAGACCCGTTTGGGGGGGTCTGATAAAATTTGATTTATTGGAAAGTCATAGAAGTAAACATATCATGCAGGTGGGTTGAGTATACGGTACATCGGATTTATTTGGCAGTAAGAAGAAGGATTAAAATGTCTACAAGTTTTCCAAACACTTTTAAGTATATATATGTATGATTAACTATTCGTCCACGGAAGTATTATTAATAAGAAGTTAATTAATGTCTAAAACATTAAAAATATAAAATATCAAAAACTCAAGAATAGTAAATTAATAAAGAAAACTTATCAAATTGCAACATATAACAAGAACTTGTAGTTATGTCTACAAAATATGTTGAATAACAATAAATCTATTATTAGCTTACGATAACATAAAAAATGGATTATCAGCCACAGCTCCATACTTTTATTGCGCATACACATGTAAAATATATGTACTATAGGGTGTCACAACAAGAGGTGACATTTTAAATTATTAAAGCCAAAGTACAAAATATGCGGCTAATTATGTAAAACAATACCAGTCAAATGACCCTCTCGGCTCCGCTTAAAGCTTGCAGCTTTATTTCACGAATAGCGGCTCTGATATTGTGTTTGAGCGCTTCAATCGTTGCTGGAGCATTGGCATAGACTTTATCTTTAATGCAGCCTCAAAGAAAGAAATTTAATGGGTGTTAAATCGCATACGATCTCGCCTGCCAATTGAAGTCTTCATTTTGAGAAATTACATGTATGGGAAATTGTGAGCGTAATAACGTGATTGTTTCACGACTTTTATAACATGTAGCGCCGGCCTATTGAAAATAAAGGTCATCCATTTCCATACATTCCACTTCTGGTGAAAAAACAAAAAGTTGTTTAATTTATTTAAAATCTTTAATATTCCCTAACTGGGAATAAATTTATTATTTCAACATATTTCACATTTGAAGAGTGAAACTGTCCTTCATTTTTTTAAAAGCACATCTTTTTTTAAGACGAAATCTGGAAACTACTATTTAGATAGATGTAGTTTTTTAAATTTTTGATTCTAGAGTCCTCAAAAATGTGACCTTCTTATAGTCAACCCGAAATCAGCCCCTGCTAGTGATAACAATCGTTACAGAATTAAATACTATACGATTGATATCACCAGCACGGAGCCATTCCTCAGAATAAATTTACTTCGATTTCTGTCTACCTGGCTTTTATGCAACTGCTTCCCAGATTTGGAAAGTTTCTCGCTCCCGATCACCACCAGGTAAAGGTAAATCTATGCAATACATCCATACGGCCACCCCGTTCAAAAATGAAGTGGTGTTACAAAGACCATTTCCCGTGTTAACTCACCACTCCAAGTATGCTACAAACATTTGTTTAGCTTTTCTATTTCTTAAACGCAGTCAATTTTCTTAAAAAAGGTTTCTTATCTCTATATTCCGCCTTAAGCCTCCCACATCATACTCAATAACTGTTACTAAGTAATTTAATGTAAATTTATTTCTTCGCCACTAGAAATATTTGCATATATAGCACATATGTACGCGTACATACATGCAGAGTAGCTTTATAATTTGATTGACCTCTAAATCAAGTAAATTTCTGCTGTAAGTCCCAACGTTTACCATAATCCTGTCGCAGACTTCTCTCAATAAAACGGACGGTGTTGTGTCCAGTGCTGAATGCAATAAATTCAAAAAGCTTCCACGAGCTGACCACAGCTACTCTTCTTTCAATATTTCTTACTTTAAGGATTTATGTGGTTTGACAGTTATTTTATGGAGGACCATTCTAGTCGGTTCAAATCAGCATAATCGAAAATTCCGCAAAATGCACTGGAAGTATAAATGTTATATTAAATCAGTGCTCCGGTTCAAGTAGCATTTGGAATATTCCCTGTGATTTATGTGACAGGTGTTGCCAGTTTTTAAATTACATGAAATAATGCCCAGTAGCGTATTACATAACGGAACAATTCTTGAAATGTAAGTAAAATTTATTCCTCCGCAATCATGGACAACGAGCTCTACCTTCATTATGACGTAAATTAAAGCGATTGATTTATGGGTTTGGCCACCGATAAAAGTTTCACTCATTACATTTTTAATGCGTACGCAATTCAATTAAACACGCGCACGAAATGCACAAATTACAACAGAGCGGGAGGCATACTGGACGAGTTAAATTTTAAGTCATTTGTTGGCTTGTTAACGGAGAACATATTGCCTCAGATTTAATTTCGGCTCGGAAATTGAATTGAAATTTATTGCCTTCGACAAATTGAAAACAAATAAAACGAAACACTCCAACAACAGATGGATCTATTTAATTGATACCCTCAGAATTTATATTACATTTGTCCCTTAATAGCTTTTTTTGGTGTGGTGAACGAGCAAGGGCGTTTTCACACTAGATGATAACGACATGACCACGATACGGCATGTCGTTATCGTTGAGCCTTTCACATTAGACGGCACCGGCGACGGAACCATAATGACGCGACAGTGTTCTTTCATACATAGTGTAGGGTTGCCTTAACGGTCTTACTTATAATAAAAATCATGTTTTTCCGAACCCAATAATTTGTATTTTTTTATCTGCTATATTAATCCCATTGGCAATTTCATTTAATTCAGCATGCCAGACCGAACAGAATAGCCACTGCTCTGCAGGCTTGCTGACACACACACCATGAAAATTAGTGTGTAAATACAACAGTTTATCGTTACCGTCGACGATTGACGATTAGAAAAGTTTGGCTCCGACGACATGCCGTTATCGTCACCGTCCAGTGTGAAAACGTATCCATATATTCCAATGTATTTTCTTTCCCGTCGTTGCCGTGTGAAAACGCCCGAAAAGCTATTATATATAACAAAATATCAGTGAAACGGACTTTTTGCACATTCAAAAGCAACAGGTGTTAGTCTGAAAATATTTTTTTTACAAGTTTTTATTAAACTTACTTTGTTGTCTGCCTGATACAAATGTTGCAACCAAAATTCCGACTAGTTCTGATTAAGCTATAGCTTTGAAAATTTTCATACGAGTATAAGTCCGGTGACAACGAAATATAGTATATCCAATATCCTTCTAAATCCAATATGGCGGACGCCGTGAGATGACGGATTACCTATTTCTTGACAACCCCCTTAATATGTGTATCAAATGGAAGGTTTCGGCCAGTAGAATACGATTAGCTATATGACATTATTAAAATTACAACTCAAGTTACAAAAAAAAACACAATAACTAAAGAATAAAAAGTAAATAATAAAATAAATATAATAAAAATAATTTTTAAAAACAAGCTTTTGTTTAAGTTAAATGTACTGACAAATAAAAAATAACATAACTATCACCTATTCGATTACCTACTTGCATATGATGTTTTAAGAACTATTTGAATTGCTCTAACTGTACCAATTGCGATTACGTAATATACAAGCTTGTTGCGATGTAATATGTTGAGTTTTCACACTAGTAGGTATGTGTGTTGAGTTTTCATATCGCATCGCAACAAACTTTTCCAATTTTTGTAACGTTGGTTACTGTTAGTGCAATTCCAAAAGATCGTAAAATTTCGTAAGTAGGTGGGTAATTGAATAGGTAATATTTATTATATTTTTTTATTTTGTAGTACATTTAACTTAAATAAAACCTTTTTTTTTTGTTAATTCACTATTACTCACGCCAATAGGTAAAGTCGTTTGTTAGTAGTACAGGCATCTGAAAGGAAATTTCAAGGTTGCTTTCTAATTTTCGGTTTCTGATATTGTTGAAATGCTTGCGTAGGATGCGTTAGAGAAAATATTTTTTGCATTCTGCTTTAAATGAAACTTTTGCGATTATGATTACATGCCTACAAATATCGCACAAACCAATTACTTGATTACCATTAATAAATATAAGAGGAATCTTGACCGAAATACAATCTGCATCACATTTCATTTCATTTTACATGAAGAAAAATACAGATTTTGATGCCCTCAAAAAGGTTTCAAATATCTTGCTCTATAATCGATGTATTACTAAACTATTAATAAATTACAGTAGGTATATAGCCACAAACACTCACACATTTAATTTCTAATAGTTAGACATCCGTTCGTCTTTTACAAGATCTCGACATAAGAAAAAAAATTGTTTAATTTCAAATGTGTGTATGTATCGTCATCCATAATAATTATAATACTCATGTGCATTCATGAATACTAGTTAATGTTTCCTTATTAAAAGAACAAAATTTAAAATTTGGAAAAAGCCCAGGAAAAAACACTTTACGCCCACGGAAGAGAAAACACTTACGCCCTCGATAATTCCGTTTTCCTACTCCATAACAACTTGTTCGTAGTACATGTCCTCTCGCTTAAATTACACGATGTGCATGGATAGTCGCGACTTTCCTTTTTCACAAGGCATGCCTATTTCCTAAATTTAAAAAATCGTTCTAAATTTCTGGGATGTGGAAAGTGACGTACCTATGTACTTTCATTGTAAGGCTACATATTTAAACCCTTTAAGAACCGAGAAGGCCAATATCTAATATCTTTGGTAACACTTGGTGGAATCATTCCGTAACGTTTTATTACAGACGACACAAAGAAATACACATGTAATGCGTCTTGCGGATGGCAGCGGTAAAAATTGCAAAGATACGTTTCGGATGAATGTTTCCTGCAAATGGAAAATTTGGTATTCCGCGAGCGTGAGAAGGATACTTTAGGGGTGACTTAGGATGAATATGGGGGTGATAGTAGAGAGTTTGTATGTCACTCATAGAACGTATTCAGTCATTTGGAAAATTTAGTTAATGCTACTGCAGAACCCTTTCCTGTGTTAAAGACGATTTCGAGAGAGACTTCAATAATACTTTTAGTATTTTATAATTCAGTTCATCTGGATATATGTATATATTATGATAACATTAATATTTACCCGATTGATTTCTTGAGGAGGGGTATTTTGAATTATTAAGTTTTATTAATTTACTTACAGTAATATTAAATTATAAATTTAAAATCGTACATCTTTCGTGCGTACAACATTCGTCGTTACAGTTATGACGAAATATCTTCTAAACTTATTCTTTCCTGATTTTCTGTTTTGTCATTAGTGTCAAATATTGATTAGAAGAGAATTAAAATGCGTACAATCTTTAAGGGTGTTGTTTTAAGAGGTTGCCGATTTTTTTTTGAATAAAACACATATAAAATTATGAAATGACCAAAAATTTTTTTTTATTTGCTAGATAATTTTTTGGCATTTAACATTTAAACACAATTTCTGGCATATGGTCACCACGACTATTTTTCACAAATGTCATTCTGGAGGTCCAATTTTCGACCACTTTTTCAAGCATTTGGAGGCGTATGTCAGCAATGACACGTTGAATATTGGTTTCCAAAGCATCAATCGATTGAGGTTTATCCACATAAACCAATGACTTCACGTATCCCCACAAAAAGTAATCGAGTGGCGTCAAATCGCACGAACGCGGAGGCCAATTCACCGGACCATTTCTCGAAATAATGTTGTCGTTGAAAGTTTCTTTCAATAAGTCGATTGTTTCACGTGCTGTATGGCAAGTGGCACCATCTTGTTGAAACCACATTTCATCCATATCCATATCTTCAAGATTTGGCAACAAAAACTCATTGATCATGGTTCTGTATCGATTTCCATTCACGGTAACGCGTCGTCCTTCCTCATTTTTAAAGAAATATGGACCGATGATCCCACCAGCCCATAGACTGCACCAAACAGTACATTTATCAGGATGCATTGGTAATTCTTGAACGGCGTGTGGATTATCTTTGCTCCAAATGCGACAATTTTGCTTGTTGACGTATCCATTTAACCAAAAATGCGCCTCATCACTGAAGAGAATTTTACGGTAAAAAAATGGATCTTCGTTCAATTGATTTAACGACCAATCACTGAATTCACGGCGCAAACGATGGTCGTGTGGCTTTAATTCTTGCACCAATTGAATTTTGTATGGCACCAAACCCAAATCTTTACGTAAAATTTTCCATAAAGTCGATGGACAAAGTCCAATTTGCTGAGCACGACGACGAATCGATAAATTGTCGTTTTCTTCGACACTGGCCTCAACGACAGCAATATTTTCTTCTGTACGAACTCTTCTCATTCTTGTCGGTGGCTTGGCATCCAAAAGAGTGAATGTAGACCGAAATTTGGTAATTACGTTCTTTATGGTGGTCTCTGACGGACGATTATGTGCACCATAAAATTCACGAAGTGCTCTATAAACATTTTTAATTGAACACTGATTTTGAAAATAAATTTCCACGATTTGAAAACGTTGTTCTGGAGTTAACCTATTCATAATGATTTGCCAAACAATACTGAGTAGAAATGCCACTTTGAGCTGTCAAAACAACTGCCATAAAATAAAACGACATCTATCGGAAAAACAAACCTCCTAAAAAAACACCCTTTACAAATCAATCCGATTTCGTATTTGAAGCCACTGCTGTGTATACAAAATTCATTAAATTATTTGAGTCTTGCAAATGTGAGGCTTTATGCTAATTTTGTTTTATTTAAATGTAGATATATGGGACGTTCTTTAACAACCCGAACACCTTTCTGACCGACACATTTTTGACTTTACTGAAACATTTTTTACAGGTTCTATATTGAAAACAAAGAGACACGTATTTTTTTTTTATTTTTTTTTTCACAATATTTTGGACGCTAGAAAGAATTGAAATTCCCCGAATTCGGTGATTTTGTGCTTAAAGAGGAATTTTCAAAAATTCATAACTCCGGTTCTATTTAAGCTACAGACTGTATGTTTTTTTTCATTTTGAAGGTAAAAGAATTAGCTTTAAGAAAAAAATACTTTTGAGAAAAACTAAATGTTTAAATTGATTTTTAACAATTGCCCCCCCTCGTAGCGAGTTATTAGTATGACCATCGTATTCCACGTCAAATTTTCTATTAAAAACTACTTTTTTTTTCGTGGGGTATTATTTATTAATATTGGAAATAAATTAATTTATGTAGTGCAGAATGTCTAATCGGCGCGCGAATTCTACCGCACGCCTTATTTTCTTCTCCACATCTTCTCTTTCCGTTATATAAATAATTATTTGACATCTTCAGTTAAACAATATTTGTAAGCGCAATTAACAACATGAATAATTAAATAAAAAAAAAGTAGTAAATAAAAAACAATATTGTAGCAAATGAGTACTGTTATTTATTAAGATTTCAATACATCATTATTAGTGAATGAGTACTTCGTTCTAAGTGACATTGTACAATATTTACATTTACTCTTATACTATACGCGTATAGAATTATTTCATGTATATATATACATCTCTCATCCTTTATAAGCATCAGATAGTCACTGTGTTTCATAAGAAGTTCAAGGAGTTGCCCGAAGTGATTCCTAATAATTCATTTCATGCACCCGGAAGGAAATATTCACATTTAGTTTTTTTTTTTCAAAATAATGACAGGTATGATACTTCCTTAGGGTGATCTTGACTTGAACCAACCTCAGTCAGTGATAAGGTTTCATAATTAATGGTGAGTTAAGTACTCTTCCATGTTTAGGTTAGGGTAGATTCTAGACATTTTAAAAATGTTTATATTATATTATATATAATATATTATTATTACATTATATATGTATATATTATTATATCTTTTTGGACCATCCCAGTGGGCTCTCCCTTTAATAACATATCTATTACCTCTGCTATTACATTAATCGATGCTAACATAAATTCCATTTCAATTTCTTTTGTTCCAACTACTGTTTTAGTTATGAAAGTTTGTGAACAAAAGGTAATTTCTTCAAATACATTTACGACGGCCATGAATAGCGACACAAATACTGACATGTTACTTAACGTCACAAGTATAAAATGCAAAACAAGATTTTGCCACGAGTACAACTGAAACGATTTCTGCGCAGATATATGCAAGCTTGTTATACTCAGAGAAAATGTACCCACTAAGGCATAAAATGCAAATTACCAATATGGGAAATCTGCAGGACGCTATTGCGAACACAATAGCAGCAAAATTGCTTGCTTGTTCAGAACTTATGTGTACTTAGGACCAGCACTAAAGCTTAAGAGCAATTACCATACATGAATGTAAGCCGACAGTCTTCATGGCAGTTCGGGAGAAGTTTTTTGTGATATAACAATAGAAGTAGCAAATGTTGAGCTTTATTTTGGTTCCTCACCTGATTATTGCGATAAAGTGCAGTTTCCGAATGCATTACTGATAGGTATGCCCTTTTCCTGAAGTCTCTTGTAACGGTTAATATACAGCCACAAATGCACCAATATCAAACAATACAGTCTCCCCCCCCCCCCCCCCCCCCCCCCTAAGAAGAAAGAGACCCATTTCCTGTGCATCGTCACGTACCCCTCGCTATCAGGATGAAATTCAACAGGTAAGATTTTGTGTTACCATTAAACATATGCAATGGCATGAAAGCCAGAGCATCGCAGACATTGAGAGTCAGACAACTTATGCGGCACGTGAAAAAGCATTAGGGTCATGAATATCAGGTATACTATTAAACCTCAGCAGGTCTACGTCTACATAATAAGGTGAACTTTCTGGCAATCCGACGAAGCCATTAAAAGGCTACCAGGGTAATATAGTAATTTTTAGACGTCAAAAGTTTTAGTACCTTGCACACTCTGGTTAAATTAATAAATGTCAGGCTTTATGAGCAAACGTGGAAGTTGCTCGTTCAGGAGGTTGAAGTTAATTAAGTTCTTTGGGGTAAGGTGCTTTAGTATTTACTGCATTTTTATACAAAGTTATAGGTTCTAACCTATTAAAGTTTCTTTGCGCACTTTTAAGGTTCTACGGTTATGTCACTGCTCGCCTGAAAATAAACTTGATTTATCACTTTCATTCAACTGATGAAATATTAAAGAAACTTTTGCCGCTAAGTATACGTAACCATTGAATTCCTTAATTTTAAGATTTTATTCAGAATTTATAAATTCAAACTTAATTTCAAACCGACGCAATAGTCCAGGCGGAATCTATTTTGGGTTGGATGTTTCATATAGGATCCACAATTTTTTTTTGCTGAGCTTCCGCAATGTCATAAGGAATGATTATTTAATATGCGCCAGTTGAAAAAGTTCTGGGAAAATCATGAAAAAAGGATTCTTTTTTATTTTCTCTTCAAGATAACTCAAGACTAATTGATATTAGAGAAAACCTTAAGAGAAAAAGCTTTCTAATGAACTTTTACACAAGATAGGTTTGACCATTTAGATTGGAGACGTTTGTGTGAAAATTCACCTCAGTTACGATGTGTGTGTATTTTTGTAATTAGTGTTATGTAGGTACACATTTGCACAAAATATAAGAACTATTTGTTTAAATTGTTAAAATTGAAAGTTTTTAATGCGGATTAATTTTTCGCATAAAATAGGCGTGACAAGAGTAACAAAGTTAGGAACAAAAATTTTTCACAAATTATTATACAAAAAAATGTCACACCAATTTGGATGAAATTTACTGTGTTATTTTACCATTGTAAGAGATAATCTGTGCCGAAATTTTAAGATCGCACGTATAATTTAAATGCTCGATAAAATTCATGAAAAAACATTCATTTTTTACTTTTTTCGTTATTTATTTCAATTTCGTAACAACAATAATACATATCGCAATTTCTGAGTTAACCTATCTTGTGTAAAATACAATTGCAAAACATTTTTCTCTCTTAAACTTTTTTCTAAAATCAATAGTTCCAGAGATATCGTGAAAATAAAAGAAAGTAAAAAAAAACTATTTTTTCTTGATTTTTCACATTTTAATATTTCATTACTACATTACACAACTTGTTCAACTGGAGCATATTAAAATTATCATTCGTTATGACATTCCGAAGGCTTTACAAAAAAATTTATAGGTCCTATGTGGAACGTCCAACATAACCATTTTTAAAACAGATCTCGCAGGACCACAACAAAACTGTGACTTGCAGGAAAGTACGTCAGTCAGAACTTTAAGAAAACGCAAATTTTGAATTTTATTCATCATTTGTGTTAATGAGATTTTGGCTGTTGGAATTTGGCATTTGAGTAAAGAAGACGTTATAGATTTATACGGAGACAGGTGATATTCGCTCCGTGCAGAGTATAGGGCGGGGGAAAAGAAACCGATTTCAGCGTTCGCAATGGACATAAATTGCAATAAAGTAGGCTTTTTATTTTAAATGTACATATCTGTCCCCTCAAATATATGTATATGCGAGCACTGTGAATTTTGTATAGAAATATACAAATTGGATTATGGAGTTTTGGTCATGTTTTGTCCTCATCTCTTCCACATTCCTGATGGGTTGAGCAAATATCATATAACCAGTATCTTAAACTGAATTGAGTAAAGTGATCATGAATGATCAACCACATTTTGACCCTATAAAGGGCTATATAAAATAAAAATATTCGTAAGCTATTGAAACCAATTATAATACAGCATAACGACAATCATACAATATAAATATAAGTATATGAACCGGAAGTGTCTTCAAACGATTGTTTTCGAAGAAATTGCGAACAATTCTGAAAGATACTGAGCGTTACCGTCAAATAATTTGCTACTCTTTAAAATAGTCCAGGAAAATTAGCTGAAGAAAGAGGTCTCTTCCCAATAATTAGATACAGCAATTTTATGGTTGATTTCGCTGTTTTTTTGGGTCAGAGATAACGAAAATCGGCCTCAAGGGTCATTTTCAAGGTTTAAGGGCTTCCAGTTGGCGAAGGTTTTTCTTCGAATTAGTTTCGTGGCAATTGGTGCACTTTGCACAGTTTCCGGTCCCCATTTTGAAGCCGCTATTTTATTTATGGAAAAGGAAGCTATAATTCAATTTTTGGAAATCACATTTAGATAGTAGTTGTTTAACGTGAGTTTGATGTCGCTGCGTTCGGTAGATCAAAAGATAAAATTAAAATAATAATGTGCGTCCCGAATTTATTAATCAACTTGTAACTCCAAAACGGTTGAGATTGCTCCCCCTCGCCATATGAGTTTTGTTTGGCTAGGTGAGGTCTATCACCCCATTATGTTGTGTTCCCTTGTTCCCGATAGAAGAGCATCCTCTACACATATGTACATATATCGTGCTGACATGTCTTCTACTTACTACCTAATTGGAAACATACAAAAGTACTACGTAGGCTTCTTGTGGTACAGAGAGTGTAAATAAATTAAATCGCTTCTGAAGGTTGGACTCGACAGGTCTTGTTCCCAAAACAACCTCTAAGCGAATCTGCAAATGCCGTTCTCTCACATAAAAAATGGCAATCACCCGCACAATCCAAATTACTGCGCAAATCCCATGCTGGATATTGCAAATGGCACAATACACAAAATCATGGCAAAAGTGTTGTTTACGCAGAGGAGGAGATCTCACAGAGTGAAACATTAACTGCCCATGCCCATATTTGCGGCAGCCCAACGTCGAGAACGCCAGGGGAGACCTCGTATGCCAGTGTCGCGACCAAATCCGTTTTGTGCCCAAACGGACAATTATTTGTAGAGCGGCAGAAATTACATGTTTGCTCGGCATCATAAGCAGCTCGAGAAGGCCATGGCAATTTCAAGTGGAAATGACGGCTATTATTTCCCAAATCCTTCATCGGGTCTCGGCGCTATTCATTCCATCTACGGGGAACTCATCGCCGCGCCGCCCCAGAGGCAAATTGCGAAAAGGGAATATTTTGAAGGGGCTCCCAAGGGTCATCATACCAACTAGGAAGATGAGGTTGCGATGAAAGAACATCTTTCACAGTACGCCCTCTTTGATTGACATGTTACAAAATCTGTCCGAAATTGATGCGTTATGCATGAGATAATTCCCTAAAAGGGGAGCAGATTTGAATAATGAAAATCCCCGGTGGCACTGGACCCCTGCGATTGTAGGACCGGGTCTTTTGAGAGAGCACGGCTGAGTGATAGGCATGCCAGCCAGGCTGTTCGACCACTGATTTAACTTCAATTAGATGGTGAAATTGTGTAATAGAAGCCAACCGCTGGGAGTTAAGTAGGCCGTAAAATACTGTGCAGTATGCTTTTGTCACGAATCTTGTTAGTGTGAGAGTTAGTTAATGCGAGAAGGCTGCCCCGCCTCGATTGGTGGCATAGTGGAGCTTCAAATCCATTAAGAGGATGATGTGGTTTGGCCTGCGCTTGCCTTTTGCATGTACTGAAAGAGGATGCAATTCAAGAGAAACGCATTGTGACCCGCTTGAACAAAGGTTTTCAATTTGCTGTTATGTGAAGTTGTTTAGTAAAGCGAAAATTACGGCGTGAAATCGGATACAAGCCTTAACCATAATTAAATTGTCAATTTAGATAATGTGATATATGGTATTGTTTTCGAAATAACAAAAGCCCGGACGGAGGTAATTATATTTTTTAATGGAAAAGGGCACAAATGATTTTCGAAAAGGTTTTTAACACTTGTCTTTACCGAAACCTTCCTTCAGTCTTCCTTAAAACTAACGTACAAACGGACATACTTGTATGGTTTCATTTGAACCTAATGGAAAACATTTTAACCTTTACCCATCAAAAAAACGTCCACTGGAAAATTTTTGATTTTTGGAAACCTGCTTTCTAAATGCCTTTTACAAAATATCTGCTGATTGAAATTTGCCTTTTACAGAATGTCTACTGACTGAAAAGATTAGCGGGAAAAGTGTTGGCGGGAAAAATATTGTAGGAAAAAGTGCTGTCGAGAAAAGAGCTGTGGAGAAAATATTTTAATAACAATTATTAAAAACCCCTTTCTATAGGTAACTACCATTCCGACTATTCTTATTTATATTGATTCTGCTGCGGAATCCAACATTTGACTGGAAATTGACGGCATTCTACATATTTTGTAGAATGTTTTGGCAAAACCTTCGGCAACATAAGTTGTGGGCAACACAATCCCTGTGATTCATATGCTTTTAACACGAAAATTAAAGAAACAAATTCAGTGAATGTAGACAGTTTATTTTAAAACACCGAATTGTGTTGTTTGGCTCTCCTAAATGTCACTTTCAAGTGGAGTTATAAACGAAAGTAATGTTTCACATTTAACCTTAATTTGATTCACGAGCCCCTTCACAACAAAATCTCCTCAGAAGGGTTCATGATAACTTGCAAGTAATTCCAGATTTTATTTTCTAAATTCCAGAGATGAAACGAAAGTTCGAAAGGAAAAAGTTTGAACCGCTATATATCCTATTTGTTGCCACCCCCGTTCACGAGAAACTTTTCTTTGCAGTCCCAACCAATTAAATATCTGTAAAGGTCTGTGAGACATAAAGCAGAAAGTTTGTAAATTCTTTTAAAAGTAATTGATTGAAAAACCCCGTTCTCTCCCGTTCAGAATTAACAAACCGTAGGTTAATCATGGGACCGTGACTATAATAACATAATTATAATCCTCCGCCCTGGCCCCTAGGCCCAACCTTGCAGTCCGCCCGAATGGGATTTAGCTTCTTTGAAATAGTGGTAGTCAAGAATTATTAGGCACCTCTTAATCCTGCAAGATTACTGCGAAAGGTTATCGCCATAGAAAGGGCCCTTCAGAGGAGGGGACTATTACGGCTATTATTCGAACCCTTTGTTTAGTGAATCACCTATTCAATTAAGATTACCTTAGAGAATAATCCACAAGAGCCGGGATGTTGGCGTCTTTGTCTTCTTGCCTGCAAATGTAAAGGCGGATATCACTCTATACACATGTAGTTTTGAATCGGAGTTCTAAGGAGTAGACCTGGTCTGATCAGAATTCCCAGATGTTATCGCTTTAATTGGAATACGTGAATTTTCCCAGACCACTGCTTATTCTGTGATTCTCATTTGTTTACTCCTATACATTTTGCGTTGCTTTGCCTTTGCTAAGCAAGGCAGCAATTTTACTCGAAATTCAGTGGGGCAGAAGAGTATCGGAATCAAGCTGACTATAGTTCTCCTCCCAATAAAGATCTGAAGTTGGGATTTCTTTGACTCAAAATAACAGGGGTTAAGGACTGCAGCAAATCTCAAATTATTCCACCGATTACTGTCATATTGTGTCTAACAAAAACATTGAATTATTTTCATGTTGCATATTTCGACAATATCTACTTGCGTTATCTTAACAGTGTTTCATTATGTTCCTATTCTTTGTTATTATTTAATTTATATCTCTGTCTGGGGTCTTTCCTAAGCCTTGGAAAATTTCAATTATTGCTCCTATGCATAAAAAAGGCAAATGCGAAATCTCTAATTATAGACCTATTGCCAATTTATGCTGTATTGCCAAACTTTTTGAAGCTATGGTCTGTGAAGAAGGCTTACATAGATTACACGCAAATTTTACAGGCAATAAATCCCACATAAGCCATTCTTCCCCCAAGTTTATCACGACTGAATTTTATAATATTAAAATCGAGCGCACCAGCAACAAGTTTCCTAGTTTTGGGAAGTTTCGTTCGCTGTGAACTGACACACCAAATTTTCCGGAAAATTGAAATAGTTCGGAAAAATGTTGTGGACAAAACTTTGGTACCGTACAAAAGAAGAAACTTTTTGCTTGGATCCCTAGACAAGCGATACTATTCTCAAGAAATTTAATTTTTGCCGAACCCAGTGCGCTTCTCCACAAAGCCATTTAATATTCACATTACAGAACTTTCCACTTACAGGTCTTACATATTTTACATGTCAAAGGTTTCAGTCGCGCTCAATGCAAATGAAAACTCGCTGCTTTTCCTACATATGAAAACCAATGGCGGTTTCAGAACCTGTCCAAAAAGCACTACCATATTTCACAAGAAATTGCTGGGCAGCCAAACTTTAAATGGAATTTGTAAGAGTCATCCAATTTCTAATGAAAATACGAAAGTGGCATTCATACTTCCTTAGACTCTCATATCTTGGAGAATTTACTTCACGAACTTACGAATTTATACGTTCCGCGGTTAAGTTCGGTAAGATCCTTAAACTTCGAAAATTTCACTAAGCTATGGAATTAATGTTCAGTGAAAGCGTTCAAATAAAACCTTCAATTGAGGTTGACCACCAATTTTTTGAATATTCTTTGGAATTAGGTCAACTCACAGACGGCTTAAACAAATTTGTTCCGAATATAAAGGAAGGTATCGCAATTATTTTAAATATCAATTACATGAAATATCTTTCAATTATTGAAATCCTCTTTATAAAATGTGAAAAAATTTAATTCCGAATATTAACGCCATATTTTTACCGTAAGTCGGGACGTACCAAAGCTTCTAGTAAAACTACATATGACTACATACATATGTTTTAAACAATGAATGTAAGAAAATGCTTAATGCCAACACTGTTTTGTTTTTATGAAAATATGACGTTTTGAATTTAACTCTGCAGTTATGCGATGAACTGAGTTATGATAACTCTTTAAAGTAGATTCCAATAGCAAATCAACTTGGGAATCGGAAAAAAAGGAATTACGTTTAATCCAGGCTAGCGGGCGTTAGCCAACTTTATAACATTTAAGATTTAGCAAACATTTCTTTACATGAACTTGTTATACAACTCCATATATGTAGTAGTGGTCACTTCAATTTTTACCCGAGGAGTAGCAATTACTACTTTTCTGCTTGTTCACATTTACCTCTCCAATGATGGTGTTTCGTGATTAGTCGCAGTAGCTACGATTATATCCTAATTGATAGGGCTGCCATTTTTTACTTATTAGGAAAAGCGCACTCTGGAAGTGGAAGCGTGCGGTCTGAGTGGAATTCGAACCTAGGACTTTTAGGTTGACAGTCTAGCACGATTACCATCAGAGACCCATTGAGGACTGTTCAGGATTCAGAACCAGAAACGAAAATTTACACTCGCCTTTTTTGTTGCCGGGGAAACAATGTGACGAATGTATGCATATTGTTTTTGACGTTGCTCAGAATTAATTTTACAGGAAATGCCTAATAATTTCGCTTTTTTTTAGAATCTAGCCGATAATATCAATTGCACCGTGCGTCGTTGAGTATCGCGATGGCGATGGCATTTTGCAGTACATTTATACAGTATATTTATCAATGTATGTTGTAAATAGTGATAATAATATAAAATCTTTATATTTAATAGTTGTCAAAAAACAAAATGTTTTTGTCTGTGCCACTTTTTCCGAGCGCCATATGATGGTGCAGACTCTTAAAGAACATTACTAATAAGCACATTAAAAATTCGCTTCACATTTTTCTATAAAGGTAATATTTCCGAAGATATTCAAATGTGCAGTTCTAGGCTCTTGCGTAGGTGTGCAGATAAAACCAGATTGAAGCTCAATACTACGTGATTGTACAGTGATGTTCATAAAATTCGAAAAACCGAACCGATGTTTAATACTTGTAATATTTATCGATGCCATGGTATTCAAAATTCACATAAATAACCCAAAAACGAGAATCCTTTCGATTAATATTACATAGCAATTTAGTTCATGTCGGAATCCATAGATAATAATTTAGGGGAATGTAACCAAAGCGAACAACGCTTCAATGACAACTTACCTCAGCCATTTATTTAAGTTATTACGGTAAGAGCACTTCAAAGGCATCAACATCTGCTTTTCTGAACAATCAGCGAGAGTTTTAATAAATTCCGCCGCTGACAACCGCCTTCCTCCTTGTTTTTAATTACCAATATATCACAGCCGAGGAAAACAACATTTCCTCCGCAGCATCCACCCACTTCTCTGGGTTGTGCGCCCCAGTCGAGTTTTATGGGTTCGGGAGCTATGATGAGGTTTTTTGCCAGTGGCTAGTTAGCATAAAGACATCGCGGATTTCTAGGGTCTCCCTTTTTTACAGGAAGAAACACAATGACAGTTTTGGCTGTAAATATTTTGATTTACTGTTTCTGTGATTAGCTTTTTCTTTCATCTTATGGGATTGGAAGGATCTCGTTCCGGGTGGTGAGTTCAATTTGAAATGGATAACAAAGAGCCTTTAGCAGTAAGATGAATAGGGCTTTGTATTCCGAAGCTAAAATACATCAAAGCTTAATTCGAATGTTGTTTTATTAGTTCTTAAATACTTTTATAAAATATTTTAAGGAAGGACTTTAATAGGTAACAAATAAAACTCAGATAAACAATATGTCTATCATCACCGAATAAGAAAGGAATTATGGTGAAAGAAAAGTTTAATAACTACTAGAAATATTGATGGAATTTCTTGATATCACTTGTTTTAATTTATTCATGGTTTAATTGAAAACCCTTGTTAATATAAACAACAACTTATTTTAAAATTATAATATGAAAAACTATCCAGTCATTTTTAATTTTTCTCTCGCATAGATTTTAAATCATTTATGAGCACACGGTCAGCCGTTAAAGTGTATCACTGTGACTCATTTAGGGTCAATTAATATCACCAAATTAATAAATGAAATGTTTTTAAGCAAATACCATCGATTTAAAAATAATACAAGACCAACATTTTTAATTTCATCATTAGGAAGTTAAGTTGACGAGAATTCCAAATGGCGATCGGAAATTCACAACTTCAAATGACTTCTATGATCATGTTCATACATAGAAAATCTTTAAAGAGTTTGCAGATTTGTGCTTTTGTCGTACCACCTAAGTAGAACTCTGCTATTTCTATCTTAGACTATGGTCCAATTAGCATCCTGTACTTCACTCCCTTCTTGAAAAGTAATGTACACTCAGATACAAGGGTTTCTGACGAGTTCGGGGTTATTTTCGGCATTCCAGTGGGCTCTTTTTGCCGGTCATACCTGCAAGACGGGTAGGGTGGCATCTGATCTTCGTAAGGCCATGGAGATAAAAACTTTTGAATTCTGGTATTTTTGAATTTCACTGAAAAATGAGTAAGATACTTTCACTTTAGTCGGAGTGCATTTACTTTCATTTGTAGTATCCTAGTGTACCATTTACAACAGATTAAAATCTGTGACTTTCTTTCAGGTTCGCTATCTTTAACTAAGGATGTACCGCAGGGGTCAGTTCTCAGATCTCTCTTATCTTTTCTTTTCTTATTAATGACCCCCTTTCTATTTTGCGTTATGAACGCATTCTTCTTCATGCCGATGACGTTCAATTATATATGAGTAGACGTCGACCTCTGGGATTGATTAAGGATTGTGTTGCGAGAATCATGACTTGGAGAGAGTTAGCACTCCGACAGAAACCAGCTAATACTTAACGCCTCCAAGTCATAATGTAAGGCTCTTCATACCTACTCATAAATGACCGGTGACTTGCCAGTGGCTACACTTAACAACATCGCCTTACCATATGTTGATGATGTTACGAGTCTCGGTGTTAAGCTGAATAGCCAACCAAATCCGTAACACATTGATAAATTACTTATAACGCATAATTTACGATCAATTAACTAAATAGAAAACAATAGGTGAATATAATCTAAAGGCGTGCATCAAGCAATTACAGCAAAACTTCAAAAACTAAAATTTCCTACTTATACCATACTAATCTTTGCATTGCTTATTAGTCCACTTAAACTAATTAAAGTCGTCAACAGAAAAAAACTGTTTGAATTTATGGCTTTCATAAAAGGGGCCCCTCCATTAATTTTTGCAGTTCAGATATAGTTTTCCGTCTACCTAGAGGGCTGTTTTAATTAAGTGCCTTCTTCGATGCAAAGTTTCTTATAGCGCGAACGGTATAAACAGTTACTAAGGGTGTTTAAATTCGTATAATGACTCGCCTTTATCAGACTTTGCAGCTTTTTCCATTTTCTTGCAAGCAGCAAGAATTAAGGCCTGCTGGCGTAATATAAGAAACTTTCTGAAATTTGCTTGAGATATTTTCAAAACTTGTACTAGTATAATTTGCTTTCTTACGGTCCTGTAATGCAAACGTTGTTGCCTCTTCATTTTGTTCGTGACCTTTCTTTCTCCAATCTTGTAATTGCAGTTCCAAAGTAAGTCATATTGTATTCTTAAAGAATTAAGTTATATCGAATGGTACTATAGGGCAATTCAAAAAAGATACCTTAATTGCCCAAATAACTGCTCCTGTGTTTCCGAATTGAGGGAAAATACCTTTCATACTTCCTGGCATCGCTTTTGTGGATAATAACTGAATCCTCCCTCCGACTTCATATTCACTCCTTGTAAATGCACCGAAATAGCTGAATGCTGAAAGCCCCTCAAAGCACATTAATGCTCCTCGCTTATATTGAAGAGGCCGTCGTCACGGGCGGCCGCCGTCTGCTTCTAGCGATATAATAACTCCACAAACTCAGTACCTACTATACCTATAGACGCGTTGAAGCGAACGGATTTCCGTGCTTCTCATTTCACGACTGGGCTCGACCAAGTGCATTATGCAATTGCTCTTTATGGAGACAGGTACTTCAGCTCGCAGTTAAGCACAATATAGCGTTAACTTCCGGGGAGTTACGTTGCTACTGAAAATTTGCTACAGTTTGGTCATTGTTAGCGCGATTTACATTTCAAAGCACACATTTTGTCCGCTGTTCATAAGACCTTGACCGTGGACTCCTAAAACAATGCATTGATGTACGTGTACGTAGCAATGGGTGATTCGCTGAATAAGTCAAAGTTTGTTGTGGCGAAAGTTCATAATTAGAATGACAATTATAAATTTCGCTTTATTTAAGGATAACTTTGATTTCGATTTCTGGTTGAAGCCTAACAATAATTTATGAAAAGGACGTGGACATAACTTATTATAGTGCCCATATGGAATGGTTCACAGCCAAAACTAGTAACTCTAGATTGTGTATGACTTAATGGTTAATATTTTTTTTAACCCGATAAATATTTCAAAATAAATGTTTGTAGGAAACAAGCTATTGCAGTCAAATCACATTTTGAATTATTTGTAGTGTGAACGCAACTTAAGTAATTTATCATTCTCGTCTAAAGTATCATTTCCTTACAACAGTGATACTTAGCCACAACGATAAGCAATGCATTTCCGGCTCTCCAGTTCTAATCTCCGAAATTAGCGTATCACGCCTCCGCACCTACTGTATAATTTATGTTAGTCTAAACTGAATTAAAGATTGTTTATTTGAGAACGGGCGTCTTTTAAATATTGGAACACCGCAATAGTACCCAACAGCGGGACTCAAAAAACTATTGGGTGCTCAGCATTGTGATAAAACATATGAATAATGTGTTATAGGAACATAACAGCAACAGTAATATGAGTGAAAATTTATTTTCTGCTCTTTAGTTCATTTTAGTTTTAACAGAAAACCATTATTTTTAAAAAGTTTCTTAACATTTATTAATAGATGTTTTGTTTCTACTTCTGCTTTCTGCTTCTACGTCACAGTTTTGGCGGATCAGCTAAATTGACCAGAATTTTAAATTCAAGTAATAATTCCTCCTAAGGTTTTTTTGCAATTTAAGGGCTTAGAGGAATGGAGGCTCCACAAGACAATTAGCAAAGAATACTTAAGTTCTCAAGGACGCAAGGAAAGCACAAACGCTTTTGTCTTTTATTATATATTTTCCTTTGTTTTAAAATTCACATAAAGTTTCCTAAGCAAACCACCATTTTCCTGAGCTCAGCACATGTGCTCTTATTAAATTCGCAAAGGGTTTCGTGTAGACGAACTTGGTACGTGCATATTTTCCGGTCTTATAATTAAGTTCCCCAAAAGAGCCCAATTTTAATTCACCTAACTCTGCCATACAGGAGCCGGATGCTCCTAAATAAATACAAGCATAAAGTCTAGTGAGTTAATAATACTGATTCCATGACACAAATCCGCCTTCCGGGCAAAAGAATGAATGTTACAAATAAATTCACCCCCCGCCCACTCACAACCTCATTAGTCAATAACACATTTTGTTGGCAGATTAAGAGGTTTTCGGTACTGGGGCCCTTGCTCTATATCTTTCCAGACCAATTAATTAAAGGTGATGAATTCACGTATTCCATTTAGCGGAAGACACTTGAGGCTTTAATTAATTTAAACAAATTAATTCCGTCGTGGAAGAAGCAGATCATATTTACCGAAGGAGATTTTCTTTCCGGATGTGGGCGAGTTGCAAGACCACGCCGCCAGAAGAGAAGAATTGCTTGTATGAAGCACTTAAAAATTTATAAGTTATGAGAGGCGCATTCCTTCCGTCGGCAGGCTTCAGAGAATTTCAGAAAAAATCAGTCTAAATACACATCTGCAACGTACAATATTACACTGCAGTCGGGGCTCAGAAGAAAATTGAATCTCATTCCCGATGAAACTTTTTGCTTCATGTAATTCTTAGGTTTCGTGCCTTGTTTCGTATCTGGGTGAAAATTTGCATTTATATTTAAATTCACAGAGAACTTCTGCATGAATGGTGGTTGTGACTAATTTATGAAAGTAATAATTTTGAACGGGATTCACAGACTAGATGGTAGGCAGCCTGATTAGATGGCTACTTAATTTACTCACATCAAACTTATTTCGGTTTACCGATTTACCTTGTAATTTCACACCGCTATGCAAGAGGATTCCTTTGAGAGTGTAAAATTGAACTTTCAATGCGATTTTATAATTTCATATTCACGCTGGTTCATGCGTGATTTCCGATGAGATTTCAACTTGGGACGCCAACTCGGCTTCTAGTGTGGACACGTTAGGCTTACCCCACTTTGACACTTCATATCAGCTACACTTATAGTCTGACTCTTCAGAAATCAAACCAATCTCATTCATGTGGGATTCGAACCCGGGACCTCTAGAACAGTATACCACTGCTTCCACCATTGATCTACAGATAGCCTTGTGGCTATAAAAATTCCTTGCAAGTCTAAATTCATGAATACTCTGCAATTGATTTTACATGCGCAGATTTTGTAAAAGCACAAAACAAAGCGAAAAAAATGTTTGACGATGCCAGTAATATTGATCTACTGTACAGTTATTTCAAGTTTCTGTAATTCATCACTCATTCGATTACGTTGCCAGCCGAGTTTTCGCTTGGCTTGCCTAGTAACTCGAGCGGTCTATTGATTGTCCTTCAGTCACTTGCCACATGCCCTACACAATTCCCCCTTTGTTGTCTAGCCATTTTTATTTATATCTGTAAATTTAGTTTGTTGTTTGATCGACACAGATATATATATATTTTTAGCAGTTCTTTTTTATCTATCAAAAAAACAGTGTTATGCAATGGTAAACATTGATTGATTTTTTTCAAATTTTGTTACAGTGACAACTACGCCCCAAATCCGGAATTCAGTTATTTGCACCTTACATTTTTGTGTGTTCTATTACTAACTATAACTAAACTATAAACTATGTCAAATTTCATCTTCCTACGACAAAAAAGACATCCGTTTCTCTACTTGTGATACGCAACCCTAACAATTAAATATAAATAAATTATTCTTGTATTAGTATTTAAATACTTTTAGAACTCTTAGTTAATTGCAAGACAATAAAGATCAAGCGATGACCAAAACAAATGAATATTGCGATAAGGTTGCAAAAAGTTCAAAAGAAACAATTTCAAAAGAGAATGAGAAAAAAGCAAAAAGGAGACAAGGTTTGCAAAGCAGATTAAATAAATTAAAAGTTAAAGTTTCAAAACCTCCCCATTAGGTAATTTGGCAAGTGGTGTTTTTTATGTAGCGTTCAAAGCACCGAAGTATTCAGCAACATAATTTACTGCTCTCTATAGTCTATTAAATAGGATCGGACCGGCCACCCACGTAATTCCATAAATTACTAAAGCCCTCTGAATGTATTAACGAATTTACATAATTCCATTAATTGATAAATTTTCGCGTGGTGAACATGTTACGAGCAAACTTTGATGAAACTTCGGCAATTTTTTTTATGTATTCATTTAACGCATCAAGTTCCGTCGTTTGATTCAAGATTTATTATAATATAAATTGCTAATGACGGTAGCTCAAATAATGAGGTCGATAATGACCTTTCGTAATAATTATCCGGAATTAAATTAAAGTTTGACTTAATTAACTTCCGCTTCCATGGTATTTATAGCACCTATACGTTTTATCTAATAATACACTAGCAGACCCGTCCCGTAAGCTTTGTCATACTACGAGTAACTTCACAAAACTGTTGCAGAAAGAACGAAACGGTATCTATTTTAATTAGAATCCATGCACGGTTAAACTATTGCACAATGTATGAAAATGTTTCATACGCGTGGATGGTTTTTAGTTTTTCCCCCGGGAACCTAGAATATTCCTGGGATGAAAAGTATCCTAAATCATGAATGACAAAATACTCTACCCTCTAGTAAAGGTTCCATCAAAATAGGTTAGTTTAGTAGCAATCGTACGTACTCTCAGTTGCCTTGTTTTTTTGGTGTTCTTTCCTGGAATTCCCTACATGACATACATAAATAAATCGGAATTCGCTCTGCACAGCACATGTTCACACGAAAAGTAGGGCGCGCAGAAAAACTGCGAATTTTCCTGCGTCGAGCTTGCCGGATGCCTTCCCACATCAGGAGGCATCACTATCTATGATAATATCTAGACAAAATAATTAATCAGTATGCATTAATCAAATTGGGCTTGGAAAGAGTATTAAAACACAATAAATTTGACTTTATTTGTTATTGCAGGAATATGCACATACAAAAGAAATAATACATAGACTTAGATTTTCCTTTCACAAAATAGTTTCTTTGTATTATATAGAAGAAATAAAAATATATTTTTACGGTTCCACTAACCAATTTATTCATTAGCTTCAGAAATGTTGTATGCATTTTTCTGGAAGCTTATTAGTAGGTTTTGTAAAATCATAAGTAAGAAAAGTTAAATTAACGAGTTGTGATCTAGGAAATACTGTTTGCATGAACGATCCTTTCATTCTGAACAGAAGGAAGAATTGCAGAAAATAATACACTCCAAGAGAACGAATTATTAAATAATTCAGTTAAAATGTTTTCCACTTCCGCCAGCTTATTCTACTAGTTCCACTATGTAATGCTCCTCCGAAGTTACTTATATGAAATAGCTCCAAAGTAAGTAAAGTCATTTTCACGATCTGGTAGCTTGCACTTCATTTAAACATTGCTAAAGTAAGTGACAATTTGGGTATGCAGCAGCCCAGACCGTTCAGTAAGTCTCAAGGGAAAAGTAAGAGACTGCCTGCTAGAGAAATGTATGCAAATTTGGCAGGGAGTTTTTAAATATTTGGATGTCAAAATGTAAATTCAAGTATACGTGGTAAGCATTTAAAGTACTTTATGTCGCAGGTAAAATCCCGCAAATAGAGTAACAAAATCTACGTATAGTCGACTATAGTCACGTTCGTCTATTTTTCCGTTTTACGGACGCTGAAGTAAAATTGTCGTAAAAGTTTAATAGCAACCCCAAAACCGCTGAAGAAAGGTTGCTTTTCATTAGTCATCACCTTAGCCGTAACTAACGTACCGATAAACCACCTTGCCAGGAGTTTAATACTTTCCACTTTTCTGATTTTATTTTACCTTACTGAGCCTAAAAACGAAAACAGCGACCCCAATAATACGCCGAATTAATAAGTTCTCGGATCCAGCGATAAATAAGTTGTCACAGCCACGAGCGATCAACCTCGTTCGATTCGATTAGGCCAAGGGCTGAGATTCAATTTACGTAGACCAATCAATCTCACGTGACTGCCGGCTTTGGCTGTTTACATGAAATTGTAACGCAATTGCTTCAGGCGAAATTGATGGTCGCATTCACCTGAGAGCTGTTAAAAATTGCCTTGTGGCTGCGAAAATTCCACTCATTAAAACGCCTCCTGCCTGGAACTTATCATGGTCTGTGTCCCGGAGACATTGCCGAGTTTTATTAACGATAAACAACGACTGATGGCTGGGTATAAAGTTCGCCTCCCTGTTTGGGCAAATAATCATAAGCCCGGGGCACCTACCTGGACGTCTATTTGCGGACAGAAACACCTTGACGATATCAAAGCAAAGGGGAGCAAAAAATTTGGAGTTCATAAACAATTTTAATTGGGTCATCAGAGAGGTTTTCTGACACTTTTCTGGTCTATTTGACGCAAATTTTAGCCATTCTTTATGCGCCCATTGCTATCGTAAATAATATTCGCTTATTGCTGGACACACGACAACTTAATTAAAAGTTGACACTTTGGCACATCTTGATTAAGATTGTTTTTTATTTCATTTTAATTTGAGCAATTTGGCTGGACCTGAATGGGTGCTAGGTTCTTTAGGGAGAACTTAAATTTGCATAGCGACGTTTCTGGGAATCCAAAAATTTTAAACATTTCATTAATTTAATTTAAACTAAATTTAAGAATATGAAAATTACTAGAATTATTTTTTACTTTTATTACCCAAACATTGAAAGTTTATCTCATTGAAAATGTTGTATTACACATCTAACTTTAAGCGGTATGCTGAAATGTACTTTATGTATGTATATCCAGCCTCTTGTTGCCGCTATTTCTACGTTTACAACGTTTAACCTTTTGTTGCAGGAAAAATATTTCATATGAAATCTATTGCGAATTTTATACCCTACACCTTTTGTATGGATATAGTTTTTATTACGAGTTGTCCAAAACAAGATAAATACGAAAAACAAATTGTGGTCCTAATTTTTTAACCTTTTTCGCGCTATTACTAAAAAACTATTACCTTCAGGAAAAAATTTATATAACTAAATTTGTAGAAAACTTGTTTTCAAATTTTTATGTAAAATTGATGTGTTTACGAAAAACGATTTTACTACTATTATTAAACACACAATATTTAACGAGGCACACAAATGTAATTTCAAGCTGTTACACGATTGGCACAGTTGCAGTAGGCACTAAAATTGTTCTGAAAAGAAGTGCCATACCAACCTTGGGCCACGGTTCTACCCAGCCACACAAGGATTTTCCTTACGGTTGCTGTTAAAGTAACATTTAAAATACATTTATCATGTTGCCCGATTGGTCAGCTTTTTTGCAGCCAGCCCCTCGCTCTATATGTCCTTGGCCAGGAGTCGCCTACATACATAACATATATTGTGCTGCCGGTGCCCATGTTAAAATATCTTACTGTTTTCGAGTTAACCCAATAGTATTAATTAAAAAGAAACCATGCGCGAACTGTCAAATTCCATACAAATTTGTACATATGTAGCAATTCTACCGTTTTTTTCACATAACTCCAATAAAAGTCGCACTTGTTAAAAGTTGAAAGAACTGAAAAGAAAAGAATTTTGGAGGGTCAAAACGGAATTTATTAATTTTCAACAAATAGCGAGAGAATACCTGCGTTCCATTGGGCTGTGCAGAGTACGACGGGGTAGTTGTACCAACGCCCAGCTACGCTTGATGGGAAGCAGGTGTGGTTTGCAAGAGTACTTACGCAGATTTTTCCGTCAGGGTTTTGTTTTTCGCTATTACTCAGTAAGTGGTTTTCAGCTAACAACTGTAGAAATTCCTTTTTACAAAATGTGTACTCACTGAATATTTTTTTGTCGCCAAGAATTGCAGGATTCTAGTTCCTAAACTCTTAAATTTATCAACCATTGCCAACTTCTGTAAGGCACAAAAATGCTCCGAACGTATATCAAAATTTTACGGGTCTTAAAAATAACTTAATTCATAATTTTGATTGGGTACCAGTTTTCACAATTTTTTTTTCACAAAGCCTTTTTTCCCAAAATCCATTTTTCCCAGAAACCTATTTTCCTAAAACCATAATTCCGAGGAAAATTTTGTTCAATGAAAACCATCTGTCAGGAGATATTTTTTAAGTTGGAAAAAAAAATTTTATTATAAAAAGTTTTGGGAAAAATGGATTTTGGGAAAAAAGGCTTTGTGAAAAAAAAATTGTGAAAACTGGTCCCCTACCCATAATTTTAGACACAGGCTCACACACCCCACAGCTCTGAGTCTGACAGGATCGTGAAGTACACGCGGTAGTACTCTGCTGGCCCAATAGAACGCAGCTTATCTCAACATAATTTTCCACACTGTTTTATTGCCCATCAGGCAAGCCAAAACGCGGACAGTAAGCGCAGAGGTTTTTAATTAAGGATATATTAAAAAATCTTGGTGGGGAAACCCATCCATTCATATATGTACATATATATGTATATAATACATTCTGCATTCCGACGTCGACCGGTTTTTTAGTTCCATTTCTAACATAATTTGTTCGCGGTTTTCAAATTCTTTCTAAAAAATACCCAAAATGCCACACTTACCATACCAATTATGCCCGAAGGAGTTATTTAATTTCAAAGTGGTCGATCTACTATAAGAACTCGTCAAATTAGTTCACGGAAAATTAACACCAATCAACCTTTCCGTGATTCATTCAATAATGCAAAAACCAGGAGAATAATTTTGGTTCTATTAACCAACGGCCTTCATTGATTACACAGTTCCTCCGTCGGGGCATCTGGGATAATTTATGAATAATTTAGTCGCCCTATTACCTTCTTGAGTTCCTGAGGCACTAAATACAGCAACTTGGAGCAGTTCTATGTATGTATTTAGCAATTTAATTCCCAAATTACTCGACAGTCGGCACACAAGAACCTGGCTGACAGTGCGAATCTATTTGAACGCATTCCAAGGCCCGGTGGCGTTTTATTATACTACACCCACAAGATCTCCTGGAAGGATTCCATTAATTTGCACCTGCCTCGTTGTCACAGTTTAAACTGGAATTCAGTTTCCTCAGTTTCTGCCTGACTCTATTTACCTCATTTGTGAAGCGCCCTGGAAGTTGCTTTGGTGGCCAAGGAGTTTTACTCCAGACTTTTCTTCAACTCTTTTTTCTATATTTTGTTAGATGGAAGAAAAACTTTAATACCCCTGTTGAAATTTGACCACAGTGATTCCTTTTTACTTATGACCAGAGCGAATCAATCAGTTAATGCATTGATTTTGGAATCTTCCTGATATAGAGAACACACGGACAGATGAAGGAAAAACTTGATTGAAATGGAAGATTGAAATGTCGACCTGCAAGATTCAAAGAGTTCTCTTTTACATTAATGTAAAAGGTTGCAAATTTTTGATAATCAAATCAGATAAAACGCTTAAAAACTTAACAATTTTGAATATTTATGATAATGAATGGCAATTATGTTAAATATTTTGTCTGTTTACTGCTAGACCTAAAATATTAAGCATATTTAAAATATAGGTTGTACTATTACTTAACAAAATTTGAAGTGACTTTTCCTACTGTAGTTGCTGTATCGTTTGTTTATCTTTGAAACACTTGACTTGACGCGAAGATGGCCCATTTTGAAACTACAAGACCTAATTCGGATGTTGCATCGGTCGTAGCAAACTTTGAGCACGTTTAAAGTTGCAGATAAGTAGTGATTTTTTTGCTGCGAATCTGAAGTCAAGATTGTCACATTCTGTCAAGGCTTTCAAAAAATGCAAAAAAAAAGCTTAGTTTTGAACCCATGTTGAGTATAATTCCAAGACTAGGTTTCATATGATTACATTACAACCCTTTACGTGTTTGCGATAAGAAATTATACAAATTTGAGGGAAAATTGATTTTTCAAATTAATTCCAACATGCCCACGTTATATGTACACCAACCGAATAGAAAGTATCTAGAATATAATAACATAAAATTATATAATATCACTTTTCCATCTCCCCAAAATCTTGAGATTTTGCAAAATTTCACAAAATCTATATGATAATTAATCTCTTGGATTTACCCAACAATTGGATGATTTTGAAAGCTTGAGATTTTGAGAGAATAGCATTCGAAACTTTCAGGTGTCTGGAAAAATGCAAGAGACCAATCTTGGAGATAATTTATTTCTCCACAACTTTCACATATACCCTATGGATTGCGAATGTATAGAACGAAAGAGATTTGCGAAAAACCTTCACGATCTTGGGTAGCCATGGTGATTTTTGTGATTTTTGGCGATTTGAGTTTGGGGCGGCTCAAAGAAAGTCTGTGGAAACATTTTGCTTGCAGGCAATTTTGTTGAGACAAATGATAAAATCCCTGGGCTAGAGGCTTCGCAGTTCTTGCTCGCAAACATTTCGCGCCGTGAACGTCGGGCCCACACTGACCGGGAAACAACCGCGAATATGCGAGAAGTCTGCCAAAAGCCATCCACATTACGTTCACGGTTATTCGAGGTACTTCACGCCGTGAGTCTGGAGGGGCCTTAAGGCGGTATTCTCATGAGAACGCATAAATTTTACCTCTTTTTAGGGAATTTTTTTTTATAAGACAATAACATTCAATCACTTTATTTTTTTTATATGTTTTTATTTGTATCTTAAACTGTATAAAGAAAGTGTTTTTTTTGCTTATTTTACATTTGTTATATTTATTTTTTAAATGAAAGTAGACACCAAAAAAAAAGGAGGTCACTGGCGGGGGTAAGAGCGGCTGTTCATGTTGTCTGAAATGAAAAAATCGAATTGATTATTGTTCAGTAGGTCTGTCGCTATCGTCCCTACCAGAATTAATCAATTTAATTGAAAAACAAAAAAATGGCGGACTGTAGAAAAAAAAGTTACGAAAATCTTGTTTTTTTTCTTAAAAATCGTTTAAAAATGTAGCAGCTGCAGACCTGGCGCGGCGGCGACTACGAGTTGTAACTTATTTAATACTAGGAATTTTGGTCTGAATTATTCACAGCATATACTCGATAAGTTTTACTATCGAAATATGAACAAATAAAAAATTCGATTTTTCGAAGTGGTCACATGAGAATACCCCCTTAAGAGGTTTCGAACTTTTATTACAGCATTTCATTTTATTAGCATTAAAATTCTCGAAAATTACAACTTGAGCGGGCGGATAATTTGTCACAAATTTGTCGTGGTCAAGAGCATTTTGTCGCACATTATTTTTTTTAAGTAACCCCTGGAAATGCTAACCTCACGCGATCAAGTTAGGACTACCTTCACTCTAAATAAATTTTAATTAAGTTCGAAAACGCTCACAGAGAGATCGAATAATTTGTCGTGAATTCGTCATGGACAGAAAATTATAGAGTGACCAAACTCCGAAATTATTGGAACTAATCAAACACTATATGGAGTGGAGGTAGTGTGAACTTGACCACTTATTTTGGCCACTTTTGGAAATTGCTTACAATATAAAGAAATATCAATAAAATACCGAAGGGTTCAAGGGGCTTACGAACTATTCTAAGAGTGTTACTCCTTTCAAAACTGATTTGTTCGGAAATGGAGTTACGACTTATGTAGTTTTGGGTTAGAGCTTTTATTGAAATGCATTACAAGTGTTATTTACTATTTACAAATTTTCCCACTAATCAAGCATTTTAGCTTCTGAATTTGTAATTGACTGGAAAATTCCAAGGAACATCACAACTCATTTTTCCTGTAACAAAATCCTTGTTGCAGCATATTTAAATGTGAATCAATTCATCATAAATTGTACCAATTTGTCTTTCAACGGAATATAAAGCATCCCCTACCTACCGGATAAAATTTTTGAATCCCGTCTGAATAATTTATGGAATTGATCCGACCGAATTATTCGATGAAAATGTTTTTGAAGAAAAATTGCTAAATTCATTTAGGGCAAGGTTCATTTCTGGAGAATTTCGAATTTCATGGGTAAGTTGACGAGCTGCAGGTTATTATTATTCATGAGCTTGCAGAATCACAGCTTTGATCCATAGTCTAGGAATTGAGATTCGGGACGCAAAAGGCGCAGAGCCATTAATCAAAATAACGAGTTTTATTCTATTAAAATTCTTTGTGCGGCGTTTTTTCCAGGTTTGTAGAGAATTTATCGTTGAGGTACTTTGTTTGTTCATTTAACTGAACCTGTTGAGATGCGATCCGCTATAATGTCTACAAAATAACCATTTGTTTGTATTTTATCTAACTCAATGACTTTATTCTTCTGAATAAGCAGTACAATATTTTTGTTAGAAAAAGCATTACAATTTACGGGGACACTTTTACATACTTGTGTACATCTGAGCCCTAAATTTAGTTCATATCGCCTCAAAAATTAAATGTCATACAACAGAATTTTTTTCAATTAACTTTAAATGCAACCGAGCTAGGACTTTGTCGAAAAATCAATCAAAGGCCGTTCATCTTATGAAAAGTTAAATCATCAATAAATCACTGGGGCAATAGCGATGATTACAATACTTTTGACTAATACATAACATTTCGTTTTGTTATAACTCCTGTTACGACATTTAAGATACATCCGGGTTGATTTTTGTATATGCGGCTAGATATTCTCATTTTAAACAATATCTCAAAATATCACGCCACTTCGATACTACGGTAAATAGAGTTTTTACAGCGTGATGAAAAACAGTTTTTTTGCAAAAATCTCTTAACGTACCTATTTATTTTTCGGCAAAAATGAATTGGATCAAAGATGCATCTTTCACATCATTCCTATGAATATTCATGTCTTGAAATATTTTTAATTCTGTGGTTCACAACAACACCATTTCCACTCGACTGGCAATGATTCAAACAATCTCCTTCCAGAATCACAGAATTTGTTGAAAATACACACACTTTACAAACATATTAACTGACGCGTTGCTTGATTCAGAACAATGTTTTACCTGAAGGAAGAATGTTACAAAAACAAAAATCAAGTATCGAAAGTGGTGTGGAAGAGAATACAGTTTATAATGCTGATTGGAAACAATGATTTCACTCTTAACACTCGAGCGTATATATACGCTTTATAGCCTACACTTCCATTCATAAGTGGAGATGTGTGAATGCACTAAATTTAGAAATGCAACCACACTTTGCAAGTGTAGCTCCATTTTTGAGTGGCCAAGTCATTTCTGTACATTTCTTGAGTGGTTTCAGGACAGGAACAGAATGTGCATATGGGTGTGTGCATATGCACATATCTTTTATCTTTATTTTCAATAACAGGGCTCACTGTATTCAAACAAATCAAACATTTTACACATTCACATTTATGAAAACTTGCTATAACAAGTATTCTGACCTAGCTAGGCCTGGCCGGTCCAGGCCATAAGACGTACCTGCCGGGAATACACAATATTTTTAATTGACGTTATGTGATTGTTCTATGAAGGTAATAATCTTTGTGATTTTTAAAGCCTCACTAAAATGTACTGTCTGCAAGCGCGTACGCATGGGTGGGGATTTAGGGGTTTTAACCCGCCAAATGTCATAAGAGTTATTATGCGCGGTTTAATAAAGCGACAAAACGTAAAACGCCCTTAAAAGTGCATCCCCCTGTATACAGTGCGTGAGTAAGAGACAAGCCAAATCGCAACCTAATCTAACCCCTGTGTGTAACCAAGGGAAAGGGTTACACGTATTCTTTAAAATAATTAAGAGCATTAAACCTTAACGTTTTCCGTATTCAGACGCTAAAATATAAGACACACAACATATGTACACTTCAAGAACACATTCGAAACAAATTCAAAGCATGTATCCAAGGAACCCATAAGAATATTTGGAGGTTTCAGAAAACCTTATTCCAATCCGCAATGCTCATGAAGCGCTTCTCTCAACCTCCCAGTGGAAGCGCTTGCTTGAAATCCCGCTGGGGAGTGAGAAATTTTGTGAGGAATAAATTTTAGACAAGTATTATTTTAAATAAGGTGGGCATAAATAAATATTCCACCTAAAAACTCTAGTGAAACCTGAATCCAATAGCCTTCCCACTGGTGTTAGAGTTATTGAATCGTCATGCTAGTTCCCCAATTGTGATATAGGAGTGTTTTGAGTTACATAAATAATATCACAGAAGATATAATATATTTGAAGAGAAATTACAAAAGATGTTTGAACCATAACAGAATCATCTCCAAATATGAATAAACACGTATCTTTTCCGATATTTGTTTCCACCCGGTTGACATTGTCTCGTCTGACCATAAAATCCATTTAGAGTCTCTTAAAGTTAATTTGAGGTTGCTGCAGAGCAAACCTAATTTTATTTACTATTGAGGACACCCACTCTGCCAATTAATTATTATTTAGTATTGTGTAACCCATTCACAAGGGTCTTGCTTCTAAACAGAAATAGACACTTTGCTTGCCCTTTGTGTTTGAGCTAAGAAGACTCCCTCATAAAAGTAATTTTCTTTTGTCGAGTTTAAAATCAGACTCCTTTTATTTCAACAAGGAACGTAATAACATCAACAACTGTTATTATTTGATTGAATGATGTACTTTTACTTGCAAATAAACTCATTTTTATTTAAAGTGCTTGGAACGAAGTTAGTTGTCACTGCGAATGTTAAATAAACTCACAGGAATAAAGTCCATAGTCGTTTTACATTTTCTTGTACACTCTAAACCCAACCTGGTGGAAATATTGCTGCCGTACAAAAAATGCGGCGGCACAACAGCCTTCGCCAGCTTGATCCGTATCCGAAGAGATACGCTATCTGAACTAATCTACAATTGGCGTAAAGGGCCATAGACTTCTCCCAATAATGACTGAATATGTGAGCAGCAGCTGAACATAGAGTTCATCTGAATACTCAAGTTCTTCAAACTCTGAGCAAACGCAACAACGTCATTACCCAACATAAATTGTAGTAAATCAGTTAGGTCAATGGCTCTTCTGTAAACCGTTAAACAGTAGGATAAATCAAGATCCTCGGTGATTCGCTCAATGCAATCTACACTAAGTCCTATCGGTCTACTCAAATACATTTGTATATCATCAGCATAGAGATGAAAACGCGAATTCTTGATCACCTTATACGGAGGTCATTTATATATCGACTAAACACAAGCGGACCAAGCACACATCCTTGAGAAACGCCACTAGAGAGATATATCTGCGAAGACAGTCGATTACCACTTGGACAATGTGGTTACGTTTTGTTAAGAAGTTCTCCATGATTTTTATGGCTGATAACGAAAAGTCGAGGTCTCTGTTAAGTTTGCTTAATAAGGCCGTACGAGTACTAAAGTCCAGTTGAATTAAAGGCGTTAAGTAATTTTTGTCAATTGCTTCATGAATATCAGATGTAATATTTAATAAGACAGTTTCACAGCCGTGGCCGGGACGAAACCCAGAGTGCAGACAGCAGACTTTTCTTCCCAACATATTCCATAATTTCACTGTACAGTATTTTCTGCAGTATTTTTGCCAAAAAAATACAGCACACTGAAAGAACGTAAGTCTTTAGATTCAGTTGGTGACGCCTCTTTATGTATTGGGATAACTAAAGCTTGTTTCCATTAAGATGGAAAATCAGACGTAGCTAGAGGATGGTTGCAAATGTCTTTCTAATAATTACATACTCTTAAAGACGAATACTTAGAGCAAATTTTTATGTAAACCATCAATTTCACTTCCTGAGCTTTTATAAAATTAATATATTCCATGTAAAACTAGAAAAGTCCATCAGCTTATGGAAACTTAAATCGATAAAAAAATTTCTTCAAACTTAAACGCACCAGAACAGATTTTGCTGAAAAGAACACAACTTTGACTTTTAACTTTAGCAAAATATCTTTCCAAGAGTTATGGTCCTGAAATTTTCACCATTAAAGTTTATGATGATAAGGCGAAGTTGATAGTACTTGCGGAATGTTTTATGCATATAAACAGGAATCGATGTTAGCAGGTTTTGCTCAGAACTGTATGCTGTCTTAAGAACTTTTTATCGGAGCTAGGTATATGAAAGAGAACATTTATTGGCTCCGGTCTGGAGCCCGAATAATTTATTCGCCAACACTAAGCTATCAGAAGAACTTGCAGGCAAGTGGCAAATAAACTTCAAATTACTGCCTGGGAAAAATGAGAGCAATCACGGACGGTCAGTGGTTTGCATAATATTGGGAACTTTTAATGAAGGTAGGTACATAATGTGAATTCAAGCGAAAACATATGCACTCACAAAATTTTTAATAATCCATCCATGAACAATATCATTTCATGCATTGCTTCCTGCTTAATTCGAATTTGTGCATTATGCACATGTGGGGTGATTTTTGGTAGACTTTTCTCGGAAATTGTTAGAGATAGAAAGTTGGATATCCAATGAAGTTGATACAGGACTAAAATAGGAATGTCTTGAGAACGACGAAACCGCATCGCATATCCTGTGTGCTTATCCTGCTCTGGCACGGATAAGGAGATTTGGATCCTCGGTTGAGACTTTTGAGCTCAGCTGACATTCCATCATCTCCGGCAACTGACATTCTAGCGTTCCATAAGGTAGCACATTGTCTCTTGCAGCAGCGGAGTTTTTGGCACAAAAGACCTTGTCTGGTCGCAGTGCCCACCAATAGGGTTGCCCCATTAAACATAATATACTGTGTGTGTTCTTTTATGCACTTGGATTTAATGTAGGCTTAATATTGCGAATAAATATTTTTTTACACATGCGTAAACATTAATTCTATAACAAAATAGCCCATTACGTAAAAAATAAATTTAGATTCCGAACATACATTTAATTGATGAGTCTGTTTACCTGAAAACAGACACGAACATCTATAGTACGGAATGAGTGGGCATAGTAATTTAAATTATCTAATGTAGAAATTTCATCAAAGCACTTTCCTCATGACAAGAATCAAATAATCAAAGTGATCAACATTGAACCATGCAAATCTCCAAGAAACTGAGAAGCTTTACCCGCCCCAGCTTCTTGTTAAAATTTCCCAATATTACTCCTTTTCCTGTACTGTAGGGGAATAATTGCAGTACGCAAAATCTGCACCAGTTGGTTTATAAAGCTCCGAGGTAGAACTTGTTTCCCTTTGTTGAATATGATTTATCTCAAAGCTTTTCACATCACACCTTGTCTGAATGTACATTTTTTAGTTGATTATGGTCAGGTTCAGATAGCTACTAATAGCTATTACCCTTATCTCTTGAATATGTCTACAGAAGGAAATGGTTTTCATGAACAATTGATACTTTTATTAACATCCTTAGTTGACCAACAGTAAAGCTTATTACTAAATAAAAGGAAACTTATATAATGAAGTGAAAATATTTCTCTAGGACTGGTAAATATGTGCAGCGAAAATTCTAAATCTATTCTATTCTAAAACTTGGGTTTATTCGAAAACGCACTTGTCATACACAAACACAGATCTTATTTACCAATTAGATTTTATATTATGGAATGACAGATTTTTTTAGAACGGAACTGGAAAATTACCACGATTGCAACTTGGTCTTCCACTCGGGAACCGGGTCGCACGGAATCAGCTCGTTTTAGGTGTCATTTATTTTCTCTTATTGCTTAATAATATAGGATATAAATAAAATGTCAATAAATATAAAATAATAATAATATGTCACCAGAAATATTCTAGAACACGAAACAAGAAGAATTGCGATCGCTCAGGGGACTAGCGGCCGTGTCCCGTCTCGAAACAGCCCCGTCCGATTTTTTGTTTTATTTATATAACCTGGGCGGCCTATCATGCGCTTTGCACTAGTGTAAAATTAATTACAATTATTAGCTTCATACTAGGAAATAACCAACTAGAGTAATTCTTTTGCTCATATAACATGTATGTATGTATGTATGTATATCAAAATAATCGAAAAATTGTCCCAGTAATCTCTTTTTCACTTGTCCCGTTTTTATCGCTGTAACCAAAATTCTTCTCAGTCGATGAGTTTAGAATATCGTATAGTAATATTTCTGCTCAAAGATTTCCAAAGTATAACATAGTGCCACTCAACATCCCTCTTAATTTTTTTTAAATTATAGGGGCAATAAGGTTGAAAATACTGTTTGCAGATAATTGATTTTAAAGTTTCCTCTCGCTGGTTACGCCGCTCTTGCACGCCTCTAGCCACAAAGCGGATTTCGGAATTTCACTTCAGATATTGTTTGATTATCTCATTGCTTTATCGAACAAGGAAGTAAAATCGTAGAAGGGCATTGGCCTCCAATTGTAGATCATATACCAGGCAATCCGTTTCTTCCCTGCACTTTTTGGTCCCCATGGTTTCAAACAGGTTTTTCCTTCCGCTTGAATAAATTTTGCAAATTCTGAATGTTTGCACCCAAAAGCAAGAGATTAAATTCAATTAAGTTTTGCCAGACGGCCAAACGAATTCGACCATTAAAAATCCATTCATAAAATATTCCAAGCCAAAATTCCCCCAGAAGGGCACACCACCTCGAGAACATTTCTCAATAGACCCCCGTCCGGTGCTTAAATCAGCTCCTCACATGAAGACATGCCATCTCTGTCTAAACCAACAAAGGCCGGCCCGGTGCTCAACCTCAAACGGAATTTTAATGCTAGCATTTATCTAAGAAATCGTCGAATAATGAAACCTCTCTAAGTAATGCGCCAGATATCCATTCAAAAGGAGCTCTTTGTTGCAAAGCTCGATGAGCACATACATCTGGATGCTTTCTTCCAAGGGGAACGTTTTACTTCCCTTCCCAGTTCAAGGTCACTCTGTCCCAGCACAATAGTTACAACCACTATAGGAACATTTGTTTGGGAAGGACAGGACTGGCAGTTGTGGAACTACAGACAGCACCTTGTTAACACGCCCCGTTTTAAATAGATAGGATGAATTATGCCTTTGTTGCGTGAACTCAAATTACGGCTGTTATCACCGGGAATCCCGATGAAGCAGAACTTCATCCGCAGCCTGACCGCCGCCGCCGTGCCGCTAGAGCAGAAGATAATCACCGCAATAAATTTTAAGATTAATACCGTCACTGAGCTACTGCATCAATAAAGGAAAGTGTGTGGTCTGCGGCATGGGGCAAGCTGTTAAGGACTACAAGGGATTACAAGGGCTCTTAAAATGCCAGCAGCCACGTCCCCAGTCCTCGAGCTCCTTGGTATTTCCGCCATTTAATTCAAATTTAAATAGATAATGTCCCAGGGATTTGCCATCGGCTGAACTAAGTCTCCTCTTATTCTTGCCGGTTGACGAAACCAGTTTAAAAAAAAATTATTCTTGACCTCGTCCAATTCGGAACCTTTTAATTTAGCGGAAAAGCTGGGGTCATGGTGTGCGTTATGGACTTTCGAAATTAGAAGTTATCGTGCAATAAGTCTGGCTAGAATATTTATAGAATTCCTCTGGTGTCTGTTTCGGGAAAGTATCTTTGCAGAATTTCTCGCAATGCAGTAAAGTGCTCTTTACGTCATAATGGTAATAAATTGGAAAGTTCCAGCTTCAGATTATTTACATTTATGTGAGTTAAATTAATTATGAGTGAAAAAGAGATAAAATAGATACATAAGAAGCTCTCGAAAAGTTTTACAAGTATATCATAGATTAGATAGAATTTAATTGATTTGAAAATGATGCAGTATTTGAAAAGCAAACAAAAATCCTGTTAAGTCAAAAATATCTTATTTCAATAAGTAGAAAATAAAACTAAATTCAGGTAAGACCCGCTGGAGAAAACACATTTTTCTACCCCAACAAAAAATTAAAATTGAGTCCGCACACATCGAATGGCGTAACGAGCTGAAATACCTTGACACTACATTCGACCAAAAGCTACTATTTGATAAGCATATTCAGGTAACACTCCAAAAAGTTACCAACGTGATTAAATCCTTGTATCCGTTTATTAACCGGAAGTCTGACCTGAACTATAATAAGTGAATTATATACATATTTAAAACAATCTTTAGAGCTGTTATATTTTGTGCGGCGCACCTGTATGGGCCAACAATGCAAAAACCCATATAGTAGGTAAACAAAGAGAGTTCTGGATCAAGTGCACGTGTACTTGATCCAGAACTCTCATAGCATAGGCCTTATGTACTTGATCCAGAACTCTCATAGCATAGGCCTTATGTACTTGATCCAGAACTCTCATAGCATAGGCCTTATGTACTTGATCCAGAACTCTCATAGCATAGGCCTTATGTACTTGATCCAGAACTCTCATAGCATAGGCCTTATGTACTTGATCCAGAACTCTCATAGCATAGGCCTTATGTACTTGATCCAGAACTCTCATAGCATAGGCCTTATGTACTTGATCCAGAACTCTCATAGCATAGGCCTTATGTACTTGATCCAGAACTCTCATAGCATAGGCCTTATGTACTTGATCCAGAACTCTCATAGCATAGGTC
Organism: Neoitamus cyanurus; assembly: GCA_947538895.1. Taxonomy (NCBI): domain Eukaryota; kingdom Metazoa; phylum Arthropoda; class Insecta; order Diptera; family Asilidae; genus Neoitamus; species Neoitamus cyanurus. The sequence goes on from OX384540.1 coordinate 51,262,182, forward strand.
TTATGTACTTGATCCAGAACCCCCCTAGCATAGGCCTTATGTACTTGGTCCAGAACTCTCCTAGCATAGGCCTTATGTACTTGATAGTGGGCCCCTCCCATCTCATGCCACCCAATGGCAGGGTATTCCCCGCCCCCGCCCCCGCCCTCCCCCAGCACTTGGTGGGGCCATGGTGCATTTCTGTAAACAAGTGGGCAGACCTCGATCCCCAGCACTTGGAGGGGCCATAGGGCATTTGTGTAAACAAGTTGGCTGGCAAGAATTTTGAAAAACATTTGCGGTGGCGCACACGTGCATCTGCGATTGTTGATAATTATTTAATTATTGATGTGGTAGACATTTTTCATCAGGAAAAGCATGAAAAACAATTTTTATTGGGAAGTTGAGTCAAAGGTGTAATGGGTCATTTGCGTAAACAAGTTGGCCTTCTGAAAATAACAATTTTTTATACCCGCGATCCCCAGCACTTGGAGGGGCCATAGGGCATTTGTGTAAACAAGTTGGCTGGGCAAGGATTTTGAAAAACATTTGCGGCGGCGGCGCACACGTGCAGCTGCGATTGTTGATAATTATTTAATTATTGATGTGGTAGACATTTTTCATTAGGAAAAGCATGAAAAACAATTTTTATTGGGAAGTTGATCTCGATCAACGCGTGCAGCTGCGATTTCTGAAAATAGCAATTTTTGGGGGACGAAAAACATGTACTTGGTCCAGAACTCCCCTAGCATAGGCCTTATATGCTTGATCCAGAACCCCCCTAGCATAGATCTTATGTACTTGATGTGAGTGGTGAGTCATTGATCTCCCACATCATGCCACCCAATGGCAGGGTATTCCCCACCACCACCCCCCCTAACACTTATGCCGATTCTGGACCATTTTTCCCATAAGAAATGTACAGGGCCAAAAAAATTCTCATCTTTGCTTCAAAATCTTTCGTGGAGCATGTTATTTTATTATTTTAAACAAGTTGATTGATCTTGTTCAAAGGGAAAAAAAAATTTCATTCTTATCAACGAAATTTGTTTTCCCGCGCCTTATCACAAACAAATGTAATTGACACGAGCCCAGCATACTTCATTGCCAGAAGAAACAAAGCTTTTACAACTTCCCATGATATGCTCTTGTTTAGTTCGTGTGCCCCCAAACAATTTTTTCTGCGTCAAGTTCATGAACACTGCCGCTGATATGATTTTATGGTGTATACTTCATTCTGGCAAATGTATTTTATGTTAAAAATTCATGGATAGATATAAATAAAACATATTTTTATTTTTAAATACAACTTAGTTTTTATTGATATATATATATTTAAACAATGTCCATATTAAAGGTCTGCTTCATTTTCTTTAAATCCACAAAAGAGATATTTGACATCTGTGTGGGATCATTCTCTACGAAGCTGCCAAACATATTGAATATTTTCATCATTTTTATAATATGCCACCCAATGAGTACCGGTCCTGAAGATATGTCCAAATTGATGATGCCGCATTCTCGATGTTTGGACTTTTTTGGAAGTTTGTCATGCATAAATACTCCTCTACCGGTGGAGGAGCAATATCTTTAGGAAAGTTTGCTACAAAGCCACTGTCGCCGAACCCTTCACCGCTCGGTGTGATTGCTCCATGCCAGTAAAAATTTGATCTTCACCGAAAATATTTTCTTTTAAATGGATAAAGTTTCGCAAAACACTTCCATACACCATAAGAACGGATGACCCTATTTCCAGTTTAAAAGAAAATATTTTCGGTGAAGATCAAATTTTTACTGTCATGGAGCAATCGAATGCAAAAATGAAAAATCCAAAAGCACCGAGCGGTGAAGGGTTCGGCGACAGTGGCTTTGTAGCAAACTTTCCTAAAGATATTGCTCCCCCCAAATCATGTCACCTTTAACACAGTTATCGATTGAATGAATAAAGGTGTATGTGCATTGTTTTATATATATTCTTGTGGAGGACATTAAAAAAAAAGAAACATGAATATAGTTCTTTTGTTATTTATTTTATTTAAAACATGACTTTTTATTTATATTATAATACTTCACTTTTATTAATCCATGAATTATGCTTATCGGGAAAGCCTAACCATTTTACAAAGTATTTGTTTCCCTTCTTCTTTAAAACCTTTTCAATGAGATAATCCCGAGGATATTTTGTCTTCAATAACTCCTTGCCATAAAAACCGCCCTTTATTGGATTTCCCTCAAAATCTTCGAGAAGGTATGTCACAGGATTCGTGTTCTGCACAAATTTAATTCGAAATATTTCCGTTGTCCAGTTTGGAGTATATCCTTTCTCAAAAATATGCTTATATTTGCTAATGCGAACATTATCCCCAATTTTATATTTTGGAATATTACTTATTTTTATGTGGTTATATACTGTTTTTAGTAAAACATTTTTGTTTGAATAATTAACATCTGCTGGTCGCATTTGAATTGTAGTGTGTTTTTTGTTGTTGTAGGCATTTACTAGTTTTTTAACCATACTTATCCATCGATAAGAACCGCTTTTACTAAATTCTTTCCACATCATCCCCTTTAATGTTCTGTTAAACCGTTCAACTATGGAAGCCTTCATTATGCTATAAGTAGAATAATGGTTTATCTGATGGTCTTGCATTAATTTTTGAAATATTTTGTTGTAAAATTCTTTGCCATCATCAGTTTGTAAGTTCTTAGGAATGCGACCGCTTTTCAAGATTCTCTCCATCGCAACCTTTACCTCCATACCAGTTTTATTTTTAATAGGTTCTGCCCAAGCGTATTTGGAAAATGAGTCAATTACAGTTAATAAAAAACGGAATCCATTATTTTCACGAGAGTAGGACCCCATTTCAACCAAATCCGCTTGCCATAGATCATCTAAATCTTTGATAATTACACGTCGTCTAGCGAAATTACGTCGAGCTGCTTTGTGCAGCTCATCGACAACAGCTTCTTTACTCATTGCAGGAATATGAATGAAAATATATTTTTAGTATATAATGTTATATTTCAAAATTTTATTCGTTAGTTTGAATTACAATTGATTCCACATTTATAAGCTTTTCTAAAGCCGAGTTAATCTTACTAATATTTGTATCAATATTGCACTCTATCGCTAATAGCTTTTTCAATGTGTTTTTCCAATTCTTTCTTTACTAACTCTAATTTAGCATTTAAAGATTGTAATTGAATTTCTATATCTTTATATGTAACCTCAATTTCGGATTTAAGATATCTACTGATAATATCAACATAACTTTTAGTTGCAGCATCTTCTTCTTCTTCAGGATCTGCGAGATATTTAATATTTTTGAACTGCATATCATAATTATTATTTGATGTTAAGACAAATCCCTTTCCAGGTTCTCCTGGAGGACCAGATAGACCTGGTGAACCTTGAGGGCCAGATGGGCCCCGAGGGCCACTAATTGATTTGCCGCCAAATTTGTTTCGTCCGAACTTATCAACAGGCATTATTAATCTAATAGAAAGGTTGAAATGTTGTTTCATATATATGTATTATACTATAATATTAGCTTCTTTCAATTCTTCTATTATGGAGATGATTTCATTATGATGATTGTTATGACCAGCTCGCTCAGATGCTATTAAAAGATGTAATCTTTCTACTAATTCATTTGGATCGTTCCAATATATATAATCAATGCTATCTTTAGGGAGCCTCATTAAACTTGTTCCCGTATGATGAATAAATTTACTTATAATAGATTTATATTTAACACCTTTGTTACCCTTTACTTGACCATCAGAGTTAAAACCACGTCTGAAGGCATTACTTTCTGTTAAAATCTCTTCATAATTCGTCAAATCCTCTTCATTATATAAACTTTTACTAGGATTTTTCATAAAAAGTAATTCACATAAGCCCATTGTAATTTTGTAAGATTTCGCATTAATTATAAAGTTTTGATCATCATCATCATCAAATGTAATTGTAGAATTGCCAATTTTCCAGTCGTTTATTTGCTCATCTTTATAAACACCATAAATATAATCAATTTGTGGTTTATTTTGAACATATAATTGGAAATATTTTTTAATTATACTCGTAGATAAATTTGTGGTAGATTCAGGGATACTAGTAGATAAATTCGAGGTAGATTCAGGGATCCCTGTAAAAGTTCTTGAGTGTGTGGGTGTTTCATATTCATTTTCTGTAACTTCATCATATTTCAGAGGAGTACTTGTTGGGAACATTTTAAAATATTTTGGTTTTAGTTGTTTTGGAGTACTTTCTCTGCTATAATCATCTTCCAATTTCATATACTCCTTAATGTTTCGTTTTGTTTTACTTTCATCCACAAGTTGTTTTAGAGGTTCTGTAATGGGCTTTAATGTTGTCTCAAGTTGAAATTCTGCTTCAGTTAGACCCGATTTTAAGACTTGATACTTTTTTATAATTGCATTTCTCGATTGTATAATGTCTTCTATTAACTTCTTCTTCTTATCCATTTTAAACTTCCGGTTGTTACCCATTTGAACAGCTTTAGCTGATCAACGGGGATCTGTTGATCTGGTTTTATTAACAGCTCAGTTGATCTGTTGATCTGATTTTATTAACAGCTCAGTTGATCTGTTGATCTGATTTTAATAGGTTTTATTAACAGCTCAGTTGATCTGTTGATCTGATTTTATTAACAGCTCAGTTGATCTGTTGATCTGGTTTTATTAACAGCTCATTTGATCTGTTGATCTGATTTTGTTAACAGCTTTAGTAGATGTTTAGTTGTTTAGCTGATCAACGGCGATCTGTTATTTTGTTTAGCAAACCATTATATTTATATCAGTTGATCTGTTGATCTGGGTTGATTAACAGCTCAGTTGATCTGTTGATCTGATTTTATTAACAGCTCAGTTGATCTGTTGATCTGATTTTATTAACAGCTCAGTTGATCTGTTGATCTGGTTTTATTAACAGCTCATTTGATCTGTTGATCTGATTTTGTTAACAGCTTTAGTAGATGTTTAGTTGTTTAGCTGATCAACGGCGATCTGTTATTTTGTTTAGCAAACCATTATATTTATAAGACAATGTGTGCATCAATTCCTTTACGGTATCGCCCCTCACTAAATGGGCTATCTTTATCTATTACTAGAAATCCATATTTATCTTGCCAACATTCAACACATAAATTTCGAAAAATATTATAGCTCATATCGGTGTTTATATGATCACCATAAATATGCTTAAGATTCAGATCATCTTGTTTAAATAATATGAGAAAGTTCGCATTGTCTCGTATCAAATGTTTCGGTATGCGCGTATAAGTTTGACAGAGATAGAAACTATCAACATTATTGTGACGTCCCATGCAAAAATATGAACGTATGTTGTCTTGCTTTTCGCATGCAACATCATCAAAAATGAATATAGAATTTCGCTTTGCCTCTTCCAAAGGTATCACATCACTGTTGTTGGAAAATGTATAATACCCTAGACCTCGTATTGGCTTCAAAAGTTTGTTCAAATATTCATATTTTGGTTGGGAAAGTGATTTAGAGTAGACATAAACGTTTTCAAAGCTTAACCCATTAGGATGCTCTAATAAACTTATCATTACATTCGTCTTTCCACAGTTAGAAGGTCCAACAACAACAGCACGTATACTGTTAGGTAATAGGGCACTATGTCTTTTAAGTTCTTTTGTATTACTCTTGAAATCATTATTTTGAATTGGTAAAGATAGATTTTGTTTGATTAACTTCATTTTGACTACTGGGCTGGAACTATAAATACTCATGTAATTTATACACCTCTTAGTTTAAATATGAAAGTTGAGCATTACAGTCGCTAAATTAATGTTGGAATATAATCAAAACAAACAACGTAAACAAAAAGGAATAGCCGGTGGAGGAGTAATTAACACATTAATTAATAAATTACCGTTTGAGTTGCATTTACCAGGCTATCAATATTGTGGGCCAGGTACTCGGCTAGCTAAAAGATTAGCTCGTGGAGATCCTGGAGTAAATTCTTTAGACAAGGCTTGTAAAGAGCATGACATAGTGTATTCAAAATTTAAAAATACACAAGATCGTAATATAGCAGATAGAATTTTGGCTAATAAAGCTTGGGATAGGGTTAAGGCCAGTGACGCAAATCTTGGTGAGCGTGCAAACGCATTACTAGTAACAAACATTATGAACGCTAAGTCAAAACTTGGAATGGGTGTGAGGGGGTTAAGAAAAAAAGGAAAAAAGCTTAAAAATGTTGTTACACTTTCGAAAGCTATGTTAAGGGCTCGAAAAGTAATTGAAAAAGAAAAACCTGATTCCATAAAAGCAGCTGTTGCACTGGCGCAAAAAGAAATCAAAAGTACTATTAAACATAGGAAAAAAAACCTGAAAATTCCACGAGTTGTACCAGTGCCCAAAACTGGTGGAATTTTACCGTTCCTGATTCCATTATTTGCAGGACTTTCTGCTGTTGGCGCTTTAGCTGGAGGAGCAACCAACATTGTGAAAGCTGTTAATGCAGCGAAGAAAGCAAATGAACAACTTAAAGAAAGCGAGAGGCACAATCAAACAATGGAAGCTATTGCTTTGGGAAAAGGGCTTTTCCTTAAACCCTATAAAAAGGGTCTTGGATTATTTTTAAATCCTCCATCAAAAAACTAATGAAAACGCTACCTAACAGGCCCCTGACTGATGTAGATATACGGAAGTATGCACAAAATGTGGCAAATTTTAGAGGAGTATTTATGCGTGACAAACTTCCAAAAAAGCCCAAACATCGAGAATGCGGCATCATCAATTTGGACATATCTTCAGGACCTGGTACTCATTGGGTAGCATATTATAAAAATGGTGCAAATATTCAATATTTTGACAGCTTCGGCAATTTACAACCTCCATTAGAAGTTATAAACTATTTAGGACATAATTTAAAGTATAATTATCTTCCACATCAAACTTATAACACAGTAATTTGTGGACATTTATGTTTAGAATTTTTATACAAATGTAAATAAATAACAAAATAACTATATTCTTGTTTTAATAATGTCCTCCACAAGAATATATATATATATATAATATATATATATATATATATATATATATAACAATGCACGTGTGCCTTTATTCGTTCAAACGATAGCGGTGTAAAAGGTGAAATGTTTTGGGCGGATACTATTTGGGATGAAAATCATTTTTGCACGTGCTTGACTGGTTGGATGTACATGAAAATTGTGCATGCTGTTGTTAGATGTGATATATTGAAAGTATATATGACTGCAGAGCATGGCAAAAGATGTAAGGTATTGACAATAACTAAGGCTGAAAAAATTCCTTCACTTTTGCATGAGATGCGGATTAAACCTTTTGAGCATGTAAAGATTGAAGTCAAAGGAGGGGAAATAACTGTACTGGGTTGGCTAGAAGATGGTGTCCGCGGACATCCATGCACGAATTTCTTTCACAGGGCTTGTCCGTTTGCAGGTGAGGAAGAGTGGAATCGAAAACCAATAAAATTAGAAAACGAAAACCCAAGCTTAGCAGCAACAGTAATGCTGAAAGCTGAAGAAAAAGATGAAAATCGTGGTTCTCACACAAATTTTGAAATGAAAATTGTATAACTTTTAAAGTAAATAAACACACACACACACACACACACACACACACACACACACACACACACACACACACACACACACACACACACACACACACACACACAATAAGGAATAAAAATAATATAAATATTTAAAACTCAAACTAAATATATGTAGTTCAAATATAATCTTTGAACAAGGCACATCTTAATCTTTAGAGAATGAAAATGAGGTCAACAAATTGTGTGTTAGTTGTACTCGGTTTTTTATATTCATATTGTTTATCAGCTCCAATTGATGTGCACTTGAATGATCAATCAAAAAACGATGAAATTGATTTTAATTTATTATTACCCAATAATGATACTGTTAAAGTTTCTCTGTCATTTCGTTTATTTGTGAAAAGTATAGCTACTGCTAATTCATTAACAACAACAACAACAACTTCTAATCCACATCATCCTGATATCTCTTCAGAAAGCATCACTGAGCCGCCAAAAGAAAGTGATGTAGAATTTGTACCACTAGAAACGAATGTAGTAACCCTAGAAGAAGCCCTTGAGGGATTTAGGCAAGATTTGATTAATAAAGAGCGAGACATTGGTGGAATCATAGAAAGTGATCGTGTATTTTACAGACATTTCAAATTAGACTTTGATGATGATAAATCGATAAAAGTTCGCTGCACATATGATAGCAATTACCAACATAAAAGCTTGAGAATATCTTGTTATGAATTCCACGAATTACTGGGGGAAAGAATTTTAAGTAATGGTGAAATTGAAAAGTATGTAGAGAATGATCCCACACAGATGTCAAATATCTCTTTTGTGGATTTAAAGAAAATGAAGCAGACCTTTAATATGGACATTGTTTAAATATATATCAATAAAAAACTAAATTGTATTTAAAAATAAAAATATGTTTTATTTATATCTATCCAGGAATTTTTTACATAAAAATACATTTTGTTTTGCACATTTGCCAGAATGGAGTATACAACGCGGTACATCAATAAACATTTTTCTTAATTGCTCAATGTTTGGGCATCCAAAATCTTCCAAATCATAAATCGTACTGTTGTTGTTATTTAGTGTAAACAATTGATTAAGCCATTTAATTTTTTCATCTCCTTTAACATAAATGATTTTATTTTGGAAAATGTGAACAAACAGTTTTGTAATATCCTCCATTGAAGTGTACCCATCATCCCACGAAAATCCATGATGATACTTGCACAACCATAATGCTTGTTTTTGCAATTCTGGTGGTAGATTATTGAACATGTATGGTGGTTTTAAAATGAAGTGCTGTAACATGTTTTCTTCGGTAATAACAGCAATTTCTTTCAAAATGAACGTTTGTCCAGGCCCCATGAATCCTTGAATATCAATGATGCAACTCATGGTTTCATAATTTTTGAACTTCACTGGTTAGCGGATTATACTGAACTATTCTGTCGTGTAAAAGTAAACAGTATGCAGCGGTTTTCCCAGGAATATTTTCAGACGTTTGAAATTCTATTCTTATATCCACAGGACCACTTTTAAGGTACTCGTTCTGTTGCGAACAGTCTATGACAACTAATGGGGCTAAAGTCTTAAACTGGTCTCGCGATAGCAATGGTTCAGCTCGACGGTTGTAATATGATTGTTGAAATTTGCAATACATCTCATATAATAAAGCATATTGGTTTGTGCTGTATTTCACATTGAGATCATTATAGGGGTATTTTTCAGCGTTTAAGTATACTTTTAAATCTGTGAGGTTGCAATGATCAAATTTAGATGCGTCTTTCTCCTTGGAATCTTTACGGTCAGTTTGAAAAGCTATTATAACAAATCTTGGCTTTTCCAGCTGATTAACTGTTTTCACAGCCCATGTATGTCGAGAAGATTGGGGTAAGGATGGATATTCATAGAGGTCCCAACTTCGAAATGCCATTGCAATTGGTTGATTGTTCTCAGTAATTTTTAACAATGACAATTTTTCTCTATCAGCCGCAGTGACATGTGGCATATGCCATTGCAATTTCAAAATATTTACAGTAGCTTCAATATCTTTAACATATAGTGCATTGAGATCTGTTCGGGAGCGAATTAGAACGAGTTCATGCTTCGCATTTATTATTATTTTCTTATAATCTTCAGCAAAACCAAGAAGTAATTTTAATGGCACGCAAAAGTTAAATTCACCATCAGAGTTAACACTTATATTGGTTAGAGACCATCCTGAATTTAGAAGCATTTTACCTGCCCATTCATTTAGAGAAAGCTTATTCTTTATTGTTGATGTAAGACCAACATTTTTATTGCGGTCTATTTCTACTCCATTGATTTCATATCGAATTTCCTCAAACAAAAAGGCTATTGCGTTATTGGTAAACTTCACATTTTCTGGCTTATCAGGAGTGCATTCTAATTTTCCTTCTATATAAAGAAAACTTTGACTTGGAAGTACATAGATATCTTGGTATTGAATAGCTATACGTATTTCATCATTATTTTTAAATGAATTGATGAATGGCGAGTAAGAGTGATATTCAAATTTTGCAATGCTGTTGTCATAGTGGACAGCTTCTCCCACATTTAATATTTCATTCATTTTTATTTTTTACCGCAAAACCTAACGACTTCAAAATTTTTTTATTTTCACTTGATAGTTTCAACTTTTTCCCTCCTCCTCCTCCTCGTTTAAGCTCTTTAAGCGGTAAAGAAGAACTATTATTAATATGAAATTTCCTCTTATTATATACTATCATGCTTGTGGCTTCAAATGTAATCTTGTTGTAATGATTTCACCCCTAAAATTTATTAAATCACCGTCCTGATCAAGGAGCTTTAAGGTGCTTGAGCTAATTCTTCGAGTGTTTACTGGCAAATAAATCACATTTGTTGGTACCTCAACTATTTTATACCCAGGCCCAACCTTTGGAGAGAATTCATGTAAAGTATGAACTCTCATTCCATTTATGAAAGCACCATATATTAAATTGCATTCTATCCTGACCACGTTTACCTTAATTATATTTACAGGTAAGTCTGATACATGTAATTTATTTGCTTCCAAGACGGCTTTACTAAATCCTAGCAGCGAACCTATTGAATTTTCTCTATTGAAATTAATTGTGTCACTAGATTCTATTTCACATTTTAATGTGTTATTGTTTGCTCTTAACAAGATCGTGGGCCTATTTTTAAATTTATTTAATAGTTTATCGAGATAATCGGCTATATCATCTATCTCATATGATCCTAGTGGCAGTTCCACAATACGATTTCCAACGTGGAACAAATTATTAGTGTGGTCAACATTAGGTATAGAATTATAAGTATGAAAATCTATTAACCCACACACATAATCTGAAGGCAGGTCTAGCGGTGGAAAATATTCAGTTGTTAATACAGATGTGTTCCCACTTAATGTAAGTGTCAGGGACATTATGTGAATGATGTTATTTGAAGGTGCAGCTCTCATATATATATATATATATATATATATCAATTTTCCCAATATGAAATGTATGTCACCACAAATCATCTGTTTGATCTTGTTGTTGCATAACATAAAATCATATCGGTACCAGCATGTTCATGAACTTGACGCATGTTTAATCTTGTTGTTGTGTAACATAAAATCATATCAGCGTCAGTGTTCATGAACTTGATGCATGTTTAATCTTGTTGTTGTGTAACATAAAATCATATCAGCGGCAGTGTTCATGAACTTGACGCAGAAAAAATTGTTTGGGGGCACACGAACTAAACAAGAGCATATCATGGGAAGTTGTAAAAGCTTTGTTTCTTCTGGCAATGAAGTATGCTGGGCTCGTGTCAATTACATTTGTTTGTGATAAGGCGCGGGAAAACAAATTTCGTTGATAAGAATGAAATTTTTTTTTCCCTTTGAACAAGATCAATCAACTTGTTTAAAATAATAAAATAACATGCTCCACGAAAGATTTTGAAGCAAAGATGAGAATTTTTTTGGCCCTGTACATTTCTTATGGGAAAAATGGTCCAGAATCGGCATAAGTGTTAGGGGGGGTGGTGGTGGGGAATACCCTGCCATTGGGTGGCATGATGTGGGAGATCAATGACTCACCACTCACATCAAGTACATAAGATCTATGCTAGGGGGGTTCTGGATCAAGCATATAAGGCCTATGCTAGGGGAGTTCTGGACCAAGTACATGTTTTTCGTCCCCCAAAAATTGCTATTTTCAGAAATCGCAGCTGCACGCGTTGATCGAGATCAACTTCCCAATAAAAATTGTTTTTCATGCTTTTCCTAATGAAAAATGTCTACCACATCAATAATTAAATAATTATCAACAATCGCAGCTGCACGTGTGCGCCGCCGCCGCAAATGTTTTTCAAAATCCTTGCCCAGCCAACTTGTTTACACAAATGCCCTATGGCCCCTCCAAGTGCTGGGGATCGCGGGTATAAAAAATTGTTATTTTCAGAAGGCCAACTTGTTTACGCAAATGACCCATTACACCTTTGACTCAACTTCCCAATAAAAATTGTTTTTCATGCTTTTCCTGATGAAAAATGTCTACCACATCAATAATTAAATAATTATCAACAATCGCAGATGCACGTGTGCGCCACCGCAAATGTTTTTCAAAATTCTTGCCAGCCAACTTGTTTACACAAATGCCCTATGGCCCCTCCAAGTGCTGGGGATCGAGGTCTGCCCACTTGTTTACAGAAATGCACCATGGCCCCACCAAGTGCTGGGGGAGGGCGGGGGCGTGGGCGGGGAATACCCTGCCATTGGGTGGCATGAGATGGGAGGGGCCCACTATCAAGTACATAAGGCCTATGCTAGGAGAGTTCTGGACCAAGTACATAAGGCCTATGCTAGGGGGGTTCTGGATCAAGTACATAAGACCTATGCTATGAGAGTTCTGGATCAAGTACATAAGGCCTATGCTATGAGAGTTCTGGATCAAGTACATAAGGCCTATGCTATGAGAGTTCTGGATCAAGTACATAAGGCCTATGCTATGAGAGTTCTGGATCAAGTACATAAGGCCTATGCTATGAGAGTTCTGGATCAAGTACATAAGGCCTATGCTATGAGAGTTCTGGATCAAGTACATAAGGCCTATGCTATGAGAGTTCTGGATCAAGTACATAAGGCCTATGCTATGAGAGTTCTGGATCAAGTACATAAGGCCTATGCTATGAGAGTTCTGGATCAAGTACATAAGGCCTATGCTATGAGAGTTCTGGATCAAGTACACGTGCACTTGATCCAGAACTCTCTTTGTTTACCTACTCCATATAAACAAGTTGCTAAGAATGCAAAACAAAATTCTAAAGATGATGCTTAATCTACCGTGGTTTTTCTCAACGCACCAGCTACACGAAAAAGCCAACATGCTATGACTCACAACAATGAACTGATTTCAAATTCGTTTTCATAAAACAGTAATATTTCGTAAATTTAGTGCTGTAATTAGGGTTAGGTTAATGTAATTATAAGGCTTAGTAATTGTTCATCATCATTGAATTTTCTCTTCACTTATTGTTATTATACAGTTATCCCTTCTCCTCATTTCCCACTATTATATCTCAGTTTGTGAAGAACAAAGTTTTCTAATCTCTGTATATATCTATGGAATTCTTGTTACCTATTGTACATTACTTTAAAAAATTCTTATTCTATTCTATTCTATTCTAACTATTCTGATTGCTTGATTTAAGAGCTATGTTACAATAGGCATTTTATAGATAAAGGTATATTTGCTTCAAATACTCGCACCTAAAATATATAATTTATTTCCATCAACAAAAGACATTGTTTAATTAAAAATTCTTAAAATGGCTAGTTCTACTAACAAGAGAATTAAATTGAACCCCTTCGTGTTTTTTACTATATTTGACTTGAATATTGGCTATAACGAAGATCTATGATAGAGTATTCTAGGTTTGAATGGGTCAGTCAAAATATTTGAAATTTTTCAAGTTACAGGCATTTTTCAGTTTTCGGATGACAGGGAAGTGACTATGAAACTATTATTTTACTTATGCTAAATGAGATTTTTGGGTAAGCTAACAGTAAGTATTGTATTTATGTGATAAATCCATCAAAATTTCTGAAAATAGAAAGCTAAATATGTAGTAGGTACAATAATGCCTACAAGGAAAGTAAAACTTAGACAGGAAAATGAGATCGGTATAGAAAAATACTGAAATAAATGTTAAGTTGTTTTATTAATCATTATAAAGTGAACTTAGAGTTTTAAGAACATTTTTACTTTTAAAACATAACATCAATCTATAACTTCCCTGGAGGGCTCTAACCTACCTATCTATGCAGCGTTTTCTACGGAACGAACTATTGTACCCCTCGCTCTACCTGGGCATGTTGCACCTCTTTGGAGAGGCTATAAAGATGGGCAATTTAATAAACATAAAAAGGGGGTGTATTATTACGTGAATTTCCGCAACCACAAAAAATTTTGAATCCAAAAATTTTTTTTTGTTCTATTTGAGCACAAAATATTTCAAATGAATATTTTTTGTCCAATTTTCGTCAATTTTATATAAACAATTCATATTGTTTGATTTGACAATGTTTCTTTCTCTCAGTGTACCTACCTATATGGTAAAAATTAAAAAAAAATTTACATGAATTGGATCGCAATATAGCATTCACCATTTTTCTAACGTTCTGCTGTAAAGCTTAAAATGTTTGTCTGGAACATACACACATGCATATGAACATTTGTAGCTGAGGACTGTCTGAAGGAAAAAAAACGAATACAAATTTACAATTTTCAAAATTAAAGACCAGTTTTTCATATACTTAAAATCAAAAAAATTTTTAGTTCATATCAAAGAAAACAAATTGGTTCAAAATATTTTGTTGGACGTATTTAACCAGGTAACTGGATTTGACAAACCAAAGCTCTATTTCGCTACTAAGAGTTACAGAAAAATAAGAAAACAACCAAGATACAAGATCTCCCTTATATGGGCAGTTTGTACTTATTTACATACCTACCAAACTACTGCATTCCATATACCATAAAATTATTCAGCAAATGTCTTCCCATTAACTACTTACATGTCTCTACTAAATTGAATAAAGTGTCAGGGAATAACATTAATTTAATAATAAAAACTATAAAGACTGCCCTAGGGGATCTTAGAAAATCACCCAGACCGGAAATACAATTTCGTTTCCGTATGTCCCACGGCGCGGTTACAATGAGATTATTCGCTATTATGGAAATAAAAGACAGCCCATTGTGCCCGGTAATCCTCTGAAAGAATGAAAGATTATATCGGCCAGTTCCACCATAAAGAGGGCCATAAAAATAAATTTTAGCTCCAAAAACAATTCGCTAACATAAATTTCGCAATAAGGCCAGATATGAATAAGCGAAAATGTCCACAGCCCGAAATTCGATCCAAGAGAGATTTCGTCTGATTTATGGGACTTGTTATCCCACTATCCACCCCTTTCCATTTTTTGGACGGCTTTGGGAGTTTGTTTTGATCCCAGTAGTTAAGTTGAGAAATCAGCAGCTATCTTTCCACTGGAACATGAATACCGTCGCACTGGGACCTCACGCTGATTTTGAGCTGAATACCCATCCAGCTGGGAAAGTTTGCCTTCGACGACGATAGGGCAAGTAGGTACCACATGCGAGTTGATTCGAATTCATTTATTTTTGGGGTTGGATTTGCCTGCAGAGTGCAGAGCTTGATAATACCTTTTTTAAGTGCTTAATGGCTTTTTTCAGCAACAAAGTTAGCGTGAAAACAGACGTCTCCTACAAAGCGGGTGCACTCGCACATATGTATGTACATATGTAGGATGCAAATTGTTAACCAAATCCAACCGCGGTATTTTCAGTGCCCCGTGCAACGTAAACTTCCGGACCGAGAAACGTGTGTCCGGGATTTTATGCCTTTTCCGAAAGCCACCATAGAAAACATAAATTTTATTGTCAGTGTGGAGGACCTGTGACCCTTGTGGTAGCATCGTTAACAATTAAGGAAGTTTTTCCGCTGCCGGAGATAAAGCTGAAACGACACGACCGACGCCTGGAACGAGCCCAGAGTTTCTAAAGCGAGCGGTCCTACTATTTGCTGGGTGTTTTCAAATAGTTTTAATAAATAATTCTTTGTTGCACGTACTGTCAGTGACGAACGGACTTGTTAGCATGTGTTGGCCTTCTACGGGGGAGTCCGTGTATTGCCTGGCGCTGCACCTCCGTCCCGGCCTTGTACACGCTATTCTCGCAGAAAAGCCGTTGTAAAGTCATGTCGACATATTGCAATAAAGAAAATGCGGGAGTCCACAGGGGTCCTCATTTTATTGCCATAACCATATGGGCCACCCGCTCCGCCTACATCATGAGTTATGTATTCACCCAGCGTTATTTGGCCTATGTTATAGCGATTGAGTTATTTATTTAGAAAGAGATCTACCTGCTCCACAGCTTCGCTCTGTTCATAATTTGAATTTACATATTTATTATGTACTCTCACGCGGTGTCATAATTAGTCCACTGCTTTTGATTTATTGGAGTGCGGTGAAATATAAGCTTGCAACGAATGTAGTGAGGAAATTATTTGATGCAAATTGACTAATTAATCAGGGAAATTGAAAATTTGTAAATAATTTACCGCCACATGTTGTTTCGGTCTATACCAAATAAAACCAAATAATCGATGAGAAATGATAATTCAATTCCATTTAATGACAATGTTTACAATGTACCAGTATTTTTGGTCACAAAATCAATGTGTATCTAATGGTAACATCTAAAGGGAGAGAATTCACACAAAGCTGAAAATTAATTTTATTGTTGAAACTAATCAATAGGAACATTACTTATTACTTAAAACTTATGAATATGTAGATAGATTAAATTTTGCGAATTATGCAGACCATCCTCTATCTTGACACTATCTCCAGGCCATCTAATATAAAGTTGTACTTTATTTTTTGTTTTGCGTGTATGTATGCATGTATTATAAATGAAACATGTGAATGATGAACCGGCAAAACCCTTTAACCCTGTTTTTCTAAAACTTATATTTTGGAACTGGTGGCCATAATACATTAATTTATTTACTTGCCTACATATTTATATTAAGAGACCATGCACAAAAATAAATGGTTAAACTCTTAAACTAATTACTGTATTAGAAAAGTACAAATAAAATTCTAAGGCACGCGTAACGGAATTCATTTAACCTATAATATAATGATAAGATGACTAAGTTAAATAGCCTAAGCGATTCATGGAAACTAGCTTTGTTACTGGATAAATCAATAGTGCTGTAAACTTCATTGAAAAATCTAGAACACTGAGCGATTTGCTCATTATTACCATAACTAGTTCTATGGAATGGAATTCTTAGAAAAATACCTCTAGTTCTTAAAAAGCTTCCCGGTGCATTAATATTTACCATTGTGGGAAGGTCAGAAGACATAATCCAATAACACAAGATATCCCTTATAAACAACACCGCCGCAATTTTCCTTCTAGATTCCAATATTTCAATGCCAAAGAGAAGGCACCTAGACTCGTAAGAAGGAGTAATCTCACAGTTCAATTTTTTTATTGCGTACCTAGTAAAGGACTTTTGAACTGACTCCACGCGGAACGAGTGAAAAGCTGTATGAGGAGGCCAAATAACCGAAGCATACTCAAGAAGAGAACGAACCAGTGAAGTATATAGGAGAAAACATCACGAAAATCTTTAGAGCTCGTTTTAACGTCCAATATCATAAAAGCTCTTGCTGTTACGTAATCAATGTGTATAGTGCGCCCCATGTTATGATCAAAGTACACACCAAGATTACGAATAATATCAGGACTATCTAAAATGCAACCATTAATTAAATATTTGAATGAAACCGGAGATTTTGATCTGTAAAAGGAAAACATTTTACATTTTGATGGGTTTAATTCAAGTCCGTTAACATTGCACCAAGCCACACATTTATTAATTTCATTCTATAACTTATCACAATCGGTCGAATCCCGAATTGTAGCAAAAATTTCCATGTAATGGCACACACTAGACATTAAGCAGAAGAAAAACGTAAGTAGGCATTATTAATAAAAGTATAAGAAAGAGAACCTAAATGGCTCCCCTGTGGAACACCCGAGAGCACATCAAACATTTTTGATAGAACAGAATCAATAAACTACCTATTTACGATTCATAATGTATGAACCAATCCGTTGCAGAAATGGCACCCCAAATTATTCGTAGAAAATTTCGAAGGAAGCTTGAACGTTTACAGAATTTAGCAAATGAAGAGCTTTCAGTCAGTTGTAGATGCTGTGCAGTATTTGCACTTTATTTTAGAGACCCCATTGTATTGTCCTTTGCCATTTCATTTGTGTTGTTTCTTTTTTAATATATAAGCTTAATTACATATGCAGTAGTGCGAGGGAATTATTTGGTTTTTCCTGCTACTTTTGTAGACAGAAAACCAGGGAGTGTTATATTCTTTTCTTTATGGTTTTCCATCCGTAGCAAAGAGTCAATCATGGTCGCCGTATAGCCGATGTTTGTGCTATTTCCTTTATGTTTGATAGTTTGTTGTAATTCAATTTGTTTTATTTATCGATTAAATGAAAAAAAACATTATATATAAAAGTTTTGGATTGCTAAGAGAATAGAGTAACACAAGACAATTTGTTACTATCAAAAAGAGTTCAGATATGCTTATAGGTCGCCAGTTAAGAATTGCGGTGCATTGTAGGCAATGTCCTTAAAATTGTCTACAGAAATATATTTAATTTATTATTTTATTCTACAGAAGGTGCCTGCAATACGCACATACCTACCACACTATCCTTAAATAAGAAGCATGTTAGAACAAAATAAATTCCAAGAATGGTCGGTGCTCATTAAAATGATTTCTTGTTGTGTTCCTTCACTCAACTGGTAATCAAGTTTTTTAACCTAAAGTGACAACTAAAATAATGTGACATGAATTAGTAGGGATATACCGTTTCTGTCCCCTATTCACCGAAATACATATCATGTCTAGCCTGAATAGGTTCTGCATCTTTTGAAATCTGTTACACCGGCCGGCGGTGAAGGTGAACAAGACGTACATGTAATTTTTCACTGGTGCGCCTTTATTACCAGAAGGAACTGTGCAAGACCCTTACCTTTTGAATTATGTACTTCGTTCTTTCCCTGTAGATAATAATTCTCCGTCAGTGCCGGAACTGTCGGATTGTATGGAAGCTCCACGGAATATGTCCCCAACCTTTGTGAATTATTAAATTTATATCTCGTTTGTGATATTCATCTTTTGCTTGAACCGTTATTGCAAGAGAAATCTTAAGACTCTCACTCACCTTTATATTCAGAGGTTATGGCACAAAACATGCCATGATGATAAAGCACGTCTGGTGGCAATGACAGAATTAAGCCATAACTCACCAGTCACTCATCCAGCCTTTCCATCAGAAGTAATAGCTTTTGGCTCTAAACTAGAGCATAGTGTTCGTGTTTCTGTGTTATATGGAAATATTTTCATTGAATATTATAGAAAGGTATTCTTCCCGTCAAAACACCATTTTATTATTTCTTGTATCACAAATGATTTTAAAGGTAGAGAAAATGAAGAAGAGTTTTACTTGTTATTCAATGTTCTGAAATTAGTTGGAGTCTAATGAGCTAAATGATATTGAGAAAATTGATTTTGAAATGATTTCTGGTAAACCAATTTTTTACGTTATAAGTGAAAAGAGTACATACGCAGGTAAGAACAGTTGTGGTCAAATCTGACAAAATGTTGAAAGAAAAATACAGAATATCCTAAGACAGTATTTTCCAGATGGTTGACCGTGACCCGGAACCGGGCAACGAAAACATACATATATTTGGCTACCTAATGCTATAAACACACATCTGGTATCGATACCAGATACTGATATCATGAAGGGAGCTATTCGACGTAGTATACCCCTAACACACAAGCTATCGTGGTGTTTTAATGATAGAATTGATTAATATTTGAAAATAGTGCAAATTAGTGGCTCCAATGTTAGTAAAAATCGCATACCTATACCTACTAGGATTAAGCATACCAACAAAATGTTGTCAAGTTTTAAAACTAGTGTCATTCGTAGTATACCAAGTATTTCAGCTGGTATATACATAGCTGGTATTGGGTGACACATAAATGTTATATGTACTAGGTAGTATTCGAATTCCACGATATCGATACCAGATATGAAATAAATGCACTAAATTGGTTTTTTGTTATATTTTTCAAAAAGTCTTCCGAACAAGTAGAAATTCTACACGAAATATTGTGAATCACGACATAAAATAAAGAACAATCGTACTCATGGATGGCTAAACAGGCTAGATTACTTCGATGAGTTGTAAAAGGGACAATAGCTCGTTCAATTTAAACAAAAGTAGAAAATCCAAAAAGTTCAGACAGGCTAAAAGGTGCAAATGACAAAAAGTTGTACAAAATGGCGGTGAAGCTTAAAAAGAACGCCAGTATGTGATATTTGAAAAAATAGATGATTTACTTCCAAGAGTGCATGGTCGTTAAATCAAAAATAAACTTACAAAAAGGCGGAATATGCACAAAGAACTAAAAAGCAATAAAACACTGTTATTGCACATTCCAGAAAGTTGAATGATAAATTTTGTTAGTTGAACGAAAGCTGTATAGTAATAGAAATTGAATAGGATTTTAAATATAATTATAGTGCTTTAACTGCAGGACCTAAATTTCATGATGCAAGAGATAAAGACAATGTATCCGACTGGCCAATTAATTTTTACATAAAAATTTGAGCCCAAAGTTCTTGGTAGATAGTCTACTCTATTTTGGTTGGTAGGGAATCATGGAATAGATCTTTTAAAATACAAATTGAGAGATGGCATATAACTTTAATTTATTTAGATGCTTCTGTCACGATTGTCACGAGATATGTATGTATTCAATTTTTTACAATGTTCTCTACTAACTTTCCAACTGATGGTATCAAAATTTGAAAATAATGTGTGGAAGTAACACTCAGTTAATATTTTCAAGGAACTATGTACATTCACGAAAAGAAATTTTATTACCTCAGCTCTATTATTAATAGCTTAATAGGAAATATTAATGCGCTGACTTAGAAGCTTGATATTTTTACAGCTCCAAGGGACCGTAGACTTGAGTATTTGATATTATTTTCAACTTCCTTCCTGAGAAAAAGGGTCTTGGCAAAGAGACAGATGGACAAGAGTTCAATTTTTTCGTTTTGAGGTACGCAACCCTAAAAATCATTTAAGACCCACTTCGGATGTGCGCAAATAGGTTTTCGTACCAAAATGTTTCTGTTAAGTATTAAAAAATAATAAAAAAATTACAAACAGAATCTGAGTTGAGGTTATCGTACGAGACACCATGCATGCACAGACAGTGTTGTCTCGAAATCGGATCCATCCTGAATGCTTGAACTAAATCGATGGCTAATCAAAAATGATTTAATTCATAATAACTAAAAAAACCACACCCTTTCGATCCATCCTCATCGGATAAAATTATGTAAAAGTGTCAAAAATATTAATGTATTGAACACTTGAAGGCCAGCGATCGATTGCGTCCAAGGACAATAATTTCTGGTTGCGTTTACAGCTCTTATAACTATTTAAGTTAAATATGCAAACGTGCTGCAAACGAAGCAGAAGTGAGTAAAGATCTCCTGCAGTTAAAGTACGGCCATTCGTTACATTTAATGCAAAATTCGCATGTTCCTTCTGCCGCCGATAGATTTGTGAAATAAATCCTGATTAAATCCTACTGGCGAACTTATGCTCTGGCTGATATCGATTTTTCGTCGGCGGATACAGCGGCGGCTTTTTGGGATGTGAATAAATTTGAGGCGGCTGAGCCACGGAATGACTGCATCAACGCAGCCACTATAGAGGGACTACAGTGGCTGAATGGGTCATAAAGTCCCCTGATTTGGGGGCTAGCTACAACCCTGACAAAATAAATCACTTAAGCGTTATTAAGTTTTAAGAGTTAAGCTCCCTAGGATTGCCATTATGAAATTTGAATAAAGCACTGGCAGCCCGAGCGTGCACGACTCCGGGATATAGAGACTAAGGCATTATGTGTTCGCCGGTGTGCTAAGCAACTTAATCTCACAATCACTGCACTTTCAGTCGGATCGCGTGAAGGGTGGCTTCAAGCTATCTGCATAGAGCGCTTTAAGTGCCTTTTTTACGAGCTCCTTGATGGGCAAACTTCATGCACTTTTCCCTGACTTTTTCGATCTGCGGAACTAGCTACCAATTTCATTTTTGGTAGGGAGCATATGTTTGACGGTAGTTCCTATCTGAATTTTTAATGCTCTGCTCAAGAAAGTGCCAGAGATTGCTCGGCTATCTTCCCAGCAGGGCACTTTTATTCCTCACTCCCCCCGGCTATATATCAAAGTGATTCCTGCGGGTGCCCTCGCAGATCCTTGCACGTAATTCATTCGTATTTCATGCAGGTCGGAATGGAGTGCAGTTCCAGGGTAAGAGTTAATGCCGGAAAGTGTAGTCGCTTTCTACGACTTATGCTCCTTAGAAATTTGTCAGCAATTTTTTTCCTTGTTATAAAGTTCTTGTCTCATAAAATATGCACATGCGACGAGGAAACTATTTCACTTTCTCCACGAGTTGAGCATTGTCATTTCGTTTGGGTCGGGTTTTCTCTGCTGGGTAAGGCTATGTAGAATGTTAACCTCTTCATGGAGCAGTAAAATGTTGGGAGTAGTTTTTTGGGGTAAATATGAAAATAAAACTTATCCCATAAAGTCTGAGGACTTCGGAGAATTATTTCCAATTTTCTGGATGGAAGGAGTCTTTTGGAGAATGGGAGGTGCTGCTGTCACCGCAGAAAATTTCTAAAGAACCAGTCCAAATCTATGAGAATAAGTTTCGCAATTTGCTTGTCATACTACTTACAATTAGTTTTACTTTTGATTCATATTTCTTACCAAATTCGTGCGGGCAAACAATGTTAAAACTGTTAGTACTGATTTTAAAATATTATTAGTATTAACCTTTCTCTCGGATGATCTAAAAGGAACTCTATGGCAATGCACTCGAAAAAAAAACAAAAGCGAAATATTTCATAGTGCAGCTTTGGGACCTTCATATAATGCATCGTAATCTTATTTTACTTATATGAATTTTAAAATATTGAGGAACATAGGAGAAAGTGGTACAAAACGATTCCTCGGGGTAAAAAGATCAATTTCTGTCTTACAGAGAACTACAAACAGAACAGCCTTTTGAACCTGGGCTACCGCTGGCTCAAAAGCCTGTTCTGTTTGTAGTTCTCGATTTATAAAGTGAATAAAGAAACGAGTTCGGCAGCACATTTGACAGCTTGCATTTATTTGACATTTCAGCCAGGAATGTTCAATGTTCATCGATATTTCCAAAACATCGATGCCGAGAGGCGAAACATCAATGTTGAACGATGGCGACGTCAAACATCGTGACATCGGTGCTACGAGCAAGTAATCGAACCTAAATATGAAAGCTAATGAACGCAAAATTATTGAAAAAATTCGTGCTCGTCCCGTGTTGGAGATATTTAATAAAGTTACAAATTATGTTCACAAAATAATTCATAGTACCTATTTCATTCCTACTTAACAATTTGTAATTGTAAAAATACTCCATCGGACCTCTTTTGCACTTAATTTTAACCAATAGACACTCTTATGTTCAATATTCCTTGGACCGTATCACTAAAATTCAAATGATGGCGCACTTCTTTGCAATATTCATTTCAATATTCAATGAATATAGCTGCGATGGTCGATTTTTGTTGTATAATATTTATACCTGCGTAGAACAGCTGAGAAGTTTGTGTATACTTGAATATATATAAAAATATAACATATACGTTTTGGAGCAAACCGGCAATGTCAGCGTAAGTATGCATTTTTTACTCAAACTTTCCGATCGGCCAAGGCTAAAATAAAAACCTATCAAACAGATTGGGCTGAAATTTGGATATGATATTCTAAACATCAATTGTATTCGCAGGTAGCAGAATTGTTCATTTTCATCAAAAATTTCATATATTTCACCCCAAATTTCGAAGAAAAAAAATCGCGATTTTAGATATATTTCTTCACAAGTCCGTAATTGTTTTTTTTAATGTCTTAATCTGCTACCTGTGATAACGACAAGCTTGTAGAACAAAAATCTTTTTAAATTTGTTGTTCCAGATTACCTGGACCGACGCTACCACCTGGATCAGTCACATGCCTTTTTTTTAGGTGTCCTCTTTGACCATATTAAGAGAGCACTATTTAAATTTTGTAAAATTAACTTAAAAACTTTTTTTTTTAAGTTAAAGATGTCAATAATAACATATAAGAAATTTGAAATGATTCGATTTTATTTTGCAGTAAAAAAAAATTCCTTAAATATCCTTGTACAAACCTCCAGACTACACTTAAAGTTCAAATGGTAGCACACTTCTTTGCAATATTTATAGTTTTCAACTCAGCTACTATTATAATTTCGTTGTATGGTTTAACTCTGTATTCACTCTTTCTTCCTCGAATACTCCTAACTGCTATTGCACGGTACCATAGAGTGAAGGCGTGTGCATCATTAAAATTAAAGTATGTAGAATGTACATACATATCCATACATACTATATCCCAATGTCTTCCTATTGCGTTGTTTTAGCTGAATGGTGCCGCGTGGTGTGTAATCTAATTTAACCGTACCGGGTGCCTCATCAGACGTTATTTAATAATTTATTTGCTACAGCTAGTCGAGCCAATTTAATGCGATATAGAATGGAAATGCAGAAATTGCGATATGTTCGAAATCGTTATAGCAGGAGAACCCTGGGAAATCAGTACAGTAATTATTTAATTAAGAATTACCGATAGTAGTTATGGTACACCTCCACCAGTTATGGGAAAATGCAAGCAAATGAGATTGTAAGTTGCAAAGCAGTGCAATTTATTGAAATCGTATTTCGTTAAGCTTATGAAGGCTGTGTTGCTGTATTCTGTGGCAAAATACTACTATACGGAGGAACGAATTTGTTCAATTTTGCTAAAAGGTTTTTAAATATAAAACTAAGCAAAATGACAGTTTAATACAACAATATGTTTTGTTGAATGTGCCGATGTTTCGAAACTTCGTAAAGTCTTCTTGTTAAGCAATTTACGAACAATTCGTATAAATAGGCCAAAAAGAGTGCTTTTACAAAATTTACGACGATTTACGAAGTGAAACGAATTACCTGTATTAATTTAGTTGTTACCGATCAATGCAAAATTTACGAGTATTTTTAAGAGAGGAAAGGACTTGATATCCGATTTACTTAATAAACAGTATGTTAAACTTGTACAAAATATTCTTCACCCATAAATTAAGTCAAATGTAACTTCAATTTATTCTCCCATCATGCTTGGGTTTTGATTTAACATGCCCACATTAATAATCATAATATCCAAACCTGTATTTGTCATGACCTCAAAAAACATGCAGGGAGCCGCTGACTACTCCAGTCAAAATAGATATTCAACCTAGACAAAATTCCCATTTTATGAAATTTGAAAATTTATACAGACCTCAAATACATCATTACAAATGAAATGTCAAAAGCCCCCAATAATCCAACTTGCGCTAAAAAATTTTATTCCAGGTCAAAAGTCAACGACATCGGTTTTTCACATATTTCTCGTAAACGGTAAGTATTATCGTAAAAATATTTCAGACAAAAGTAGTACAAAAATGGTTCATATATTTTTATCCATTACCATTCCTGAGATATCGCGATTTCAAGCATTGAAAATTCTAATATGCACTCATACGTCTCCGGTGTCAACCATGACAGTTACGGCAAAAGTCATAAGACGTTCGATTTAGAATATCAGAAATTGTATGCTATTCAAATAAAAAATAATGTGAAGCTTCCACGTTTGCTTCTTAACGTCTAAACATTACTTGAATAGCTAGTTCCAATACATAGAGAGTTGATCGGAATTTTCGAATATTATGCAAAAATTGTGTAGAGCGTGTTAACAGCGAAGATTTTTGATTGATCACAATTTTATGTGACTTATAACATAAATTCGTGGGCAAAAGTAATTACGACATAATTCATCATTTCCATTCGTAATATCACGAAGGGGATCCCTAAAACTCATTTTTTGCAAGCACGCGTAATTTAAAAATATTAAAAATATTCAGCAGGCATATGCCTGGATCTTTGAGGCCAGCGTATACATTTATCATTTCATCATGTTGCCGCTAGTTATGAGGATTTATATTGCGCACGTGATGATACTTAATTATGATAGTGGCAAGGCCGCAAATTCCTTCCAACCAAGAACGTCACTGACGGCACGAAAAATAAATACAATTATGTGTATATTTGTTGGGAAATTAAAAACGGGCTCAACAAGGAAATTAATTTTTCACGCGCCGAACTCTGGATGCTGCAAATTTTCCAGCGCTAAAAAAATATGTCATTAAAAATGTCAGCTCAGAAAAAAGAGGGAATTTTGTTATTATTACTCGACAATTTTTTATGGTGGGCACAAATGCATGAATAGCCAGAATATTTCCGCTCTACAAATTCTAAATGAAAATTGGAATTCTGCAATGTTGGTTTCGAGATAACATTACACGATATAACAAAACGGAAAATATATTTGTAAAAATAAAAGGTCACTTTTTTCACATTATTAATAAACGGGTTGGTTTCTAAACTATTCTAAAGGTAAAGACTCGTGCAACCAGGTTCGACCACCACTTTCTGAAAAATCCGAAGCGGCGTGGTCTTTTCCGTTTAAAATCCACTTTGTAGTTAAAAGTCCTTCGACACCGACAGGTCCGCGGGCATGGATTCTCGCTGTTGATATTCCAACTTCTGCACCAAGGCCAAACCTAAAACCATCTGCAAAGCGTGAGCTCGCATTGTGAAACACACAAGCACTGTCCACTTGTCCTTGGAACTTCCTTGCCGCATAATCTTTATAGTTAAAATTATGTTATATTACTAATAAATCGGTAAATACATTGAAAAGTAATAATTACCATTTTCAGTCACGATCACATCAGTGTGGCCACTTCCGAAGGTTAGAATATGCTCAATGGCGTCATCCAAATCCTTAACGATTTCAATACAACACTCCAAAGAACCGTACTCATGTTTCAAACTCTTTGCCGGTGGAGGTCCAAATGTAAGGATTTGGTTTAATTTTGGACCTGAATGCAAAGTAACGCCCTCCCTCTTGAGCATATTACACACTTGATTGAAAAAGTCTCCAGACAGCAAGTCCTCGTGGATCAGTAATGTTTCCATAGCGTTGCAAGCTATTTACATTTACATGTATTTGTATTTCCTTAAATGTATTTTAAATGTTCGTACCTGCTGGATAATCGCATTTGGAATCCTTGACAATTTTTAAAGCTTTTTCCAGATCAGCCTCTTTGTCCACAAATACATGACATACACCTTCAGCATGGCCAAGGACAGGAATGTGAAGTGACTGCTGTTGTATACTGCGTACCAGTTCTGTAGAACCTCTTGGGATTATAAGGTCAATGTGATCCTCCATTGACAGTAAATCACTGATTTCTTCACGGGTTGAAACCTAAAGTTATTTCAAAGTAGGGTTATAAAGCGTTCTTTCTAGCTAACAAAAAATTTCGTCGTATCTTTTAAAAAAGCATTTAGAAAACCTTTATTATAACAGTGAATGAAAATTTTAATAAGATGACATATTAAACATAACACCATATTTATTAAGTTTATTATCTGCATTTTTTCAACCACATCTAAGCTACTCCCACATACCAATGGAATACTAACTGATCATGCACTTGGAAGGAGGTTTTAATCTTGTCTGGTAAAACAAGATCGATACTTCAGTAAAATTAGACCTTGACTACGTATTTTTTATGTTTTGAGGGATTACAGGAGGTGCACAAAAAATGAGCTTCGACATTTTTCCGGAGTATCAAACATTTTTGAATAAAACGTGCGATAAAGTTGCAATATCTTACACTACAATAAAACTCTTCATACACTCGATGAAACCTACAATGTTATTTGAAACGAGAATAAAAATCCATGGCCTTTCGTGTACATATGTATGTACTACATACAATAAACTCAAGAATGTTTGATTAAACTTAAGCATTAAAATATTTCTGGATGAGCTTACAATTTTTTCCACTACTGTAAATTCATAGTACAAAAATAAGCCTTTGTGCAATTCAGTTTTAAGAAAGACTTTCATGTATGTGTATATGTAATGCTTCAAAATGTATGGACTTTCAACATCTCACTAGGCTCAAATTTCAATTCAAAATAATTTACGAAATCACATTACTCACCAATGATACTGCATCTGATGCTCCAGTACTGGCAAGTGACTCCTTGACCAATTCCATTAGGGCACGATTGCTGTGAGCTGCTTCCTTCCCACCTTTGAGGAGCAATCCATTGGCGGATGCCATTGCCAGTGCAGCCACTTGGGGTAATGAATCTGGCCGGGACTCAAAAATAACCAATAGAACTCCAATTGGAACCGTGACCTGCTTGAGCTCAAGGTTTTCAGCCAGTTTAGTGCGTCGCAGAACCCGTCCGACATTCTTGAAGAGAAATGGAAGTGGATTACGAGACGATCGGTTTATGTCTATCAGACAAGATTGGAAAAGTTTCGATTAGTTGTGAAATTTCATTTTGTCATCGTATGAGGTTTCACCGGAGATAAAATCCGGCCGACACAAGTCGGCTTCCTGCAAGGTCAAATTATGCGACAAAACTCATTTTTATCGAATTGCGAAAGTGCGCGGGAGAGCAACTAAAGTGATTCTAAATTTTCAATTTCCCTGACGGAAAGAGTGCTGCAAACCTTAATATGTCGCGAGAACGACTTCAGGAGCCCATCCCTCCCCGGAAGAAGTTAAATTAGTTTAGGAAGCGTAGCCCGCCCGAGTTGAAAAATTGCTCTGATAACCGACTTACCTTGTGACTGGAGTCAGCAATCTGTTTCAGCCCAGTAGAAAGACTCCTTAGCTTAGCCGGAGTCAGAGATAGCCGCGAAAGCAAGGGCTTCGCTAATCCACTTTTCTGTCCCTCCGCCAAATCTCGGGCGTTTGCATTGAGGATGAAGGACTCCTTGGAAATTAGGAGGTCCGCCAGCGAATGAACAGCTGATGCACGCTGCTCTGGAGTTAGTGCTTGCAGTAATCGGCTCCCGGTACGCGCTGGGGTATATTTTTTGTTAACAATTATTTTCTTTTCGAACTCGGAAACTTTTACCATTTTCCGCCAAAGTTTCAACAGGGGTTGCAGAAGCCTCCGCAGTAGCTTCTGTAAAAAATGTCCCAAGCTTACGTCCTCCAATTATACTCTTAATCGCCTTCTCCTGCATTCCGTTGCATATAACAACGCTGACTCCTCTTTCGAGCGCCCAGGAAGCCGCTTTCACCTTCGAATCCATTCCGCCGGTACCAACCTGTTCCATTGCAGAGAAATATAATGCATGTCACAGCACACTCCTTGCAAAACTTACTTTGGACTTTCGACCAAACTCTATCGTGCGAATGTCGTTGGAGGTGTAGGTGTGCATGAGTTTCGCTCCATCCTCCCATGGCGGCTTGTTGTATATTCCGTCGACGTCCGACATCAAAATTAACAGATCCGCCTGCACTTCTGCAGCCAGCATCGCAGATAAACTATCATTATCGTTTATGCTAATTCCCTGGAAATAATTTTAATTATAAAATATTTGCAGCTATGTACCAGATGTGGGAGTATCTTTCCTATATTATGCGACATTTGCAACAGTGCAATAACAGAAACCAGAAGAAATTCTTTTCCTTCTTTCCTTTTTGTGGCTTCATTTGAAAGCAGAAAGCAATAAAAGGACACCAAAACCTTTTAAGGAAATAAGTAAAATCACCAACATACAAGAAGAATACTTTTTGTGTATTCGTAAGGACACAAACTATAAATTAATTTTTAATTCGAAATGTTTATCCCTACCCTACACACAACTTTGTAATCCTTTTAAAACAGAAGTATGTCGAAGAATTTGAGGAAAAGCACATTTTGGTCAGACTTTAATTTGGCTAAAATATAATAGCTCCTTTGCCATTTCAATTTTCAATATCTTTTTATTTCACAAGATAAATATAAAGTGCGATACCGATTTCAAATCATTACTAAATAGGCAAGTTTTTAAAACAATTGGCAAGTCTTGCTTGGTACAAAAATTATGCGGTAATTGCTAAAATAAACTACGTTACTTCCAATTTCGATGAAAATAAAATATATCATAAAGAAGGTCATTCTGAGAAACTTTGGATATATACCGCGGAAACCTACAGGAAAAAAGTTACATGCAATTTTGTATGTGTATGTAGGCCCGTATATGTATAGCCCCCTATTCCTAGTTACCTTCGCGAAACGACATTCGCTTGGATCTTAAAGATAAAGACAATAAGTTTGAAGAAGTAGATCTTTTTCTATAATTTTTTTCTATATCGTGGCACTAGTTAGATTATAGAGCAAATGGATAATACATGTTAAGCATCAGAAGTCGTAGCGCCTCATAAAAGGCTTTTAATTGCGTTCTTAAGCGGATTAATATAATATATCTTTATCGAAAAAAAAAAAAATTTGAATTATTTGGAACCACGGAAGGAATGCGGTGATACACCGTACCATACTCAGGCAGCTAGGCGGGGGAATGGACTATAAAACCAGACCCAGAAATACTTTAAAGCAACAACAAAAATGGACCAATCATAAAGGTCTGCGCATATTTAGGACCAAAATTAGACATTTTCGTTCAAATTTCGGCCTCCTAAAAAATATGATTTATTTTTATCAGAAATTAGTAGGTACAGTTGTTTTTAAAAAAAACGGTCCAATACTTGTTTTTAGTTTTAGTTTCAGGCATGGAGACATGGAGCATAATAGGCCCAGTAAAATATCCATTGAGAGCCATACAGCATTCCCACATACTTAAAAAAAGTGGTTTCGAGAAAAAAGCGTGCTTAAAATTTCGGCCGGAGCCACGAAATTGTCCGCTGTGGCTTGCGTGCAAGGCGCATCAAAGCACCAGCGGGCGTTTTTGAGGCTTCAGTCAAAGTTTTTATAGTACTTACATCTAGTCTGCTATCCCAGGACTATATCATAGTAAAAAGGAGAGAAAAAAGAATTAACGTATGAAAATGAAATTTAGGTGACATAATTCATTAAATGAAAATCAACTTGATAATAATGTTATTACTTACTTTGGAAATTGAAAAAAAAACAGTTGAAAGTCAAGGTTAAAAACTGTTAACCGCATTTTTCTCGAAACCATGTCTTTTTACCTCCATGCCCAAAAAATTTCAGAGACTATTCATTATTTCATGCATTCAATAGTTGAGAAAAATTATAAAATGGCAGAATAATTTTGATATTTTAGTTAGATAATTGCTTTCAAATATATCAATTGAACTAATTTAAATATTGGTCTAAAGCAAGGAATATGTTAAGTATTTATACGACATCTCTAAACAAAAAAGGTCAGGAAAGTTTCTTTAGACATTTGATAAATTTTTTTTCAGTCATCATTTCTACAGCAAATCGGTAATAAAACTAAAAGATTAGTCCATTTCTAAGATAAACAATTTTACAAGGGTAAATTTTCATTCGAAGGCAATTAGAATAATAAAGAAGAATTTATAAATATTTTTTCCGTTTTTCTCGGGGTGGTTCGAGCCTAGCTCGGACCATGAGGTGTGGTTTTCCTGATAGTGTTGGATGGTATTATATTATCAGTCAGAATAACTAATGTGGGCTAATCACCCAGCATAGCAAACATACACGATTAAAGAAACTGAAGCAGAGCCTCGAAGTTGAGAAGCTTTGTGGAAGCCCTTTGCTCCTGGAGTGAAACAGGAAATATGTATTATAAAGAGACATAAAAATCGGCCTTACCTCGCAAAAGGCAGGAAAGTTTATACAGAGTGTTTGGCTAAGAGGCTTGCAACTTTGATTAGACGTACTTTTTTATTAGTTGCAGCCATCCTTTGCGACCTTTGGGGTCAGTACATAAAGGTAATTCATAATGGGAAAATACGCGATTGAACAACTGCGCCCTACCGCACATCAGTGAATCTTTTGAAAACCATGTTTTCTGGGAGATTAATCGTAGGATTTGGTAATATCGATTATCGAATTTGTCGGCTCTTGATTTTTTTTCTTTGTGTACGCTAACCAGCCCACAACATTGGGTCAACTCAATGAGGAAGTTACTGCAATTGTGCCTTATTGCCGCTCTCGTCACCATTAGAAAATGGAGCAACCATACTTTATCGTAAATATCTCGTTTCCGATGTGAGCTACGTGGAAAATAGCTAGTACTCAAAAGAAGAAAATGAAATTCCCTACAATTTCTGGGCATATAAAACTTTCTCACAGACGAATCGTTTCTGAAATTCAAGAAGGTAAAGTGGATTATTTATTCGAATTTTGCAAAATATTCCATTTTTCTCTTGAAATTTTAGTTAGTTATCATTTCTTCGATTTTTTTTTATTTATTTCCACACCACATATCTAGAGTTGTTCTCAATAGCAAAATATAAACATACCTTTTTGGACCCTGCAGGTGTAACTTCTTCGTCAACGATGAACATAGGTGGAGATACTGCATCGTTTGTGTTGATAATTGGCACAATATTCAAACTGATCAACTCGGACAACGTACAGAAAAGATTCTTCCTTGTCTCCTCATTATAGAAGTCGGGCTTTGTTACTAATACCTTTTGTATAAAATATTAGTGAATATAGAAAAAGAAACGAGAATGTCGTAAATTTACCTGCGCGATTTTAACACCATACTGTGCAAACATAGCATCATACAAAGACATTAGTCCAGATTGTCCAACAGCAGCAGCAGCTCTTGGCTCTAACGTCATATTAGCGTCCTAGTATAATTAGTTAGTGGTTTTTGTCCTATTTGATAACAGTTACAATACTTGTCGTGTATGATCTTTTGGTGAAAGTGTTTCTCTCATAGAGAGAGACATAAGCAATTCCTGGGTAAGCTTCTGTGTCCCAAAGGCAACTGCTCCACTAGTTACCATAATACATTCTCGACCTTCAATATGACATTCTGCAACCTAAAGATCACGCAAAATTCATATAGTTATATTTATGTAGGTTAGATACAAGCGTGTTATTTATGTGAGATGTTGTTAATTGTTTGCCAATTTTTAGTTTGCTTATACAAAATGTTGAAATCATTTACTTCGGCTAAGCAAGAACTTTTAAAATATTGAAAAAAATAGTGAAAAAAGAACGACAAAGTCAAGTTATTATTTTTTCCAAGTGATCTGTTGAATTGATAGTAATCATACATGTAAACTGATTGTAACATCGATATTCAATGCACGCGAAGTAGTCGTCATGTAAGCAATTATCAATATCCAGGCCAAGAGATTGTTGTCGTCTTAAGTTCTCATGCAGTTTCGTATGTTTGCATTTTTATTGAAACAGCGATAACCTACATTCCGACTGCATGTATTGATTGACGTGGAATAAATATATTGATCACCCTCAAAGGAAAGCATTTATTACTTAAGTAGCTTACCTGCTCCACGATTGAAGCCAGACGCCCCAAGGCCAATCCGTGGTTATCTTCTCGTGTTATCACAGCACTTCCAAGCTTAATTACTAAACGTCTTGCATACTTTAGCTGAGTTCTTTCTGTAAATGAGTTGTGCTTTCTTTCCGCAACGCCAGATTTTTTTTCCAATTGCTGAAATCAAATTTAACTTTTTTTAGTATGTGCTGGGATATAATTTAAAACTATTAGATGAATAACAATTTTCAATAAGAAATATTTCACTTTTTTTTAAAGTCATATCTTTGGGTTTCTCATACTTGGATTTCTTTGCACGTCCAGTCTTTAATAAGCCTGTCATTTAATAAAAGTTAGAGAGATGTGTGCAACTTACCGCGCGATGATATTAATTTGAATTTGAATTTTGTTTTCTTTTTTCATTTTTGTGGTCCAGTGTGATTATTACAAAACTTGTTAAGGACAGTGTTTCCAACAATTGTTGTTTGAAACATTTTTCAAAATTTATAATAATTAAAAAGTTATAAATTTTCAAACCTAGCCCCTTTTTCCGACGATTTGAATATTTATTTACTAACTTCAACAACGCTTGCCCTACTCAGGGTTTAGCTTTGCTTGTTGGTTCCATACAGTGCGTTCGCAAGGTATTTATACATGCTCGAGTATTTAATTTAATTAGTTTTTCAATACGTGATTTCTTTTGAAGGTATCTATATACTCAATGCAAGCAGTAAATGGCATAATCAAGTATAAAAACAGTTGTAAATATTAATTTGCCTATAATAGCTTGCCTAGGGACTGTATTAATTTATACATATACATATATGTAAGCATACCCCAAGATTGCTACCAAAAAATCTGTCAAATAATTCATATAAATAAAATAAGTACCTATAGTATATAAAAAAATGCATATTAGGAACTGAAGTACAAGTAAATGAATTCACATAACAATAGAGAGGTAAGGTTAACAGGAGGTTAAATTTCGATATAGCATTATATACTAATCCCCATTTATTATTTATTCTAGACATATTTCTTATTAGAATTTTAACACATTGCTTTAATATCCATGTAATTTTTTTTTTTTATTTGTTGATTTTGAACCGTCTACCACGTAGTACCGAATCAATAAATAATAATAATAATTATTAATATACATATACTTAACCTATTAGTGTTATCCTGATAATATTCATCTCAAAAATATTACTGTGTTTATATTGTTTTCATACAATTAATGGTTAAATTTTAGTCAGTTGGAATATTTCCATATTTTATAACAAAAGAGAAAAATGTACAATCAATTGTTGGAAACACATTTGAGCGAGTATAATCTCTCAGTTTTCGTTGTATTAAATAATGTGCAATATAAGTATAAATTAAACACATTATTGACAACATACATACGTCTACAGCAAACTTCACAAAAAATTAAGATTTTTCAATGTAAACAAGAAAAAAAATCTTTATCACGTTCAACTAAAGTGGACTTTGATATATGTGTGTGCATACATATTAGTTGTTTAAATTTGAACGATTTTCGCGTTTTACGACTGAACCATTGAAACTGGGTAGCTTTAGCTTTAAAGTCTTCTTCGCACCTTCTAAATTAATGAAGGGAATGTGAGGGAAATGCTTACTGTTACTCTAGATCCATTGGAAGACGCAGCAGTCCTCACAAAAAATTTGTATGAATTCGGTCGAGAGTTTCCATATCCACTAAGGCAGGGACCTCGGGCTATTGCCCAACGACTTCGTGCAATAGCCAGGCCAGCCATTCTCAGACAATTTGTTAGCACCATGACTACAAGAGTCACTATTATTTTTTAGAGATGACCAAAAACTTATAAAACCATAAAAATGCACTTTTTTGACTTGTTCAAATAAGTTTCATTCGAACTGCGACCGTCAGTTCTGTCCGTACGAAGAACAAGTTATCAACTGTATTCCTCTCAGCTCTCGCACATTAGCGCTCACCCGGGCAGATAAGGACTCCGTGCCAATTATGCTTATCAATCGATTTTTAATTGTTATCTGAAGTGGACAGAACTTTAGCCTCTTTAGCAGTCGGACGTAAAAAGCGTTACATCACACCTCTCTTCTCTAGGATTTAAATGTTCGTCATAATTATAAGATGTCCGGGAAATGGTTGAATTCAAGCACTTCCCTCTTTGAGAATAGCGGCGTTGTACTAATATTGCTTGCAATCTGAAATTGCATACTTTGCTTCCTTTCTGGCATCACTTAGCCAATTCTTTGCTCGATTTTTTTTACAATATTATCAGCTGTTCGCTTTTGAGTTTATGTAAACAATTTTATGAGGTTTTCATGTTACTCTTACTGAACGCCACTACGAAGTAGCCATTGATAAGAATGATTTATAATTTTTTCGTGATCGGTTAATTCGTTCACGTGCCTGCCTCTCTGTTTACTTGAAGTCATAAAATGTTTAAAAAAACAGTGAGATTGACGAACACATTAACAGAATAGGTAATCTGGAAAATTAAATACTTCTAATGAGCTTGAGCTTTTTGTGTAGGTACTGCTAGGAATTCGTATGAAAAAGGCTATGAGACGAATAATGTCAATGAGTTTAACCTTCTACTGCTTATATAATCAATTTAACTTCATACTAATTATATTATTGAATAAAACTTTGCGTAGCATCGATATCAATATAATTTTCAAGTGCCATAAAATTAAAACTCTTTAACCCGATTAGAAGATTTTTAAAGACGTTTGTGGAATTCCTCATTCCATTTAAATTTTTGTATCTAAGATTTTTCCACAATTCTCTTTAGTATTAAATTCTTGCCAGTCCTTGTTATTCAGATTATAATTTCCTTGACTAATTAGAACAAGACCGGAGAAGTCCTTGAAGCAAACTCTTTCAAATGATGCTCAACACAGTGTACATAAAAAAATAATTGGAATTGTTAATTTGTCCCCTATATAAATTTCATAAGAATATTTCTGAAATTCTGCGGGCAGATGACTTTTGCAATATTGCCGAATTTTAAGTCGATAAATAATACACCTGCATGTAAAATTTTATCACAATCGATGGAAAGATGGTGGAGTTATAAGGCTGTGACATACGGATAGTGGGACATGACGAAATTAAAAGGGTTCCGTTCTTGCCATTTGGCTACGGAACCCTAAAAGCGGTAACAGCAGTCGGTATAACATATATAGCCCGAACTATTGAATGTATTGAATGATATAGGTTTATTAGTACATTAAACAAGTGAACCTTATATTATATTGAAGCTTTTAAGTAAGAAATAATAACAATGATAACAAAATTTTTATAAATAAACATCAGGCCGGAGACATTACTTGCTTTGCATTTCTCCTCTTTTATGCAATACTGACTTTCTACCAATTTCCAGAAATCTCTTTGTGTTCGGATTAATACCATTGTCCTTGAATATGACTATATTTTTCTCGAAATTGTCCTGGAAAGCACCCCAATCCGAAACGACTTCGGTTTCTCTAGCCAGCATTATTTTATGAACAGTCTTCCTATTTGCATTCTTCTCTTGAATCTTACTTTCCTTTTTCTGCGGCACAGCAAATCTCGTTGGCCTCTGCAAAGTTTTTACAAGTTCAACATGTTGAGGATCGACGAATGACAACTTCTGGTTACTGAAATCCTAAAAGTCAAATTTTAAATCCATTAAAAACGTAGAATATTAAAATTATAAAAAGGTTACCTTCTTACTAAACCAGTCCAATGAAACATTTGCAAGTACTTCTGACATGGTACCAATTCGGTGCATTAGCATTGCCAAAAATTGAATTAGAAGGATTATCCCAAAAAATCCAACAAACAGCAACCCAAGGGGATCCAATTGCTGATAGTCCCTGTATATGGTGACCTCCAAGTCGGCTTCATCGTATGTAATATTGTTCTTAGCATTGTAGGGCCACCGGATATGCATATAATCCTTTTTAATTTGAAGGAGGAGTACAACTAAGACAAAGAGCGAGTTTATCATCACAAATGCAAAAACTGTACTATCTCTTAAGGTTTTGAGTTCAGCGTTCTTCTTAATCAACTCTTGCTTTGGATCTTTTTTCTCCTCAATCATTCGTTTTAATTCAGGCGTTAAATACTCTTTAATAACATCATGCCAGAATTTTTCTTCATCAGGTGGCAATGAACCGACATCTGATTCATCCAATAGGGGATCTTCTAACCAATTAGGTAGGTCAACATATATCTAAAATAAATTAATTATTAAATATTTATGTTACATTCAACTCATGAAAACTAGGGGTAATTTTATATTTGAAATACTTATTTGAAATAATTATTAATTACACGTTTTGAATCGATTAAATATTTTTCGAAAATTCAAATTATACGAATACATTGAATAGTTGGAAAGATTATGATCAATAATAACAATAACAAACATAACAAAACACTTATCAACAATTTTAAGTTCAGCTTGATAATAATGTGCCAAAGAAGTGGAAAGGAGCAAATAAACCGTGACGTCACATAGACATATGGCGAATTTTTTTAACTTTAGTTTTATGCCTAAAAATACCTAATACAACGATTGTGCAACTTTAATCGCTTGTTTCCGAAACGTTTTCGGAACGTAGATTTCCGTTCGGACTTTAATTATGTGTTGTTATTCAGAAATCAGCATCATAAGATTTTCATTTCTGATTTTTGGGGTACAACTTAAATTAATAGGTCAGCCATTCGTACTAAATTCGAATTATTTTATTCATCGAATATTTGTATCGATTTACACGTCCTAAGTTTATGCAACCAATATCCACGCAATGCAATATTTTTGTGTTCAATTCTGTTGTTTCCACTTTGTAGATATAAGAGCATTTCCGATTTCGATTACAATTATCATTGGCCTTGCACTTTGGGGTGACAAGGTTATTTTTTCGTTGTGTAGTGTAAATTTAAAATTGAGTTGACGGGGTCGACGGCCACCCTATTTGGCCACCACCTTGAAAAAGCGGTGTTAACAGCCAATTTTTGGTCACTAATAGTATGTTTTATAATGATTCATGATTTTTGAAACTTTTATTCTAACTCACTTATTTTCTACAAAATTTTACACAGTTCTAAACTTTCTTTCAGTTTGAATGTTGGCGCATTTCTATATGAATTGAGAAAAAATTTTACGAGTAATACATATATATTATGTATCGTTCTGATGCAGCCTTATACAATCATCACAATAGCATTAAAAGCAAAAATAGCGAAAATGTCAGTTACGTCGTGTCACTGTAACACCGACGATAAACATACCTTCACTTTTTCATAGTTCGTTACTGTTTACAGAAACAATTTACCAAGGAAGGGTGTCCTGGGGAAACTCAGCAATTGAAAGAGATGCAGTTGTAGGTTTCGAATGTAATGTGCTTTAAACTGACATATTGTTTCTAAGCATTTTACTAGACTACCTAAATAATAACTTACCGTTGGGTTAGTATTTTCTCGCGTACCCCAATTCACATCATTCATATTGAACACAGAGTATATCATAAGCAACATGTACATGGATGGTATAGTAATGTAGTACATCACACCACAAATGAGAGCACCAGCTTCTTGCGGATGTAGCAGTCCTGCAATTCAGCGCAAAATCACATGAAAGTCTGAAAACAAACTCATCTTGTTTAGTTACCTGTGACCACAATTTGCACCACAACTGCTATAAAGAAAAGGGAGGCTGGGGACAAAATACCGTCATCCATTACTTGAATTATAATTCCGATTAGCACGGCCATCATGACGAATGCATAAAACGAACTTATGGCGAAAGCCGCTGTAATCTAACGAACAAATGGTGGCAAGTTATATTAAAAGTTTCTATAAGTAGTAGAGAGACTTACATGATGTTTGGGCTGGCAAAAATAGCAAATAAACATAAATATTATAACCGGAACGAAATTAAAAATAAAGGAATTTATGATGCTGATGGAGAAGGTGGTAACGAACGCACCCACCATCATCAAAAAAATAGTCCCAGGACCCAGAATTGTTCCAAGCATGAGCGCAGCTTGGTACCACATATAAAGCGTTGAAATACTGTTGTTATTCTTCACCACCGTTTCTCTATCCCCTATCAAGTCGAATATATTAGCAATAGTGGAAGGCATCCATCGTCGTCGTTGTATGTAAAGAACTGAAAATTCTTCCGGGCAATGAGTGTAAGAGTCGGAAGCTGCACAGTACTCCACTCGATACTTCTGCTTCAAAAGCAGTGTACAAAGCCATCTATCTTCGCCCTGATCATACTGGACAGCATGGCGGGCACATTTTGACTCAGTGGTGTATGTTTTCATTACTCCTGGCTGCATTAGAGCGCTACCTCTATATAGGGAGAAGCATCCAGGGCTGCACAGAACGCATCCAATTATGTGCTCAGTGGCCTTCTGCAGCCAGTGACCTATAGCGTACTCAAACACCTGGAGCCAGGCAATCGCACCCTTCCCAACCGGATGAATTCGGCCACAAGCTGCTCCCAAATTTGGATTTACCTTCATTCTGTTCAACAGGAGATGCACCGCTTGAGGCTGAAAGTCAATATCGCCGTCCAAAGCTAATAGGAACTTATTTTCCGCAAGTGTGTCCTTCCGGGTTGTCGATATATCCTTCATTGAAAAGATCTCGAACCCAAGCAAGTAGTACAAGTACATTACTTGAGACCAGCGCTTCTTGTTCCTTATTTTTGTTTTGTCCTTTAGATGGACGAGTAATCTCGTTTGGCATGGAAGTGTCCATACCAGTCTACCACCGTATGGTGTTTCCATTTTCATTGGTGGTTTTATAGGAACCTTAACTCCATAAACGGCACAGACTGCATCAGGAACGCATTCGATGAAATTTCTCACATACTCATTTAATGGTGGAGGATCCTCCTTGTCGCCCGAGGGTAGAAAAGCGTCATCAAAGTACACATGTGCTACAAAATATTGTAATATCTCAAACAATGGAAAACAATAATTGGAAACGAAGTGATCCACGATTTTTGTTAAAACTTTTACTAGCATAGAAAACATTAAATATGGTGTATGTATATGTATGTTGCATATGTAGCCGTACCATAGTCAATGTATAAATTAGGTATTTTGTAAAACGACGCAATTTATAAACTGAATCTTCCGCAGACTGTCATTCAACCTGACGACCTCATCTTTTATGACAATATTGTTCTAAACCACTTTTCTAATTTAGGTGATACTTACTCACTTGGCCCTGACGGCATTCCATCCTGTTTCTTGCGTAGGTATGACCCTGTTATTTCTCCTGTTCTCTATAATTTATTTATTTTATCTTTCTGTCTTTCAAAAGCCTTGGAAGATCTATGCGATTTTTCCCCTACATAAAATGGGCAACAAAAGTGACATCTCCAATTACAGACCAATTAATCCTCTATTGCAAAACTCTTTGAAGCCTTCGTCTGCGAAGTGCTTTTTCTCATTGTAAACCTTTCCTGATGTCATTTCAACATGGTCTTATTAAAGGCAAATCGACTACTACCAAGACTTTGAATTTTCTAGTCACTTATATCAGCTACCGAATCTGCCAAACAAGTCGATTGTATTTTTACCGATTTTGAGGCTTTTGATAAGATCGATCACATTATTCTTGTATAAATATAAATTAACTACTTTGGGTTTCCCTTGCTGTTTTGTTGGCGGTGTCATTGGTGTTATGCTGCACTCCCGTTTCTCCTTCGAGCATCACATCAATACTGTGGTAAATACACCCAATGCCATTTTGAGATTTATTAAAAGATGGTCTAATGAGTTCGATGATCCTTACATCTTCTGACTCCTGTACTGTACATATGTCAGACCAATTATTGAATATGGCCCAATTTGGTCTCCCCTTTTTATTATGAGAATCATGTTAACAGGATTGAGAAAGTTTGACGCAGATTTTAAAAATTTGCCCTGCGTGGACTGCTCTGCAAAGATAATCTTCATTTGCCTCCATACGTTGATGGGCTTGTACTCATCTCCCTTGAATCATTGGTACATCGACGAAATAACTTCAAAACCGTTTTGGCTTTTGATTGCCTGTAAGGCACAACTAACTCTCCTGAATTGCTCTCCCTTTTTAGTATCTCTGTTCCGGCGCGCTCTTTTTCAATTCTCGGTACAATATTATTTTCATGTTAATCGTAGCTAGTTGAAAGGTCGTCTTCGTTAATTTTTATTCTTGCTACACTGATTTGTAACACTGTTTTTAGTAATCAGAAATTTTAATGAAGTTTCACTACATATATATTTTGTAAAAGGAAATCAGATGAACACATCTTGCATTTTACTGACTGTCGACTGAATAGTTTCCTTTTACAAAATGTCTCTTGAATGAAGAAATTCAATCCTCATTGTATACATCACGGTTATTTTACAAAATTCCCGAGTTATACACATTGACCGTATCTTTGATAACACAAGCTTTCAAAGTGCTTCAGAAGACAAAAATAAAAAAATTTGCTGTGAAAGTACTGATTCAATTTCAAACAGCTGGTGTGATACAAAATACAGCTACAGAGCGAAAGTTACCACTAAAGATTTTAGAAAATAATTTTTACAAATTTAGGGGGTCGGTATTCTTCAATTATTTTAAGATATTCTATAATTATAAAATTATACTCACTTTCCAGTTCATAGAACTCGGCATAAGCCCTGTTTTTAAAATAGTGTTGTTTAATGTTTCTGTGCGCTCCTTGGTCTTCGTCCAACCTTATAATAGACTTAAGAAACTCCATCATTTCGTTCTTTTCTTCATGCCACATTGTAGCACATATGACCAAATGGGGAATTGCGTCCTATATGAAGGAGTAATATCGCTGAAGTAAAAAATATATACTTTTGTAGTAACCCTTACATCGTTGATCTGAACTTCGTCATTATCGACTCTTCTCCTGTTCATCAAAATGCACTGATCGACAACAAACGTTGAATATACTGGAGCAACAAACAATACAGTAGTAG
Organism: Neoitamus cyanurus; assembly: GCA_947538895.1. Lineage (NCBI taxonomy): Eukaryota > Metazoa > Arthropoda > Insecta > Diptera > Asilidae > Neoitamus > Neoitamus cyanurus. The sequence goes on from OX384540.1 coordinate 51,304,389, forward strand.
GTGCATTTTTAAAATTCGCTGGGCTCCATATATGCCGAGTAATCCATAGTTGAGATAGCCACCACAATAGCCAAATCCACATGTATGCATTTGATAGATAGTCCAGCAAGTCTGGAAGTCCATTATACGCTATGTAATCAGGTAAAAATCCATGCAGGCCACACACGTCTCTATCCCTCAAGGAGCTCAAGGCGACCACAGGTATTAAGGTGACTGGGACTGCAATGCTTAGTGGTAGCGAAAAGCTTATTTCCTGGATTTTTATTTTGCACGCAAATTTAGCAAAGCTGTAGCAAACGAAAGAGGCTAATGCATGCGTGACCATTATCGCAATATGGATCTCAGGTTGGGATCGAACAATTGTTGAGTATTGCGGACCTGTAGTATTACCTAGGCGGTCAGTGTAAACTTGAGCTGGCTGAAAAAAATAATTTTTTAAAAATTTTAACTTGAAAACTGAAAAGTGTATTTACTTCTTTAATATACAGCTTCTGCACTCGCCAACCTTCTGCGAAGTCATTAAAGTAATCGGACAGATTTCCTCCACTTAATAAAAACGCTGAAAGGGCAAAGACAACAACTTTCCAAACAGATACGTACAGGTATATGTAGGACCTGGTTGCTGATAAACCTGACAAGGACTGATCTTTCTGAAACCCTGCAAAATCTATTTAATATGTGTTAAGAAACGGTCAAAGTAAAATTTTAGTACTTACTTGATAATTCGTTTGGAATATAATTTTCCCACCAGCGGAAGGAAACAAGCAAGAGAGCAAGTGGAATCAGATAAAATTCGTACCTATTTTCTACGACAGGCCAAACTATGAAACTTGTCGTTTGAGCAAGTACTGCCAAAATACTAAATACGACCGCCACTATACTCCTCCAGTAGAGCTTGAATCTTCTGAAAAGATCTTCAAGAAAAGTAAATTATATTGATTTCATACCAACATTAAACCATTAGCTTTGTTATTACCAAAGTGCACATTTTAGCAATATTTTATAGTACCAGTTTATATGGTACGTGCAAAAATAAATAAAAATTATATTTAGTGGCACGGCCGTATTTGTCATGTTTTCATATGATGAAAATGGATCAAGTAATTGAAAATAAAAGTAAATTACTTTGTGAGTTTCAACTGAAGACTTTGCTCTAAAGCGAGAAATCGAGATAGATATAAAGTTACAATACCTTAAACTAACAATTTCTTTTGAAAGTTTAGCAGGCTTAATAGAAAGCACAAGCAATGAAATAAAGATCTCTCTGCAGTTTTGTAATTAATTGTAAATAACAGAAGAAGATCCAGGCAGGAGAGGCGGTACACCTGTTGTGTGCGTTGACCATTGACCAGTCAAGATCAACAAGATCGCAGATCTTGGTCGGAACAAATTAGGTCTTCAAATAAAATTGTTTTACTCTTTTTCAACTGCATTGCACTCATGCCGCTGAATACGTGTGAACGCGTTTCAAAGCGGCGCGCAAATGTCGCCAAGCGGCCAGTTGTTGATGAATGAATTTATTATTTATTTCGTGCAACACCCCCCTTTGCAATTCCTCTTAAGCCACCTTTCAAGTTCACAGATTCCTTCTATTCTGGAGGCAGAACAATATCAAAATGGATGTATAAAATCCAGAACCTGTTAAAGTAGTAAACGTTAAATTTTTGGATTTCCTGGCCTCCTTTAAGAAATATACACAAAAATATATACACATTATGTGGTAACCATTGAAACCAATTTTAGCTAACTGATTCATAATTAATTTAATAAATAATTTACCAGGCGTGAAAGTCCTATAAAGGATGCCATACTCGTTGCGGTATATCGGTATATTACCTACTGACGGTTTATTTGTTTTTTACAAAATATCTACGTACTGAAATTTGTTCCGTGAACTCCGTGTACACACACATGAACACACCGAAGTGCAAATAATCGCTCCTTAACTGTACAGGGAAAACTGTTAACAATTATTTGTCAGCTTTAAACTTTAACTAAAACAACTTAGGTCTTCATTTTCTCCAGGATAATTTTAGGCAGGCTCTATTTGCACCAAACTTGTGTCCATGTGTGTGTGTGTACACGGAGTACACGGCAGTCTGTAGATATTTTTTTTAAGGCAAATATTCAGTCAGTAGGTGTTTCACAGATTTCGATCGTACGGACACACACACACATGGACACAGTTCGGTGCAAATAGGCATTCCCATAATTTTACTAATGCTGTTTATTTGGTAATGTTGGTTATTTTTGTGTGATCAGAGACAAGCTGGTCTACATTTATGTCATACGAGAAAACTACTTACCCAAAAGTCCTGGAACAAAGCACATGGAACAAGTTAACATAAGTGCACTTGCAGAGCTCATAACTGGAAATATGACAAAGGTAAGAACTGATAATCCTAAAACGTGCAGAGTTTCCATTAATGCAACCTGTAATTATTTTGGAATTAATAATTTTTCCAGTCACAACGGGCCTGCTACTCACCATCAAAAAGCCCAACAGACTTGGAGCCTTTACTTTCTTGAAGAAGCATATTCGAAACGATCTCAAAAATTGCAAAACTTCTGGAACCATAAATGAAATGATTAAAGCCCAGATCCATGACTTCCGCTGCACTTCAGGTATGAGTGCATAATATTCATCATTCCGAACTAAAATTTGTTAGAAAGCAAAGATAGTAACTAAAATTTTTAGTGTTGCAAAACCACTTACAATCTGTATCACAAAACCTAACTAGATTACTTGGCTTCAGTTGAGCCACCATTAGAAGGAAAGAAGCTTTGGAAATCATTGCAGTCAGTAAAATCACAAGGAAAACGAAAATGTACATGAAGAGCTTGAAGAACTTAAGGACGGATGCAAATTTATGCGAGCTTGCAGCGGAGCCATACGTTTTAAGGGGAGGAGCATCTTTAAAAGAGTTCCACAGAGGAACTTTTGTCTGAGCAGTTCTGAAAGACAATAACTTCACTAGCTATTTTTATCTATGACTTCAAAGCACTTCTCACCTCTTTCCAATGAGCTCGTCGTAGCTGCTATAGGTGTCTGCAAAATTTGTATTTTGATTATATGTATTAGCCATCTCAGGAGAAAAACTGAATAAAGCGCGGTCACATAGCAGGGGATATATCACTTAATCCTTGTAATTTGGTCAAAATTATTGCAATCGGAACAAAACCTAATACCGTTGTACACTGTGATAGGAAGACACTGCATTTGATTCAATTAGTGAAATGCGGAAACAACCTTTTATCATACCTTCTATCAGACTGATAGCTGCACGATAAAAGCAATTTTCATTTAACAAGTGATCGCCTTCCTTTATTTGATTATTTTGTTCCTGTCGAGAGGTTTTATGATATTTCTTATCTGATTCAGTTTACTCACCTGGAAAATATTTGAGGCCACTAGGACACCCGGTGGCAGATTTCCCTAGTGAGACAACATGTATTTTGTGTTAAGTGAGCTTTAATATTCAAATGCAGAGTTAAAGTGTTCTTTGTATGTATATTTTGTAACATTCAGAAATCGTCTCAAATGAATCAATAAAGATAGATTGGTTTTTAACTTCTACATAATATAAAAAGTAGACAGATCGCCGTCTATTACATGCCTAAGTAAAAAACGATTGATCATTATGACAACATTGGCTACACAGAAAACTAAACAACTGTAAATCACGGTAAATATTATTCAAAGCAGGTTACGTAGATATTGAACTAAGCTATTTAGCTAATTAAATGTTTTCTCAATGCAAACAATTCGGTTGTCATACACAATAGCTAATTATTCTCAAAGGAGTCTTATTTGGTGCTCTTGAGCCTTGGTTATCTCTTAGCTGTAATGCAACTTTTGTTCGTTGACAAAAAGTTTGTTTAGCGCATGGCTAAATGTAGAAGAAGTCCAATTTCATTATCCCCAATTATATATAATTCATGCTTCAATTTCAATTCAATTAATTAGCTTGATAAATATTGGCTAGTAGAAGAACGCAAATTATTAAAAATCCTAGACAAAAAATAGCTGGAGTTTAAGCACCTTTTTGACTACCGAAATGACATACATATATAAATACTCGTAGCTGTCCAAATACAGAGCTCTACCCTTGATAAATATACGTTACGATACTTTTTGGGTTTAAATGAAAATTGTAAGGGCAAGCTAAGAAAATTTCGTAAAGGTTTACAAAACACGAAATTTACCCCACGTCTACGATGATTTGACGAAGCTCTAGATGGCCACAGTTCGCACTTTCCTACCAGGCAATGCGTAATCCGGTCTTCGTGTCATATGTTTAATTTTACTGAAAAATTTCAGTTTCCTGTTTAGTTTATGACATATTCCCCTATAAAAACGGAAAGAATGGATAGGAAACCTTCGGAAACCTAAAAGTAAAAGTATGTTACACCTATCGGTACTTCACATTTTGTTAAATCTACATAGTTACTAGTATAAAAAACGTACAGCTTTTCGTATTTTTCAAAACTACATATGTAGGTATGTATATCTTACACACTGTAGGAGTTACAAGTCCACGATAGACAGACTAGATATTGGGACCAGAATACTGTATATGTAGAATATGAAGCCTTAACAAAGCCACAAAAAAAATATTTAATTTTTCCCGCTATTGTAATTTGCATTTTAATTAAAAAAGCATTTTACAAAGTTTTATATGAGAATACGTTATTGACCGACAGGTTGCAGTGCCCACCGCATAATGGGTTCGCCGGCTTCATTAAAAAAATGGGTTGACTGTATTTTAGGAATAGAATACAAATAACCAAACTCTCATCATTCACTAAAACTCAAAAAGACATAATAGTAAATTATTATTACATATTTGGTAACTTGTCGAAACTTAAAAATCGTTTTCTATTGCATAATAAATCACAACCCCTATCTGCTGGTGGTAATTGCAATCAACAGTTTCACACTCATTGCTTGTGGTAACAAAAATCATATTCTCTAATCTCTCTCTTATCACCAATAATAATAAAAGTGTTTACGAAATGTCGAAATCCATTGAATATCACGTACTTATAGAATGAAATGAACCATTTTAATTGAGAACCATAAAAAAGCCATTCAACCCCTAAAGAAAATATCTTTTAATTGCTCAACAATCAAATAAAACTCTGAAAAATATTTTAGGCTTTTAAACATGTTTTCCTGTTTCGCGAAGTATTGTGAATAGGAAAATCACGTAGTACGTCATAGTCACAGCGCTGATGTAAGAGACTAAGTAATGTGCGGTAGCAACTGAAAAACAATTAATAAGGAAATTACGCTGTGACTCAACCGTTTTCCACAATTTCACTGTTACCAGCTTGCTTCGCAGCAGTATCCCGACAACAACAGAAACCCTGTTTTTTTGCTTTAATCAACTTTTATTTTTATTTAAGCTAAATAACAAGCACCTAAATAATGATACTACTTAACATTTCCCTACATTTCGATCGAGCACATGCCGAAGTTACACGGCAAGATACCAATCAATTTTTGGCTGAGTGTCGTACGCCAAGGGGTCAACGAATTGGGACAAGTGTCGAAACAGTGATAAGAGGTGCGGCGGCAACCTCAATATTTTTTCTTTATAGCCCAGTCTCCTTATCAACAGACGGGAAAGTTTCGTGATTTGTCATAGCTTTATAGGTGAAGTTCAATTAATCGTTCGTTGGAATCACGTTTAATGTATTTTAAAGATTAATTGCAATAACCATTTAGGAACTATTGCATTTTTCTTACTTCCATCTTATCAGTTGCAGAATTTTTAATTGTTCCTTGCTATGAAATTCACTGAAGGTTGTGTAATACTGCATTTATTGAACAGTAGGTAAGGTATTTGAGTATTCATAATTGAGAACCTACAACAGTTGAACTTAATTGCTCTTAATTTTTAGCTGAAACGTATCTGTAATAAAAGACACAGCCACTATAAAGATTAAAAAACCATATAAGAAAAATAAACTTCAGCATTGATAATAATAAATATAATCACTCTCCAATGAAAAATGCAAATAAAAGCCATTTTGTAATAGACAATTCGAACTAAAAGCCGAAACTCCTGGAAAGGTAAATGAAACTATTTTCCCACTTCATGCACACACATCAGCTAAGATTATTGTCATCAGCGTTATATTCGGCCAGTTTTGAGTCTCCAACCGCAGCGGTGACACGAGCTGGGCACATGGTTTGCAATAACATAATCGGAAGGAAATGGCTTAAATTTCTTTCTGAGCTTTAATTTTCTTGCATACCTAATAAAATGGAAAAATGCAAATCAACTCAATACGCCTGGAGTTATTGTCTGATATACATCAGGCTTTTGTTTCACGTTTAGCATGTTTTTCACGTTTCATGTACTTTCCAAGTTTAAAAGTTTTACATCGGTCGTTAAAGTAAAGTACGCAAGAGTGCTTACATCAAGCATAAAAACCTTCGAAAAATTCATAAACAAAAAATGCAAAACGTGAAACAACTTTAGGGAAACATTTTCAGATTTTAGGGTAGGTTTTATATAGGTACAGGTTTTCATAATTCTTTCAATTTAACGCAGCGAGTGAGATCCTCTTGCCCTTGAAAGATGATCATCTGATGCTTGAAATAAGAGAAATGTAGAATTATTAATCTACTCTCAATATTATAAACTTCAAAAGACTGTTTGTTTGTTTGATGTAATATAAAAATATTCTCAATCGAATCGAATAATTCCTTTACCGTTGGAAAGCATTTTTCTTCTAGAGTAACATAAAATATGCTGATTGTTTTTTATGTCGTTAAAAGTTCAGCATGGCTGTATGTGAAGATCTACAATATGTACCCACGCCATTTTCTTGAAATTCGAAGATGCTATTTAGCATTTTTTCTGAAATCGGTATGTAGAATTATGAGAATTGGTTTCTTTAACTTACCGCATGCTGTTCAACTAATTAATAATTCTTTTAACATTAACTTTAATTTTAAATTTAAAACAAAAAACACAATTTTTCGAAATATTAATTCATTTGTAAATTGTAATTGTTGAAATTAGACATGAAATAAAATGTCAGTCAATTGGCTACCGCAGCTCCGTTGCCGGGTATGTACCCTTTTGGTGACATTTTGGAAGAAGTTTTATAGAAAAAACAACGGTATTCCACGAATGAAGCATTCGATTTCTTCCTTGAGTTGTCTCACGGTAGTCCACATATATGTATGTACCTTACCCCAGAAAATGAAATCCAAAACTGGTTTAATCGCAACACTTGGGCAAACACTATGGTTTGGCAAAACGAGAGATGACAGGACGGGAACTTGGTTTACAATAACATCATTGTTGAATACGCTGTGACAGGTCGCGCCATCCTGTTGAAACCAAATGTCATATACGTCCATTTAATCCAATCCATCCAGCCAGAACAAAAATGTGCATGTAACTTACGTATTATCACTTAAAATAGTCTGCATTTTTCTAATAGGTCCTCACCACTCAATAACATTCTTCCGAAGTGTGTCGTGATATTTTCGTAGATATCTGTTTTCCCATATGACAGCTAGCAAATTTAACTCTGTAAATATTAATATTATTAATAAAATATTAATTGTGAAATTTGCGAGTGTGTCATAACAACGTGAGTTGCAAGTTAATTTCGTGATCTAGAGTTAAAGTCATACTTTCACTTTACAGCTTTATAAAATCACACAAAGTCAAATATTTATTTATAACTCACATCTTTTCCCTACATTTAGCCATAATAAATTCGATCTTTTCCAAATGACAAATGTCAAAAGACATTCGGTTATTGATAACTTATAACCCTTTGGGTGTAGATGTTATTAATTTTATTAGATTTCATGTTTTCTGGTAACAGGTCCAAGGCCAAAAATACTCTAAATACCAACGTAGGAAAATTAAATCGAACACCTCTGAAAAAAAAAGTAACAAGTCATCGCTCAAATAAGTATATAGTATATAGATACAAAATTAAAAAAATTAAAAAACGGCAATTATTTTTATACGAAAAAGGATTTTTTATAGAAACGAAAGTCAGCACAGGGCTAAAAGTAAGGAGTATACACATACGAGTACATACTACAAGTTTGCATCTTTTTGAACGACTGCACTGCAATTCACGAAATTCATCAATGTTCCATTATAATAAGTGAATTGCATAATAGGTTGCGTAAAGAACACACCACAATTGGATAAGAATGCTTTTTTAGGCAACTCTGGAAATAACGCTAACAAAAAGAGATACATAAGTTGTCTTAATAATTTATTTAACAGTCGCACAGCCTCAAATTTTTCTAACTAATAACTAGACAGAAAGCCGCTAGTCTAAGTACTTGTAACACTCGAAAGTATAATAATAAATAAGGAACAGGAAGCCACTAATCTTGGAATGCTGGACAGCATTTTCAAGCTTTAAACTTCATATCACTTGGGGCCCTGATTTGTGTGGGAACGTCCTCGGCTTTTTCGAAGGTGAAGGTCTTGTTGTACTTCATCATCTTTCCGTCGCTTCCCTTTGTTCTCCAGTAGACTGTCTGCACGGCATTCCTGCTAGCGAGATATCTGGTGGCAGATCCAACTAAGGCGTTCATTGATGCTGGGGCGGACATCCTGCGTCTGTGGTGTCTTTTCTTGCGCTTAGCGTTAACTTCCCGAACTCAAGGGTTCCTTGATGCGATGATCACTTGCTTCGTTGTAGTGAAGGAGCAGCTGACTCGAATAGATATCGCCTTTCGGAACTTATCAAGTTGTCTCTAGTAATCGAATTCTACACTTTGTCTTTGGCGAAGACTGAACTGAATTTGTGATGACTCTCGGCGAGCGAGCGGTATTTATACTAGGAGCGGGTATCTTATCGCCATACAATTGCAAAAAATACTAGCAGATATAAAATTCCACAAGTAAACAGCATTGACGTCACCCGCCCCATTTGTAGTGCCTGCAAACGACTCCGCGTGAATATTATCACTTCGCGAGTATGCCCCGAGGAGCCCCCTGGCTAGGCGAAGGAGCAAAGTGAGCAAGTTTAATCTGAGTTCACCCGTTCGAAAGACGAATCGTAGCGACCCGAACAGATGGTGCTGTACCCCATCGCACGAGCTGGGCGGCCACTTGCCGGCCGAGTGTGCAAAACTTTTTTCAAATTCAATAGAGTTTAGAGTCCAGCTTGCGCCGTTGAATTAAGACAAAACCAAAAACATTTTTTTTCAGTCTAAGGTTTTGAACGGTTCAATCTTTTGCGTCAATTGTTGGCATGCACTTTGGTTTGTATACAATGAGATTTCCAGCGGTGATTGCAGCTCAACAAGGACCTTCTAGAAATATGACATATGTATGCCAACTAGTGCATTCTGACAATACAAATATATACCTCAGCTGGAAAATGCGCACATTGCATTTACTTAGTTTAAAGAGTTTAATCGTCAATGGGCTAGAGTTTCTAGATAAGAAATGCAATTTTTTACAGACAGACGATAACATAGCAAAAATTGCATTTATTCACATTTGCAGTGAATTTAATGTTTCGCAAATGCGAGACGGAATTAAAGCCCCTTGGGGAAAAGGCTAGAATAAAATTGTGGTGTTAAGTCATACTTGATCTTTGTTTTCTGAAGGTCAGCGATTCGCTTTTCACGTGATCATGAAATATCAAATGTTATGAAACTTAGGGCTTGTCCACATATGTATATACATACATATGTGTGGTATGTCAAGTAAAAGTGAATTGTGATTAGTAATTTCCCAATGGGAAAAAGAAGCATCAATTTTTCATTCCGAAGCCTTTCTCTGGAAGGCGAGAATGCCTGACTCGCCGTATCCTCTATCATATCTTTTTAACATAGGCATGTCCGCGGAACGAAGGCATTGTCCACGGAGCAAAAGCTTTTTATATTGCTTACCACTAGATTACTCAGAATCAATTTATGAGGCATAGCAAGGAAGCTATAGGAATAATTTCCCTCGGACTCATTTTTGAGTAACCTTTTTCAGTGATTCAGAATATAGTGCCTGGATTCTGTTTGTCATTTCAGTTTCCGTCACATGTCAGCTTATAACTGAGTTGCCTGTTTATTTTCTTATATGAAAATGTATTTGTTATTCAGTCATAAGCTGTCACGGAATGACGGAAACTGAGATGACAAACAGAATCCAGGCCCATAATATGTATACGAAATGGAAGAAACTAAACTCGCACTAATTGTCACAAAATAATTCAAAACTAAACTCGCACTAATTGTGTCTAAAAATTCAAAACTAAACTCGCACTAGACTGCATTCACAATTAGAATGAGAATTTACGCGTCAGGGAGCTTTTCAGGACGCAGATCGCAACATGCTAAAACATAGGAATGGGGGAGATGAGAAAAACCGGTTTTAGGGCAAAAAGCATGAGTAATATCTTCGCAGAGTGCACGTCGTTCGCCAGTGTTTTCCTTCCTCCTAGCTTCTTATTGAGTAATAAGGAATGCATCGAATGTATACCTTCAATAAATGATTTTAAAATATATTTCTAAATGCCTTCGTTGAGAATGCCTGACTCGATTTCCCACTGGGTTGGAACTTACTATGACACATCATATAGCGAATAATACTTTTGCTTAAGTATGTCATGTTTTGGTTATTGAAATTCAAAATTCTAAAATCAAATGACGCAGGCACTATACGAGTATTATTATTATTATTATTTTATTGTTTGACCATACAGGGTTGTGGCCTTTCATACGGGATTGCTCCAAGTATGAAAGTTGTTATTTTTAATCTATTGGTTGATTGAAGAAATCTCGAACTATTGAGCTAGTTTTTATGATGATGCTATTCTGGGCCGTGTCTATTATATATATATGGATATAATGTGCTAATTCCTTCTTTTAAAAAAAGAAAACCCCTTCCACATTATGACTCTTAAAGTAGGCTATAGTGTCCTGGGAGCCGCATTTCACACATCCATCGGCGCCGTGATGTCAGGGCTGACCCGCCTGTGGTCTGGACGTCGAGCGCCTCTGTTTCGGAGACGTCAGCCAGCTCTTCGGGAATTAGGGTGACCTCTGGGGCATCAACCCGCATTTCATCAGGATAAACTAATGTGTCCAGATATGGCCCTGACTGATTTTATGAGGAACTCGAGGTTTCCTCGTGGGGCAATGGATTTCGGCATTTTAGAAGCAGTACCCACCTTCTGTAAACCTGTGTGTTTATAAAACCCATAAGTACCGGAATGTATGTCAGCCGAGGGGAGATCCCGTTGTGCCTCACCGGGAAGACTAAATTTAGACCAGGCAACCGGAGTTCGTATACTATCTACCAAGCTTTCCCTTAGCCACGGAGCCCTCGGCGTATGCTTTTCCACCTTAGCTTGGGGGTGTCTAATTCGGAGGTTTTTTATTGGGTATTCAGAGTTAGCCTGAGGCTCCCGGGGTTTCCGCCGCCTCTAAACCTCGGGGCGTTCCACTCTCCACCACCTGTGGACCCACCAGATAGCTACCACCAAGCCCCAGGACTATACGAGTATACTACCATTACTTTTCTGTAATAATTTAATGACCTGATCGCTCATTTATAAATTGTGGTTATTCAACTAGAGACATTGGCGCCTAAGCAAATATTTGTTAAATTAGAAGATTTATGATGATGACAATCCAATCGTTCGTATATGTTAGTGCTTCTGTTCGAAGTGGTTCTTCGAACGGAGTAGGTAGATACTCAGCGTGTGAGGATCGACTCACACTTGGTCTACTTCTATTATTTTGCCCAATTATACTTTAAGGTGTTGTAATATGTTGTAATGATTGCCTGAAGAAACGCTAAAACGTGCAGTTTAGTACCTCCAGAAAATTCCATGAAGTAATGATATACCTATCTAAAAATGAATAAATATCTGTAAAAACATGTTTTTAGTTTTACACCAAAAAATCGTAAGTTAAATTCCTTCTATTCCGTTCTATTTTTTTCAATCATTAAAACAAAAGAAAATAACAATGTAAGTTCATTTAGAGCAGAAATATATCTTCAAAATCATATTTTGTATAATACAAATTGGGAATTCGATTGAACATTTTTAGAGTTATGCTAAGCGTAATTTTCAAGCACAGTAAAAATATTTTTGTAATATATGCTACTATCAATTGCATTTTGTTAGTTCTAGATTTAACTAAGCTGTACTAGTTAAAACTAAAATTATCGAGACACATTTTCTAGAACTCGAATTATCTGGTAAGATTGAGCTTTAACAGGTGTTGCGTTTAACAGTAAAATATAATAACATTTACAACCGCACCGCAACACTCACCATCTCGCATTTGCAAATGCCGGATTCCCTTATCATGAGCAAGGCTTTCATTTTTCCTTTTCGGTGCAACTTATTGAAATGGAGTTGAACAACTTAAAATCAAGGAAAGATAGCAACTTTACTAACGTGCAATAAAAATCTATAAAAAGAGATATTTCTTATCTCTTTGTTTTCTTCTACTTATTTTTCTAATAAACGAAATCGGATTTTATTATTCGGCTCGCATTTAACATTATCTGTCTAATTCATCCTGGAAAATTTTCCGAAATTATTTTACTTGTATATACAAAAGCACAGAAAAACTCACACGGCTCTCTAAATGTTTATCTAAAAAACTAAAAGCTACTTGTCGGTAAATAAACAAATGTTCGATAACGAGATAGCAAGTTATCCCTTTCGGAAATTGTTTTATTATGCCGCATATTCACTCATGTTGACAATGATATTCAAGTTTTCTCGATAAGATAAGCCGCCACTATCTCCTTTAATTCATTTTCCCCTTACTATTCAATTACTAAGAATATTTATTTACGAGTACTCTTAAGTGGAAAAACGATTTTTACTGCTATGTAATTGCGTTTCGACGATTCATAACTTTGCGGACTGGCTAAAGGGCTCCTCATTTTAGACGCAGTTGTGTATATTTATCAAAATCCTCAAAATGACATTAAAGATAAATTATTTGGGCTTATTGGAAAAATTATATGAACATAGCTGACCTGATTTTGGCTTGGCCCGAGCGTTCTGGAAAAATTAAAATGAACCAGACCACAAATATTATATTATAATAATTAAATGTGTGATAGCATAAGCCTAATGAATCCACAACCCTGAAAACCTCATATTTATAGAATTCCTTTGAAGTTGAGAGTGATGGATCGTCATCTGGAATCCGCCATCTTAAATCGAGTAATTTTTAAGGCAAATTCGAATTTTTGTGTCTGCCATAATGGAATTTGTAAAATTGGACAACTTTTATTTTTTCCCCTTATTCCAACTGGTTTGAAATTTCAAAGAAATTTAAAATTTTTAGTCAACCATTTTGCAACATAGTCCGTAAGTTGTTTGCGATATGCGGTTCATAATCACAAGGAAATGGATTTATATGTACATGAGTGCACTGTACTGTTCGCTTGAAATTTACGTTTCCGTGTATGACAGAATACGGGAGTCATGAATTTTTTTTCTGTAGAAGATAACAGTGGAATAATAACTGGAACTGCTGCTCTTGGCGGATTTCATTTAGCTGATTAAAATGTGAAGCAATTAGGAATTCCGATAAATCAGAGGAAAAATTACTGAATCATAAGAAAAGTGCATGGGGTCCTAGTATTATAAAAATATACATTTCATCAGAACTGCACACATATATTGTATACGAATATGTAGCCTAGGGAAATTAGCATTTGACCTCAACGAAATTACTTTCAAGCTGAATTTTTACATTGACGTTCTTTAAAGTATTCCAAACCCAAATCCGCCAAAATCACAATAATCACAATAGGGCTACCCAAGATATTGAAGGTCAAATTTTTTTGCAAATATCTCGCGTTCTATGCATCATCGGACATCCAATAAGGTCAATGTGAAAGTTGTAGAGAATTAAATTATCTACAAGATTGGTCTGTTGCATGTTTTCCCAAAACATCGACCTTTTGTGATATTCTATCTATAGACTATCAAAACCCCAACAGAGCTTTCGGCACTTATGCATTATCGGTAAAAGTAAAGGCATCACTGATTTAGAGAGTCACGCATACGTAATTATAATCCACTTTGTTCCATGTTCGAGTCTCTGAAAACAACCCAAAAGTTATTTTAATTTATCAAAATAATTATTTGCAAATTCCTATACCGATGAGCCGATTAAGCCCATTCATACCATATATGTTATTTTGTAGGAAACTTTATAGGTAGGTACTGTTTTCCGAATTCAACCCCCAAGTCACCCCCTTGCATGGACAAAAATATTTTTTTATCCGATTTACTTGAAACTTTGCATAAACCACCTTTCCTGTACCATTTATGAGCCACAAACTTTGAACGAATTTTCCCAAACATGTTTTCTTTTTTCTAAAATTGTTTTCACAACTTTCTGCCCACCTCTCTTTTAGCAAAAAATTACACAGTGAACTATCTTTTTTACACTTTATTCCATTTTACTTAAAAACTATTATTCATGAAATGTTCATATATTTACTCAATTACACTATCTAGTACTCTCTTTGCTTCCATTAAGCCCACAATACATTACGATGAATAATTACCGAGATATTTCCATTTTTCTCCTCAATCTCAACAAATTTCATACTATTGTGCACTTCATTTTTGTTCGCTATTTTCAAATATTTTTCTTAATTTCGGTTTGCCCATGTTTTTAGATATTTTTCTGCACTATTATTATTATTTTTTTCTTCATTTTACACCCCGTCCCTGCGGCACCACCCTTCTATATGATCCAGCGGGGTGGGGTGGTCTCATTAAATCAAGCATAAATTCATACACAATACCTGCATTCATCATTTTCACACTATTCATCTATTTCACCTAATACTCAATATAATGTATGAATGATCTTATAATTTACATAATACATTTCCTTCCACATTCTAGCTATAATTATATCTCTTTTAATAGTCCTTGTTTTAATTTGATTTAATTATTTAATTTATTTAATACGTCGGATAGTTTTTCAATTCAATCCATTTATCTACTACAATTTCTTTTAATCAACGATTATATGTGTCCTTACATAGAGATTGGCCTATAACCTGGAATATGTTACTAAAAAATAAGGACAGGTAGAAGTCTCAAAGGCGTAAATAGAGCTGTGGTCATGCGGATGTGATACAGTGCGTGCCGCGTGATAAGCGTTAGTATCAGAGTTCAGAATTCTGCAGCATCTCAGACTTTCTTTATTCAGGTCATTGGCACTACGCACTTGCAAGGAAGAGGTCTTTCTAAAGGTACTTGGCCGGAATTAAAAATCCTTCAAAACAACTCGGAGCTAATCGCGGTTTGCCACTCGATTATGTTTGATTATGTAACTTATCCGCTGTTATCACGAAGAGTACATTCCCCAGAGCGTACGCTGTTTTTTTAAGTGCTACCCGTTTCTTAGCTAATAACTTTCCGCATACGTTTGTTTTGCTATCGACGTCTATATCATGCCAGACTCGCGTGCTGCGCGGACAGACGGCCAACTGATAACTCATCTGTTTGTATTATGGTATGTACTTACGTCGGACTCAAGTGGGCTAAATTTCGCGATCTTCTACAATATTCGAGACTCATACGAATCATGACGACGCGATTAAACACCTACCCACCCGCTGCTTTCTCGGGACTGTTCATACTCGTATAATGATTCAAAGATAATCTGTGAATTTTTCCATCCTGCGGGCAAAGTGCGACAAACAGACGATGAGCATGAAACATTTCCACTTGGATTTGTTTACAACCGATAGGTGCTCGAGATCTACCCTTGGGTGCGGACTTATCGAAACGTGGCGTTTTGTCAGAGTTTCCTGATTATTCCAAATTGCGTAATTCTTAAGGTGTTGATGTTGGAATGGTGTTGGAGGGATACTTAAACATGTGTTTTAGTGAATGGATTATCTCACTGCCACTGTAAAGATACGCTATCATTTTCAGCTTTTCTACTGTTTATAATGACTAATGACCAATAATAGAAAGTGATGCAAGGATTTGCTCTGTGTTATGAAAATGCAGATCATGAGTTTTGTATGATAATTGTACTTGATTGGGTCTATAACCTTATCTGATCGACAATCGAAAATCTTTTTACGATATGTCTTATCTATGAGTACCTTATATTATTTTCCATTTTTATAAAAAGGTAAACTATAGAAAAAAAGTTTGCACTGCCGAATACAAAATGTTTTTGAAATTTTATTTATATTTTTGATATTTGTTTTATTCAGATATTGTTTAATGATATTTAAAGTAATTACTGTATGAACTAAAACATTGTTTAATTCAAAAGATTCCGGAAAATATATTTTATTGGCCGTGTCTAGGCTTTTCCATACTTGTAAATTAAAACTATTGCCAGTGGCTGAAACTGTTTCCTACGCAGAGACAGTTTTTGATTTTTCCCGTGGGAACTCAAAATATTCCCATAAAACTCTATACTACACCATAGGTCCCACCAAAATAGAATTAGCCGTTCCCGAGATTAGCCTGTACAAAACGACAATGTTTCACATATGGGAGATACCAACTGTTTGGGAGTTACAGGATGAATAATAAATTGGGAATGCACCTAAATATTTTATTTTTATATTTTGATCTACATCTATCTTGAGCTACTAACTACTGTCTCAATGTGCTTTTCAAAAATGCCACCAATGTTGATCTAACTCTACACTCTCTTGCCAAAGTGAAAAAATTCTTTAAACTTACCCAAAATTCACGTTTCTGCCACATTTTTTTCCGAAATTCATGTCTTCATCTTGTTGCCTTGCCAAAGAAAATGTATACCCTTTCCCTATATATTATATATATATAAAAAATTAAAAAAGAGATGTAAGTATTAATCATTAATTTCGGAGAAAATTCGGAGACCATTTTTTCACTTTCCCAAGTAATTCTGCCTGCAGTGGTAGAGGTAGATCAACATTGGTGGCACTTTTGAAAAGCAAGTTTAAGGTCGCTGCTTTTGGTAGATCCAAAGATAATAATGAAATATTAATGCATAACCCGAATTTATTACACACCCTATAACTTGCAAACGGTCGAGATTGATCCCCCTGACATACGATTTTTTTGTCTAGGTGAGATCTATGTACCACCAAATTCATTTTTATACACAATAGATGAAACACCCTGTATACAGAAAAAAAGTAGCCTACATAATACCCGAAAAAATACTCAACCTTCCAGAGAAAGTCCCATCGAAATCGGTTCAGCCTTTCCCGTGATTAACCTCAACAAACAGACGGGCAGACAAATAAATTTTGAAAGGTATGTTTAAGCTTAAGGGGCTGATTACACGAACCGAATAAATGGGCGAGAACGTAAAGTGGTACCAGGCGGGGAGAGAGTGGTGAAGCGTGAATGAGAAGGTGTTTATACGTAATTCACTTTGGAAGCGAGTCAATCCTGTTTTCATGGTGGCTAGTGAGAGTAGCAGCATGGAAATTTTTTAAAAATTATATCAACGTTTTGATACATCATTGAAAATCTTTATAAAAACAAAACGCCTGCCTATCGGCGCTCCCGTCCAAGTAGCACAACTAACCAACGGCGCCCCCCCTCTATTTTTTCTATTTAAATAGTTTAGTTAATAATAGTGATAGTAAATGTAGTCTCAAAGCTCTTACAGTGATTCTTTGTTTTCCAAATATGAAGAGATTTTTGGTGCCAATAAAAAATCTTTGTAACTTTTTCAAGTACTGAGAGTCAAGAGTGAGAATAATAAAAGTGCAACGCCATCGATTGAACAGCGAAATGATTGCGTTGTGCTCTAATAAAATGTGAAAGTTTGTGTATTTGGATGTTTGTAACTCAATCACACCTAAACGATTGTTTCGATAGACTTCATTTTTTTACACACAGTAGAAAATATTCTAACTTAACATATAGGCTGTTTTTTATTTTTGTATAAAGTGCAAGGCCCCGCTGATTTCGAATTTTCCGTCAAAATTAAAATAATTCAAAATGGTAGATCCAATATGGCGACCGAAATTCCTCAATTTTAAGCAATTTTTATGTAATTTAATATGAAGACGTCTTTCGGGTTACAGAATTCAATCTATCGAATTCAAATCTGCTATCGAAAACTTCAAAATGACGGATCAATCACCCAAAATAATTCGATTTCAAAGAATTTGAATAAAAATTAATATAAAAGATACTTAAGGGTCGCTGATTTCAAATCTACCAAAATCTTAAAATTCAAGATGGCGGACAATATAATGACAAAAAAATTTAAACTTCAAACTAAAACCACGAAAATTACTACTTAGTGGTTCTTAGGGGGCAGATCTTGAATTTTTATAGCGGAAATATGTAGCTAATTTAAAATAGCGGATCCAAAGTGGCAATCGAACTTTTTAAATATCCAGAGTTCTCTGTTTTCACATTTACTATTCCTAACTTAATAGATTTCCATTAAATGAGAGAAATGAAATCACAATTTCGGAATTGTGAATATGGTGTGAAAGGCCGAAAATTCTCAACTTCAAAGGATTTCCGTTTAAACAAATATACAAGGCTTTTGGGGGTCGCTGATTTAAAATCTGCTTTCGACATTTTATCCTGGAAATATTGTGGGTTCCCGCGGGAAAAAAGAAAACCGTCTCCGCGCATTTAATTTGAATGATCTCATATAATTCCTAATAATTATTTTTTGACTTGAAACAATTAAAGAAATTGATTGAAGACGTATTTACAATTATTATCGAAAAAATTTGGTTCTGACACCAAATCTTCCCAATGCGACAAGATATCTACGCCACTGAAGATTAACTATAATGGGTAATGGGTGTATGTGGTGAAAGCCTCTTCCTCAGTGAATGTTACAACCATTCACGCTTAAACAAATTCACTCCACTCCACAACGATGCGGCAAAGCTACTTAAAGCTCTGTTTTACCAGCTGCCGGGCTCTGACAAGTGACAGTAGTGACCTTTCCTTATTAATTCTCCGGCCGTTTTTAAGTGATAAGATTAAACGAACCAAGTAAAGTGCCTATTCAATCGCTCATATTTTAAGCCAGCAGCCTTCCACTTTTCAAAAGATGAACTTCGCCGGTAAAGTGGTGCTCATCACCGGTGCCAGCTCAGGCATTGGAGCTGCTGCAGCTATCAATTTCTCGAGGCTGGGCGCTATGCTGTCTCTAACAGGGAGGAAACTAGAGAATTTGAATGCCGTTGCAGAACAATGTGCCGCCGCTGCGAATGGCCAAAAACCGTTCGTGGTTCAAGGGGACATAACAAGTGAAAAGGACACCGAGAGGATTTTAAATGATACAATCAAGAAGTATGGGCAACTCGACGTCCTGGTCAACAACGCCGGCATTATCGAAACTGGGACGATTGAGAACACTAGTCTCGAGCAGTACGACCGCGTAATGAACACTAACATTAGGTCAATTTACCACCTCACAATGCTGGCTGTGCCTCACTTGATAAAGACCAAGGGAAGCATCGTTAACGTCTCAAGCGTAAATGGCATCCGGTCCTTCCCAGGAGTTCTGGCTTACAACATCTCGAAGGCGTCCGTGGATCAATTCACCAGGTGTGTGGCCCTTGAACTGGCCGGCAAAGGAGTTCGATGCAACGCCGTCAACCCCGGGGTGACGATAACAAATCTGCACAAGAGAGGGGGTATGGATGAAGAGACGTACAAGAAGTTTTTGGAGCACTCTAAAACAACTCACGCAATGGGCAGGCCCGGAACTGTCGACGAGCTAGCCAATGCTATTACTTTCTTAGCCAGCGATCTGGCGAGTTTCACAACTGGCGCCAGCTTGCCTGTGGATGGGGGAAGGCATGCTATGTGCCCCCGGTAATGACCCGGACCGACCATGTTGCATTTAAAATACGAAAAAAGTCGTTTTGTGGTCCTATCCCACGCACCATTTATTTTTGTACCTTTGGAATTATATAAAACTTTAAAATTGTTATTTTGCTATTTTGTTGGTAAGCGAACGCCGAGGTTTTCAGCTCAAAATTATTGCCCGAAAACCTTAAAGCCGGTCGCATATCTGAGGCGAGGACGAGGCAGGCGAGATATGATGGGGATGGCGAAACTAGACTTCACTAGTAGAATCGCTATTTATCGGCAATCAAAATAAGGCGCAACGCAATGTCTCGAGAATCGTTGTGCCGATTTTTATGCATACTAAAATGTAGCCCTTGGTCGTAGATTTTTGCCTTTCATCGCTAGTTTTGGATTTAGAGATTGTAACCCATGATTTAGGATTTCGGATTACCTAGATAACCACCGGGATTGGTTCAGAGAAATCCTGCTCTAATTGTAAATGAAAAACTCGTGCGCTTGTCTCAAGTTGAAAAATATATTTGTTCTACGAAACGACCCATTAAGTAAAAAAGGGAGTAAAAATAATGTCAATAAAAAAACGTATTACACGCACAAACAGCCCGAACTTGAGAATCAAAACACTCCGCTACACTGAGCGCATGGACGCTCAACATTTGTACTTGGTCAGAACTGTCTAATGCTCGTAGTCGTCTTCCTGGTAAGAGTACTCAGGCACATCTTGGGGGTCCTCAATTGGTCCGTTTGCGAACTCATCCCTAGTCGCATATTCTGAGCTCTCTGTTGGAGCAGATTTTGAACGGAGCGAGCGTACTTCAAACACCACCACCGACTTTCCTACTCTCGCCGAAGGATACTGAATGAAATAAAAATAAAGTGAACTGCTCCGAAGTTATGGTAAGCAGGGCAATTACCTCCGTGTGTTTCAGTTCAAGTACACGTTCATAGGGCCTCAAGTAATACGCTAGCTCTTCCTCCAAATTGTCGAAGGTAATGATGTGGCTGGGGATCTTTCCAGTCCTCGTCCACACAGAGTAGTACCGGTTCATCCACTCCTTCGGTTCCTGGTAAAAGAAGTCTGCCTCGTCTACGTAGTTCGGGGTTTTCTTCAAATTTGGCTCACAATGCAGAAACTGCATCGTAATGTTCTCGTGTATATGGCTAAACAGAAAATCATGTTTAAATTACAAAATTGAGATTGGAGCCCCAATACCTGTAGTAAGGTGTAGAATGGCATGGCATTGCGAACAGGAAAAAAGCGTGTTCCCCATTCGAGCCTCTATAGTCCTTCGCAGTTTGGGCCAAATTGTTCATCACGGCCAAAGTTCCTCTTTGGTGCACAGTACTCAAATACCAAGCCGGTATGACATTGCCGCAGAATATTAGCACCGCCACTAGCCATAGCTTCAATCTGCAATTTTTCTTTTTACTCAAATAAACTTACATGCCTTCATGTCTTGATACCTTGACGCCTTACGGCTCCACCGAGAGATGGAATCGGAACAGATGTACGACACCATTGGCATCAATATCAGAATAAAACGGAACTCCTTGTGTGGAAGGCACGAGAGGACGACAAGGTAGTTGATCATAGTTACGAGCAGCACCACTCGCACTGGAAACACCTCTCGGGAACGAACGGTTTCGTAGATTCCAACAACGAACGGCAACATGTTTATTCCTAAAAGGACAGGCAGTCCAACCGAGAAGTACCAGTACCTTAAAAGCAGCTTGGTTAAGACCTGAAGAAAGGTGATGAGATTCAACTTACCAAGGATGAGTTCCATAATGCATTCCGACGTTCTCGAAGACGTTGAACTTTAAGAACTCCCACGGAGAAACAGTTATTTTACCGTAGAAGTAGCTGTCCACAGCTGCGCAGGCACCTAGGACGATGGCTCTGAATAGAGATAGGATGTTAACAACTGAAATTGAAGGAATACGCAAAATCCATACCCGATCGGAAGGTAGCGCTTTAACAGCAGCCCACTAACCGATAGCTTCGTTTTCTTCAAGTGGTAGAAGCAGAGGACGGGCCATATCACTGCAGATGTAGGTCTTAAGTAGCTGCACAATGCGGCGATCCACAGGAAACCAGTCCCTTCTGCAATAGACGTTTTCATAGTAACATAGATATTTTGAATAATTTTCATTTGTTGCAGATTATATTGCAAAATGTTTGGAAAGCTTCGTTTCTTTAGTCTCCCCCTTCTCTTTGGAGACAATGCATTTTGTAAACAATCGAACTTATAGCACCCGTGTAATTGCATATGTGAAGCAACCTCTTTGTATCATAAGTAGAATAGCTCTGCTTTTTTATACAGCCCAATTGAACGCAGCTATTACTGCTACAATTTACATCAAACAAAAAGAATCTCGTCTTCAGTCTCAGGGAAACAAATTAAAAAAAAACTAGCCTAATTTTAAACCTCTATAGATGAGAATGTTTCCAGCGAAGGGCCACATAGAAAAATTCACTCTTCTTCTGATCGTCACGCCACTTAAGTGACTTTTAAAGCTGATAATGAAAGAAAATTTCTAATAGGAATCATAGCAATCATGGCACACCATTCGGCTGTAAGAGTCACCTAACTTAAAGCAATGTGCCTACCAGAATAAGGGCTAGGGCAGTAGCATTACAAATTCAGACCAACCTACCTCCTTTCCATGGGAAAAAGCTTAAAGCTATGCCAGTGAGAGCCGTTTCCAGAGTGTTGGCGAGCGTCCTGGACGCTGTGTAGAACCAGAAATAGGGCAAGGCCAGCAAGAAAATAGCCCATTTAGTCCTTCCCGCCCAGACAAATAGACGATAGTCTGAGTAGGCCGATAGCAGCGCTTGCAGGACTCTGGGCGAAATTACCTGAAAAAGATTTGCTGTCAAAAACCAGCTAATTGTCGTGGCTGTAAGCTCCTGTGCAGACCAGAGACTGTAGGATTATAATTCAATCTCATTTTGAGTGATAACACTTCTGGTTTGGTCCGGAGCAATGTAGCCACGGCTTTAGTAACACTGGAAACCATACCAACGCTTCGACCGTATCCCAATTGAAGTAGGCGAGACCCTTGTAGACTCCCGCAAACACCGCCGGGTAGACGTAACTGCGAATGCCATGGACCCACTCCCAAGATAAGTAGCCGTACCTGCACAGTGAACCGTGATAGATTAGATAACTGATAAGCACAAAAGACCGAAGCCGCGCACAGCACAACTCACCCAAACACCAGGTTGTGAGCCACCTCAAGGCTTTGCCAGTACTCATCGGGGACGAAGAACGTCTGTACGAGGAACACGGAAGCGATGCGGATGGCCAGGAAGATGAGGAAGATTAGTATGCCCCCCATTGCAGCACGGGACTCGAATGCGGTTGTATCGGACCAAGCGTAAAAACATCAGCAGTTGTACCGCACTGTTCTAGGAAGACATTTTTAGAGAGGAACTGTGAAAGCCTGGGATTGTTTTGTTTTGCACTGCGAGAATTTACCATAACCTCCTCCGCGATTTTCAGATCCGCGCGCTTATGTAGAAAATAAAAATAAACTCGACGTGATGGTTATCGGTGACGCAACAAATAGGATTTTGGAGAATGGCGTTGGAGGCGGCGTCCACCATGTACCGTTTAAGGGGAAAACGACCTCCCGCTTGGGAACTGGAGAAATGGTGTGTATCTCCGCTCCTTGGCTTGTAATCAGTTCGAGACTCGAATATCTGGTTTCAATCGGCTGTCAAAGAAACGTCAATAAGAACAGCTGTCCACTGCACCGGGTCGTTTTGTTTTTGTTGATATTGAAATGGATTTGATATCCGAAGAGAACTATATAATAGCCCAAGCAAAACGCGCACATGAAACGGATCCATTCACAGCAAAAGCATGGATCATAACGGCAAAGACGCTATACCCGAACAACTTTAATGTCCAGGTAGGACTTTTCGCCGCGCTGCATGTTTTTTTTACATTTCTGAAAATCTATTTTTTTCAGTTCGAAGCCTATAAAATTGAAAAAGCAGCCAGAAACTATGAGGAGGCAGCTAAGTGCTTCAGCTACATGTAAGTAAGGTTTGATTAGACCGACCGGTAGATAATTTTTGGGTGAGAATATTCATCCGAAGTTTCACGGGGCACTGTGATGAAGCGTCTCCCGTGCAAGACAAGAGGCACAACCACTTTTCCTTTAAGCTCTTTAAATTCTAGATGTGTTCCCTATTATGTTCGGACTCCCAAATACCCATGCTGATCCTGGGAATGGCAAGATACGCTGAAGTCCGTAGACTGGCTGTGACTGCAGGCATTCTGAAACCAATTACTAACGCCCAATTGTGCAACAATTGGCACATCTGAGAATCTTCGGCATGCTTTAAATCTGCCCACCGCAATTATTTAGACCCTACTCACAGAACACCAAAATACTTCATAGTAGGCCAAATGTTCAACATGTTTACAAATCATTCGAGGATTCTATCATACATATCCGCTGTTTTCCGTATTTACTTCATAACTACGTTTCTTGAAAACCGTTTCATTAATAATAATTATTTAATAATGCTTAATGGGTGACGGAAGAGTAGTTATGGATTAAATATGTAGTAATCATTAATTTACGTTTACGTGTGCTTTTTTATTTCGAAATCGGCGGATTTTCTATAAAAAAAAAGAAGTTGTTTCATATATTTCACTTCTTATGTAAATATCTCGAAAACGATGCGACCTGATTTTTTTATTATTTTCCTGATCTCAACTACAAAGTACTTTAGAATATGTTCTTAAATCTAAAACCTCGGATAAGATAGCACTGTCTATTTGTTGTCTTACAGGAAATTTCAGCGAATATATGTATTTCAACGTTAATTTTCCTTCTTATTATTCTCATACATATTCAAATCCTGCTCTTAGGGAGTCAGTCTGGAAGCAGGAAACATGGTGGACATTTTATCTCAACAAAAACATTATCAAAAATTGACAAAATGGCGTTGAAGTTTCACCAAATATCGGGTTTTTTTAGACTTTCTGCAGCGATTTTTTAATTAATTAGATAAAATGTAAAATGTTAACAATAAAAATATATATTTAGTTTATGACAGAGCTATTAGCATGAAGAACACTCAAAATATCATCTAGATCTTGTTAATAGATTAATTTGTTATTGACCGAAAATTTGAAAATTTTAAAATTTTAAATTTAAACACAGAATAGTGCTCATAATAAATCTTGGAGTGCAAAACGTTAACAAGATGATGTTGAATGGTTTTCAAATACTCCGAAGGTTCTACAACCTCGGAGACATGAATTACCACTGAAAGTCAGGTTCAAACTTTGAAACCGTGATTTAATCCATTCACTTCGGAAGACGGATATGAGTCTTTCTATTCCTTTGACTCATATTTTGTTTCATCTTGTGGGTTCCTGCTGAGCGCATTTGTACACCGTATCGCAGTTTCGGAAACTTCAGCATTTTCATCATCAGCGGTTGTTTTTACAAAATAAATAAATATAACATTATATACAGATAGTAGCTGTTTGGCGAGAATTTGATATGGTTAGTAATGTTATATAATACTGAATAATGCTTGTATGAGTACGCCATACCGCAATGGTGAACTATCAGTACGATTAATTGTAATGCCAATTTAATTTCTTGATTTACCGTCACTAGTAATGGTTCTAATAATTCATCTTATCTACTTTCCTGTGCGATGCCTCACCCACAAAATTGTTTGCCACTTTCCGTCTTTGCGGCCTTATAGTGCTTACAGATTTCAATGTAATTATCTTTTGCAGAATATTAACATTTCAGAGTCAACCTGTGGAACTATGGAAAGAAGTTTCCGAGCTCACAGCTGCCCTACGAGTCCCCGACGGTGAAACAACGCTAACCCAAGATTTTTACGTAAAAATGTTCCAACACGTGTCCTATGATGTCCAGCACAAGATTTTGCTGCTTACAGCAAACCATACCGATAGTAACATGGACCATTGCAAGCTGCTCCTCCTCCTGTTGAAAAGGTTTCCTCAGGCAATAATAACGCATTCAGTAACGGAAAAATCTTACCTTTGTATTAATATTCCTATAATACAAATATTTATAGTCCAGACTGTTGGAAACAATTGCCCAAGGGATGTCTATTGATCCAGCCAAGTATCAGGATATGCTTGTAAATGAAGCCCTTCCTCTTATTTACCACAAAACGCCAGAGCTGCCTAGCCACTTGGTTTGCACAATTTTTAAGATTTCCCTAGAATATTACATTAAGCTAATTTGTGATGAGGTAAGGTTCTAAAGTATTCGTTTTAAGTACTTGTAAGGTTTTTTAGAATCAGGACAATAAGGCCTGCATAAATGAGACTTGGAAGAACATATTTCAAGTGCTCACTCTTTGTGGGAAAATACTGAAATGGGAAACATTTTTACCTTTTAACAAAACCTGGTTTGTAGAGATCTGATCAAATAAATCGTATGTTATTATCGGGTACTTCTAGGAGCAAGGATGTGTACTGGCAGAAATTGATACAAATTGCGACGGCGAACCCCTCGAGATCATCAGAAAACAAGCAGATATTCTTCTATGCCACGACCCTCTTTATATTTTCTTTGCAGGATTACATGATTAACACTCGACAGAAAATTGATGACAATGAGGCCGAATTTGTAATGGTAGAAGGCTTCAAAGGTAAGAATTTGTCTGCTCTCAATTTTTAGAAATATAAGATAAACCTAAGGGTGCGTTTAATTGTTAAGAGATTTAGTACGTAGTACGATTTGCTTACGGCGTACACATATGCCCATTTATGAAAGATTTAGGCGTGCACTATTGAGCAATATAGACAAGATAAGAGCAAAACTTAAAGAAACGAAGTAAATAAAAAATTATTAATCATTGCAGGTTTAATGGTTTTTTAGCTTAATTAAAGTCAATGTTAGTTAGAAGATAGCGACGAGTTTATTTATCCATCGCAGTTGTGTTACCGTTTAACGTCGTCCCCGCACTTCAGATTATCGGATTAGTTCACACGATGCAATTCTTCACTAAACTGTGTCAGCAATAGGTAAATATTGCATATGATGCGTGTTTGGGCCACATAGTAGCAAACCACACAGAATATACCTTAGTCAGTATAATACCGTGTATTATATTATACTACAGAGAAGTAAAACTTCTGCGAAAAATTCACATTGTATCGCAAAATGTACAAGCACATGCATATAAGTATCATAGCAGTCCTTTGAAGTTAAGAATTTTTGGACTCGCCATCTTTAATTTGATTGTTAATTCGAGATTAGCGACCCCGAAAATATTAAGGGATCTGATTTCATAGAAATCCTCAACAAGTGGAGGGAAGCGGTGCATAGTTCCTTACAAAGATGCAACATTTCGATTTTCAGTCGCATGAATCTAAACCGCGCGGAATGTAATTTCACTTAAAAAATAAATATAAATTGGGCTGTGTCCAACACCAATCCATAGACAGCTCAGCAAGGCAAGCATAACACTTCGGCTGATTCGTCTCGTTAGTCGTTATGTAGGGAGAGGGGTGTTCTCAGACGACCTCCTTACTTTCCTCTCTGTCAAAGCTTTGCTATGCATCATAGGCTAGGCATCCCTTGATCTTTGACAAATTAATAAGAAGTGCATAAAAGCCTTATTTTTCGTCTGGGTGAAAATAAATCTCCAAAAAACCTCCTGTTGGTTTTACAGAATTTTTAAAAATGAAGCTGTGTAAGGAAGTATTCGGCCTTGCCTAAAAAAAGGTCATAAGATGTGCTCGCTCAGTGGATTTGTTTCCACCTTAGCAGGAAAAAGTAAAATCCTGAGAGGATTCTGCCTTTTTGCACCATCCATTAAAGTACCATAAATCGATACAGATATAAGATGAGGATTTCTTTGCAGATCCTATTAACGAAGGTGCATCAGCAATACCTCGAGAAACACCTAGAGAGCTGGCGAAAATCACCGTTACGCCACCATGCACTAAGGAGACATCCATTGCCTTTATGACAGCGGCAAATTGTTGGCAGCTCCTTAACTCCCAAGAGCAATTCCAGACTGATTTTAGTCAACTACTAATAAAACTTCCACTCTCGCAATGGATTAGTAGATTTCTGTTTGATTTGGCAGTCTACTTCGGTCAGCACGAGGAGGCCAAGAAGCTCCTGAACGAAATGCAAATAAACAGCATCCAACAGAGTATTCGGACGCTGAGTTTAATCCTAGTTCAAGGACCACTTACGGTGGGCGTGGTGAAAATGTAAGTGAAAGTGCTTTTACGAAAGTTTTTTTTTTCTAGATTCAAGGATTCGAATGCATACTGAAAATTTTGGTTGAACTTCCATCAGTAGGAGGGCAGTTGTTGGAGAATTTGACTAACACGGCCGGGCAGCGGCACGTTATCCTCCTGCCCTTGACACAAAAGGCAATCATTCAGTACTGCACAAAAGCTATTGTGCAATCCTTAAGCGTGAGTAGCCAATTTATTTTCTTACTTTCGAGACTTTCGAGCTATCTTTGCAGAGGAAAATATACGACACAAACTGTCCAGATTTGGTTCTCGGAAACCTGCTTGTGCTATTGCAATTGGATTACCCACGCGAAAGTGCTCTGGCTGAACAGATTTTCACTCTAATCAGGCTGAGATGGCAATTTTCTTATTTGCTGTTCCCTTCGTACATAATTGCTATTGATTTCCTTGAGGAGTTCATGAACATGTGGGATTCACAGAATGGTGGCTTCAATCTCGAATTCATCCCATTGCAAACAAACGTCGGCACGAGACGCATTGGGACTAGAGGTGCTGACAAAGGTGTGAAAGAAGACTTCAAGCAAATTATGAAGCAACAAGTCTCCAGAAGTAATGATGATATAGCTGCACTAGTAGCTCAGTTTATTGCCCAGGAACACTTACATTTGATTCAAAATATATTTTAACAATTAGAAGATTTCGGTATTTTAATTTGCTCCCTCAAATGTTGATTATGCAGTGGTTTCCTAGAATGGCGTTATTCTTAACAAAGTAAATTATACTTACAGGAACGGAATACCAAAACGAAAATCCAATTTATTCAAGGAACTGCTACTGCTACGGTTAACCCATTTATTACGAATGTTTGTGATCTAACATACATATATCTTAGGAAAGGACCCCGCATGTTTTGTACTTTAAGAATACAAAAGGGTAGTTCGACAAAAGTTAGGTAACTTTTTTGCAGATATTGCCTCATCAATTTGTTAAGTTAAAATTATATGATTTGACATGAATTTAATAAGGAATATAGTCGTTATACTGTTCCAGACACGCTTATCATATATGCAGTTATTTGAGTTTTTCTTTAAATTTCCTCTAGGAGTCTAGCCCAGGGGACTGATGACAGCATATAATACATTGTACTGAAAATAGGAATGTCTATTATAAGTTACTTTTGACATTACCTTGCATTTCTTTC
This sequence comes from Neoitamus cyanurus, assembly GCA_947538895.1. Lineage (NCBI taxonomy): Eukaryota > Metazoa > Arthropoda > Insecta > Diptera > Asilidae > Neoitamus > Neoitamus cyanurus. The sequence continues at coordinate 51,333,633 of OX384540.1, forward strand.
CTTTACAATGCACTTTTGAACTTAGGATAATAAAATTAACCATTCTTGCTATAATCAGGAAAAAACATAGCTTGTTCATAACTTTTCAAAACTTCACCAAAAAATGATTTTTTTTTCTAATACTTTTCTATAAATTTTACCTCCTTCATTTTAGTTTGTGACGTCATTTTATAAATCTTCATTTTATTTTAATTTTTAAACAAGGGACTGACGACAAGGGGCTAAGGATTTCAGGAAAATCGATTTAACTTTCCAGCATGTAGGAATGTGTAGTTATTATTGGTCTTATTCAATATGACTTAGTAATATGAAGTAGTGAAAAAAATATAAAATAGTGAAATTATAAGTGATTGAGAAATTCCTTTTTTCTAGACCGTCAGCGTGCAGGCCCTAAGCTGCACGTTTGAATATTGCCACATTTTAATCCTGGAAAATGCTTTATAAACAAGATGCCATTTTATAAAAAGAATTAAAAATCCGATTATGAGCCACATATTTATACTTCACTTCTAATATGTATATGTGCGTGCTTTCGCGCTAAAAAATATCCTGCAGTAATTGGGTGAAAATAACCTTTTATGTTTTCTATTTATTTTTTGTGATCAAGGGAGGTATTCTTAACAGGTACAGAACAGCAATGCCTGTATAATTGAGAAAAACTGCCTTTGCAGCCTTTGAGCTTTATCGCTCAAAAAACAAAATGCCATATCATTAGAACAATTTAATAAATTACACGTTCTAGGCTCAATTACGAACGGTTGTTTTAAATAATTAAACAAAGCGAAACAGCAAAGTAAACACGCTTGGACTGGCAGTGTATCAAAAAGGCACAATGAAGGCGTTCACTATTTATTCTTCGCAAAAGGATTCTTTCAACTATAATTACCAGAGGAGTATTAAGAAGAAAAGCAGAGGGAACAATGAAACTTTCCATAGGGCGGTAGGCACAGGTACAATTATTTTTACCAAGTTTGAACAACCTTTCTAATTCTCAATAATTAGTGCTATTTTGTTTTCAATTCGCTGCTGTTATGCCCGTGTCAGGGTTAAGAAACCCCGACTGTTCTAAGGTGGAATTCAGGTGGACATCGCCAATGACGTTATACTCCGTATTATTCATTATAGCTTTAACGGCAAGGATGTTAATATTTGCCTACAATTTCTCAGTGTTGAATGCGTCCCTAGCAACAACTGGTACGTATTAAAGTAAATCTGCCAAAATTTCGCCTTAGGTATATTTTACTTTTGGTCACAACAGATGCCTTCGGTTTTTACTTGTATGCGGAAATTATATGCATAACATACCTTGTGCTGGCAAAAAAGTGGCCAAAGCTTATACAGTTTTGGCATAAAACAGATTTAATATTTTTGAAAGATGCTTATCCCCCACCTAAAACCAAAATGTCAACAAAACTACGAATTACTGCTATAGTTAGTGTACTAATTTTATTAAGTAAGTTGATTATAGAAATCGAAAAATTAGCTATATCTTAACTGCAATTATCTAAAAAACAGTGGGTCCTGTCTTGAACGCATTGTATGAGGTAGTCCGATATGATAAGTTCGGGACAGAGTGCATTGTCAGAAATAAAACTATAAACTTACCAATATCCGTGCCCACACTTGTTAGGAGCAGTATTTTGGCTCAAATATATTTTGTGGTAAGTTATATACATATACTCATATAATCATCTTTAAAAGCATGCTTGATTGAAACTCTGGCCATTTTTCAGTATCTTGAAATTTGTTGCACGCTGCTGTGGAGCCATACAGAAATTTTTGTTGTGATTGTTAGCATTGGAGTTGCCACGCGTTTTAAACAAATCAATGCGCGCGTTGAAGGCATGCATAACGTAAGTGACAAGAAATTTTCTTTACTGCAATTTCATGTTGACGCCATTGCCCAAGTTTATTGCGATTTAACAGCTCTCCATTTTTCAGTACACTTTCATTTTTTATGGATTTCAATACACAGAACTATTATTTTATTTCTTTGATAAGTAAGCTTAGTGTATAATATTGCATCCAGCCACCTCAAAAAAATTAATTTGCTCCCCCCAACTATTTCAGAATATATACATTTGTGTACATGCACATGCATGGCGAACAATCTAAAAACTTTCGATATAAGGTATGATACATAGGTGCGCTGCGAATATTCCGTTCATGTTTATACATATGCACACTACTCTATGTATCAATCATAATCATACAATTCAACGTATAGTTGTTTGAGTTAAATGACAAAAAATACTTCTTCGGCCTATCTATAATTCATAATATCTATACTAATATAATAAAGAGAGAAAACTACTGAAGCCAGAATTACGAAATTTGAACGTAGATTCCTTTCATGATCTAGGCACGCAATTAGAAAGGATTTTTGGAAATTCAAGTTCTATATGGAGCATTAAAAGAACGCGGCTTATTTTGGGTTCCCGTCTACGTTCATGTTTCAATCTTTTTGGGACAGTTTTAATTTATAAGTATCAGAAAACGCGGGACCGGTCTGCTAATCTGTTATAAATGTAATGAATGATTCAAATGCATGATTCCACAATTTTCATTACTAAGTCACGTTTTGTTGTACATATATAGCTAAAAACTCGTATTTAGAGCATTACAGATAGCGTATGGTCAGAAATAAGGAATGATTACGTCAAGGTGTGCGAGCTCTTAGAAGAGATCGATGATTGTCTGTCCTTTATTATCTTACTGTCTTGCACTAATAACCTCTGCTTAATATGTACTCAACTTTTGGAGGTTTTTCAGTAAGTATAATATATATTTACGATATGAATGCAATAAGTCCTTTAATTGGAAGAAACTAAGTATTTTTACATTGAGTTCACAATTCGACGTAGCGTTCAGAGTTCTCATTGTTCATTGGGAGTGAGCATGGAAGTTGAAACAAAAGTGTGCTCTGTACGCTGCACTCTACGTCCACTCCACGTCGAATTGTGTATTTAGTATTATGGATCCAGCTTGTATACTAGCAAGAAGAAAGAGTTAAAATATTTTAATAAATGTGTACACCATTTCAGTTACCAATTTCATATTATACAAATAATGTTCAACTGGTACACAATCATTGTTCTTATTCTACGAACAATTACCATGTTTTTGTCAGCAGCAACAATAAACGACGAATCCCAAGGTGTTTTGAAAACTCTTCAGAAGATACCAACAGATGCGTGGAGTGTGGAGGTAAAATATTCTGAAATATTCTTTCTCCATTAATGCCAGCTTAAATAACTTTAGATTGAGCGTTTTTTGTGGTTGGTAAAAAGTCAAACGGTGGCATTAACAGGCATGAAATTTTTCCATTTAACAAGAAAATTACTGTTTGAGGTAAATAAATATATAAAATTATAATAATCATTAAGATAGTCAGTTTTCTTAATAGATGGCTGGAACTATTGTAACCTATGAACTAGTATTGTTACAAATCGATCAGCCCGGTCGCGGTGACGTTGATTTCGCATGTATAATATAAGTTGGAAAATTTCTAGTAATAACCACAAATAGCAGATTCCCAAAAATGTTTAGTAAATGTTAATGGGGTTTTTCCTTAAATATTCAAATAAGATTTCTGTGTACTCATATATATAATAGTATATATTTATGTATAATTGATTTTTCTACATTTAAAAATAAGGAAGCAAAACTGTTCACATATTTATGAACACATTTCCACAAACCTATATACACATAATAGGGAAGCGTGTTCTAGACTACCGGTTTATCTCGAAAAATTCACATCAGGCAAATAAATGTTTGAAATTGAAGTCATATATTTTTTAGAGAGGCATTCAATATATGGTCATGGATCATTCTTTGTCGGATCTTGATTTTTCAAAATGGCCACAGCTCAGCAAAAACTACACATGTATACGTTACGTATAGCTACAAAATAAGCCAAACCGGAATTTTCTGGCGTCTTCAATTTTTGAACAGGGAATGGTGGCTGATTTGACAAAGAATGACCAATATACATAATACATTTTTTAGAGAGCCTATATTGTTCTGTGGAACGATACATATGCGATGCCGGCCATTCATGTGCAAACATGCGGCAGTTAGCTTGAAACTTCCGATAAATGTAAGATTTGAAGAAAATGTTTTAGCAATTTTGTTTATTTTAAAATTTTAAATGAGCCCAGTGGACAGTGGCGGATTGTAAGGTGACTAGGCGGAGGTTAAAAAAAATGGCTTTTGTTATTCAGAATCAACAAAGCCACACTTATACTTTTTAATTTAATTATTTTTGGTCGAGAAAATCAGATCCTTGTTAATTTGCGAATTTTCATCATTTCAGTTGTCATAAGACTTCTTGAAATCGATAGTTTTCGGTCGCCATTTTTACTTTCCTTCTATAATAGGAAGGAAAGTAATGGAATCATGATATATTAATAAATAAATAAATTTTAAAAAAATGTTTAGAAGCAATAGTTTTCTTTTAAGACTAAAATTAACCAAAAAGCAGAAAATAAATTTTCAGTGATAACTGATCAGAATAACTTTCAACATTTGTAAAAAGCAATCCATTGAGCGCTTATGATATATTACGGTTGCTGTTATGTTCCTACAATACACTATTAATATTTATGTTTTATCACAATGCTAAGCGCCCAATGGTTTCTTTCTTGGTAAAAATAGGTACTAACCCGAGTCCGTGTTACACGGACTTTACACGGTGAAACGCATGGGGCAAATAAGCACTGCAAATAGAAAATAAGGAAAAATTATAACTGAAGATGAAGTGGAATGAAAATGAATTAACAAAATAATTTTCCTTCTAGTCCTGACATATTCCGCTTTATGTATGAAATTATGTATTGCATATATACTACATATAATATTTATTTTGATATATGTTTTATCCAGTTACGATTTTGTCACGAGGCGATGGCTGGTTTGTCGCATTTTGAGCTCTTTAATGTTAGTTTTCGAATGGATTAAATAACTGTACTAATATCCAGACACTTCTTACGTTTTTACCTTTCCTAACTTTCACAGATTGGTTTTTTTAATGGTTTTATTATGTTCGATATGCTGTATCGGTGTGGGTCAAATATAGTGATTGAAATTTGACCCACTTGCCGTCATCCGATCGAGCAGCAATTTTACACACAGTCCTTTATTAATTTCTTTTATTAAAGAAATCTTATAATTTCAAAATGTTGCAAAAAATCAAAAGGTGGTTTTTTGACCGAATATAAATAATTTTCATTTTCTTATTCTTCTCAATTTAAACAAGGAATATTCAAATACTGCAGCCTGAAAGGAAGGATGCTAGTGCGTCTACCGGTCTATCTCCATATTTATCGTTTTGCCTCTTGCGTTTCTTTTCTCACGAAAATGGATCTCTTAATTTCTTACTCGTGGATATTAAGGAAACCTACAAACAAACAAGAAATCCTCAAGAATTCGGAACTTCCCGAAAAATAGACATACATACAATGTATCAAAGTGGAGAAATAAAAATGTATTCTAAACAATTGCTTATTAGTTTTCAAACATTTTTGACTAGTCATGATATGCAGTATGTATGCACATATATCGATCAATAGTTTGTTGATAAGCTGGCCGTGCAGAAATGTAATGGTATACATATACATAATAGGTTATTTCGGACACCAAGCACGAGCTCTTTTATCTATTTACACCTCATTCTGAATCCATCAGCGCGCTCTTATATCTATATCTTTTAAAGAATGCCCATTAAACTCTTGTCTCATGCACATTAACATTGTACACCATTAACAACGAAAACTTTGAACTAAACCTAAATGTGCCGTCTGTGGATAATATCAAATCTGTCTGCAAACCGATTATGTCCTGGACAGAACAAATGGGCGCATGTTCAAATATTTGTTAAAACGAACTTATCAAAATCTGCTGCTCAGTCATGCGAAGGTATTTATGTAGGTACATAGCAAGTGCACATGAATTAACACTTACTCGGAAATTTTATTGATGTTATGTCCAACCTCCCTGAATCTTTTTGAAAGCATTTCATTCATGAGTTGCATTTTCCTGATAGATGATATTGCAACGTGGATTAAAAGAATAGTACTACTAGATTAACACAAGAACTGGGTCTCTACGGCTATTCATTACGTCAATCTTAAAAAATGTGTCCGTTTTTATTTCTAATTTCACCCGCCCGAAGTGACAGGTATGAGTAAGCAACAAATTCTTGTTTGAACAATACGCAAAGAACCATTAATTTGGTGGCTACAATCGGGCAAGTATGTTGGCTTTTCTCTGGTTACACACGTCCGCAATTAGGTGCTTAGTGTGTTACGTGGTCCTGAAACGTTTTATTATAAAGGTAACCGCCGGAGGATGACATTGGACGTTGTGCAGAGCTTTAAACTATCGCGGTGTGAATTTAATAATATTTTCTATTATAGAAATATCATAATAGCTTCATATTTTTAGAGAACAAAAAATTCAGGCAGCTAATATAGATGTTATTTTAAATGGTTCGTATTGCATAATTTGGTTTAAAGGATTGAAATATTTAATTGTCTGTATATTTGTGAATGATCGGTTTAATTAAATTTAAATTAATTAATTTAAATTAAATGCTTTCTGAACAAGAGTAATTTGAATACTGATGCTAAATAAGTTTAAATTAAATTAAGTTTTTAAAATTTAGTGCATTAAGTTTTTAAAATTTTAGTGCATCGTCTGTTCGTGAAAATAATATATGTGTATTGTGGACACTAACAGTGTGACCATTTGAGGGGTGAAACATAAGGGATCCAAACGTATATTGCAATACTAGAACTACCAACAAAACAAACCACACACGTATTGTAAAATTTGTTTAAACATAATCCCGGATTTTCTATGACTCTTGATGCATTATAAAAATTTTAATAGACTATTACTAGTGCAACAGGCCTTTATAAAAAAATTTTTATTAATTTCGGGGTCGTCATTTTACTATTCGGTAGCTCTATTATTACGAGTGGTTGCGTTATTCAATCGGTCGTTGTTTGCGATAACAGCAATAATTTAAAAGAAAACTAAAAACCGATAACGCATAAAACAGAAAAGACAGAGTTAAAACTAAATGAAGACTAGACAGAAGATAAGAAGAAAGACATTTACCAATACTGTAAATGATGAGAGATTAGCTTTTTTCACTTTCCATATGAAAAATTTTGTTTTTGCCCTTTATTGTCTTGTCCTTAAAGGACAAAAATAGACCAGTTATAAGATCACTTCGCCTGTTTGTCCTAAACTTATAAAATTATACTTCTTAAAAACTTATCCGAAAATTTGGATAAAAATTGGCAAAAATACATATGGCGAGTAGGTATTTAGGTACTCGAGAAAATGAGATAGGCGAAGAAAACTGAAAATTTGAATATAAATAATTAATTAATTGAGCTTTTCATTTCACTTCGTAAATCGTTGTCAATTTCGTGAATGCCAATAAAATCGCAAATCAGTTTGTGCACCTTTTGTAAATTACCTATATCAAATGAAAAATTTACGACGACTTACGAAAACCTTAAAGTTAGATATTATTTTAATTATCTTGAAAAAAGGAATATGAATGTATGCATGTCAAAAAATATTTTATGATGTGTCATATGAAAGTTCTTGATGAAAATTTGTCAGAAACATAGCTAGCTCATGTAACACTATTTTCTTTAAATTAAAAGAATAAACGAGTAGGTATATTACCTACTACCTTAGTAGGAGCCGATTAGTGCATAAAACCCGGCCTAAGGGATTCTTTTGGGCGAATAAGAATTTCGAATTTTTCTGAGAGACTTTTCCAAGAAAAAGGGCAAATGCGGATATCTCACCTAAAACTCATATTATTGATAACAGATTACGGCGTAATGTATGGATTTCCCCAAAAAAACGGAGGCACCAAATGAAGAATATTATTATGAGGGAAATATTTCACAATAAATCTTGACGGATGTGACAAATCTGACAAAAATACTATAAAATTCCATGCTCGCATCATTATTTGCTCCAAATGGAACTTAACATAAAGCTCTTAAGAAATATTTGGAGGGTGGTACACTAATATATCAAATAGCGTTTGCGGCCGAGTATACTTGGATCCATCAATCTGTCACTGGTATTAGGTTTAAAGCGGAAACAAAAGTGTTTTCAGTTTCCCACAAAGTGGCTCTTATGTGGGGTCTGCTTGTAAATTCTTTTCGTTCAAATTCCTTAAAATGCACCGATTTAGTATCTTTGTGCAATATGTTTATTTAGAATCAACATCTATAGATTTTGATGTTCACAGATATTTTTAACTGCAAGTCATTGTTCTTAGTAGCGTCTTTTATAAACATTTAAGGTTTGGTTAATGGTGTTCTGCAAACCTATTCTACAAAATCCAACTTTATTACATATTTTTATTTTTTTAATTTCAAACGTTTGAAAATGTTCAAGATATCATCAAATGGCATCACTGTTGGCAAGAATTCCTTCTTAAAAGACTACTGACAAAGTTTTAGCCAAATGTGCAAGAGATTTCATAAGAACAAGAAAAAATACAACAAACAAATCGCTTTTCTGTCCTTTATACGTATATATACATATGTAAATTTTAACTAGAAGGATGTACTTCCTTTTGCTTAATAAAAGAAATAGAGTCAAAATGAATATATTTAGACGTTTCTGATTTTATAAAATAGTGTTTTTCTTTCCAACATTAATTAGCAGAATCCCTAATACATTTTTGAAAAATCCTGAGAAAATATGTGAAACAAATTTCGCCAAATTAAACGTTTTTAGAAACATATTATACAACTAATTATTTTCCTTCTTGATAACAGGGAACTTTACTAAACTCCACCTCTCTGAAAAGGTTTTCCCAAAAAAAAGATTCATGGCGTTTTTGGCACTAAGTAACAAAGCTTTATGTTTGCAAAAAACACATTTTAACTAAAGCTGTTTGAATTACAGGTAAATTCAACAAACCAAACAACAAGCAAACAACGTCAACATTTCACCATGCCATTAGGCACTGTAGGTTATTTTTTGTCATATTTAATGAAGCGTGCAATCTTGGAAATGTTTTTTACAGTCCTAATTTTGGGTAGATGTTTCGCCGTATTTCCTGTGAACGGCATCACAGCTGGGAACGCAACATCCTTAAAGTTTTCATACTTCAGTTTCAGCATGTGCTATTCTGTACTTGTTGCGAGTATATCACTTGCGGTAGCAATAATAAATCTCATTTGGGTATTCAAACGATCCATGGATTTTGGTAATATCGGTGAGTTTTTGTTTTCATAAAATTGAAAGAAACTGCAGAATATTTTCACAGGCCCCTTTATATGGTTTTCATCAAATACATTCGTCATGTGCACTTACATGATGTTGGCCAAGCGATGGCCGCCCTTAATGCAGTACTGGGAGAATGTGGAAATGACTGTTTCAATTGTGAATCTCAAACGCGATTTAGAAATGAAAAGGTTAATCAGTTTGGCCACAATTGCAATTCCCATTCTTTCTCTGATAGAACACCTTCTATCAATAGCGTATGGAGTTAACATAGCTCGAAAGTGCAAAAATGTCTCAGGTGTCACAGAGGCGTTTTTTCGACTATCGTACCCCGGATATTATGCCAACTTTAGCTACAACCAGATAAGCGGTGTGATTCTTCAAATTCTCAACGCGTTTTGCACCTTCATCTGGAACTTTACAGATAACTTCATAATAATAATCAGTTTAGGCTTAACTGCGCAATTTCAGCATTTTAATGATTACTTTAACCAGTTTAAGGGGAAGGTAGGCGTGATATACTTCGCTCGTTGAAGTAATTGAATTTGAGCATTAATTCTATTTACAGCCTTTAACAAATGAGTTTTGGGGCAGGCAAAGGGAGTACTTCAGTGTTCTGGCTGAGTTGTTACTTAAAGTTGACAGGAATATCGCTCTCATCACTATGATTTCGTTTTCAAACAACCTCTACTACATTTGCCTGCAGCTATTTAATAGTGTGGCGTGAGATAATTGTTGTTTTGAGACGAAACTTAATTTACAGCTTAAATGTATTTTCAGGTCCAGTGATTCCATAATTCGGGCCGTATACTTCTGGTATTCCCTGTTCTTTCTGATAGGGCGAACTTTGTTGGTCTCCTTCAGTGCCGCAAGGATACATGATGAATCAAAGAAGCCTGCTCATGTCCTGCGACTAATACCGTCGGTTGGTTATAAAGTGGAGGTAATTACCGTGCTCTAAATTTTAATCATTTTGTGAGCATCACAAGTATGCTTTATACGTTTAATTTAATCTTTTGAACTTGTGTGTAACACTGGGGGTGACAATACTAATAATACTAAAATAAAATAAATCGAGCTCAAAGAGCAATTCATAACATACGGGTGTGATGTTTTCCTGGTGTTAAAATTTTGTCTGCATACCGCGATGGTATGCATACTTATGGGTCAAACGAAGCCAGTAACTTTTACTCCGTAGGCACATATACATATTTTGGAAGCAATACGCACCTGTCCTGCATGGGATTAATTAGGGTTAGATTTTAGAAAAAAGAATGAAAGTCTAAAAAAAACATAAATGAAATTGGGGTTGTCCTATTAAAATTGTTGGAAATCTTATTTTCAATATTAACATAAATCATTTTCGAATTTTAAAACTACATACATTTAAAACAATAATTTAAATTTAGTGAGTTTTCCAAACAGTGTATATGGACATAGGTACACAGATAGTGCAAATGTGAAATAGAGAGGTTGTAACGAAACAAAACGACAATGTAATATTAATTTAAAAGAGAGGTGTTGTAAATAAAGAAAAAAAATCTTGAGCTAAACTAGACCACGGGCTTTATCTGTATGTAACTCTAACAAACTTAATCTTGATAGTTCAAGTGTGAGTTCATACACATGCCATTAAACACACAACTGATCTTACTGCCGCTTTCAAATGGCAAAGAATGAAATAACCATAATTAAAGGTCATTAAATTTATTAGCCATTTGAAAGTTCACTTATTCTGTTCCTTTGTCTCTTTTCTCATTGTACATAAATTAATATGGATGTAACGGTAAATTAAAATTTCCCTGAAATATAAAGAACTTCGTATTAATTTTTTTATCTTCTTTATCGGCAGTTTGTTCAGGTCCTGTATGCATGAAGAATTTCAATAATGTCTCTTCCATTAAGAACAACAAAGAAATCCCTTTCCACCAATATTGCTATACTAAGCTAGAGTCAATTTTCTATTTCAACATCGTCCCCATCGGTATGAACAGGTTCGGAATTTCGTACGACCTTTTTCCAAACAGCTTTTGAAGTTGCCTCTTTTAATGGTCCTACGCCTAATCAATGTTTTTACTAGATCCAAAACAGAATCTCTGCCTTTTTTTCATCGGTTGCTCTAATTAATTGCGCAAATATGTTAAAGTATGAGGTGCTGTGTGTAGTACCAGGCAAGAGATATTCTCGCATCAGCTGCTGTAAAGGAGGCCGAAACTGCGCCAGACTTCTTCAGGCCTTGACTAAACAAATATCTACATATTTCCAAATCATTTACATAGCACAACGTGTGTGCTCTTTTTAAACTTATTACATCCGATTTTCTCTTACAAATATAAAACTCGAAAAGAGACCGTGCAGAGCATATTGTTGTTGCGTATTTCAAAATCGTTCTGAGATGAAACCGGAATGAACCGCCGTACTTACTTATGGAATTAAAATGTTTAAAAATTTTTATGCCTATCAAAATAGTACAGTCAGAGCTCGCAATGTAATGCCCTTTTACGAAATATATACGGCCCGACAAGCCTGCACACCAGAAGCTCCAACTTGTAAAGAATTATCCAAACATCTAGGTTCATAGATATGAATACAACCGCGGTGAAAATCGGCCTTTGACTCATTTCAATCGCATCTAGAATGGACGACTAGTCAAAGCCCGAAGTAGATTATTTTGCTTTCGTCGTTTGACTGCTGAGCTTAGGCACTCCGAGGATTAACCAAAAATCCATCAGTCACAGGTCGAAACACCAAATAGTTTTCTACTTGCCTACGCGTCGGCTTTTTCGATTAGATCCGCTTCTTTGACATAAACGTTTAGCAATGGAAGGAGGTTAGGTTGGAGTACGCCCTTCAAGCAATCTTTTCATTAAAAATTTTAGTGCCTAAGGTTGATTATATTTTAGGGATTAAGCTTTTATTTGAAGTCATATAACGTTTCTACATATTTTTAAATTTTAATTCTTAACTCAATATTTCTGAAAAACATGAAGCAATTTTCAAGGTTTATTTGCATTCAAAGTCCCACGGAAATTATATACCACTTGCCTGAATATAAAAACGCTGTTAACCTGACTACTTAAAAAACTTCAAAAATTGTTGGAGGAAATATCGTTTTATCACATTAGAATAACGAGAAGCCCAAGCGCGTTTAGGAACTAACTCTTTCTATTTAAATTCTTCTCCAACTTTTTCTCTTCTTGTTTAGTTAGTCTCTAGTTTTTTATTATAATACATTATTCGTTCGCCCCCTTTCTTAGAATCCGCGTTACTTAGGTACTTGTGTTCTTATGTACTTTTTATATTAATGAATTACTTACTTACTTACTTAATGCACATCTGATGTAAACACTTTTTTTAAGAAGCTTAGGGATCAGGGGTGAAGGACTCTGCAAAACGACAATATATCTGGTAAGGCATTGATTATTCAAAATAACTTATCGTCAAAGATTCGCTGCAGTTTATTGGACTCCAGGAGCATGCAAAGGAAATTTTAAATAATGACGAAATACTTTTGATACATTGCATATATGTATGTATGTATGTATAAACTGAAAATATAGCTTTGCTCAAATTATTATGTCTGTGCTGACGCTTGCGAAAAATATGGCAGCAAAATATTCGTGTCTATTGATCATTCTATTTTCAGTAATTGGATTAAATCCACAGTAATTTATTCAATGCTTTTAACGGACAGTGCACAGGTGTGGTTTTTCTCTCCGAAGGGGAGGACGCGAAATTCTGAAGAGCTTTACTCTATAGAAATGTGGAGTGAGGAGGATTGGATTCAGTATTTTCTGATTCAATTCACTACAGTGCTAGCAAGTCTGCCAAAAATTCGAATTAGGTTTATCATTTAAAAGCCCCCAGGAAATGATATAATTATTAAATGTGATTTGGGTTTTTGGTGGGCGTTTTATTTGTCATTCAAATTCACGGCGGAATAAATAAAAATTTGTCTGAATGGATTTCATCCCATGAGCTCCCTTCAGGGGCTTTAAATATTAATTAGAAGGTAAACATCGACATGTTGATTAATTTGTTTTCGAATATCATTGTTAACACTGATTTTTCACGAAGGGCACAAAGAATTAATAATGAAGTTGGAACTTGTTAGCATTTTTGATATCCATTTGTTACTGAATATTTAATGCTTCTGATTATATTCTGTTGGCTTCATATTCTGGGTTCGGACTTTATGAAATTTCATTTAATTTATTGAGAAATAATTGTGTTGCCCGTAAATTTCTGATTTTACATATGTGTATGTTTAATATCAATTAAAGCCACAAAACACCAAAAATATTTTTATTGCACAGGCGAAACGGTTATTGGAGATGGTAACGAATGCGAGACTGGCATTGAGTGGAATGAATTTTTTCCATGTCACAAGAAATTTCATTCTTAAAGTAAGGCGGTATTATTTTATTCTACCAAGATTTAAATTAATAAATATTATTTTAGGTCGCAGGAACTGTTGTTACTTATGAGCTGGTTCTTATTCAACTTCAACGAGATTCACCGGGATCGAAAGATCCTTGCGACCGTTAAGACGATACATACAACAAATATATTATTGGATTACATTAAGGTGTAATATAAATAATTTGTTCTGGAATAAATCATCAAAGTCACAGGGAAATTGTATATACCTAAAGCTCTTTAATATTAAAGGTTCATAGATGCTATTCTAAAAGTTGTTTTGCAGGCAAGGTACACATTTCGAGTTAAAATAAATTCTGTGAACATGTCTCACGGCTAAACACATTTTAATTTTTAATCAAACAAATAAACTTTTCAAATTAATGACAACTAATTGCTGTGTGGTTTAATATTTAAAAACTCTCGCTTTTAAGAACCTCCCCTTTGTTGTAATTCACTTTTAATGCCCGTCACGGAACTGTTGTATGAATCAGATAATTGACTTACTTACTTAGTCGCTTTTCACTTGCATTTACTAAGCAGAATTCATTCGTTTGGTGGTAAATAAGGTTCCTTTGTAGCAGGACGGAATTATGAAGAAACTAAAGAATAGAGCTTCACACCACTTAACATCGCATAAAATATATTTGGAAAGGTGAGTGGTATATGTATTAAATAATTTTCTATTTTGTAGAATTTATATAAATTTTGCAGCAAAGAGGAGAAGGCATCAGTTGTGAATTACATTCATGTAAAAGAGTTGGTCAGTTATTTCCCAGGTATATTGTATAAGTGTGGTGTAAGGAAACTAAGATATTTTTTTAACTAGAAAATTTTCACAATTGTATCTTTTTTTATATTGAAAATTAACTCCTTAACTCAGTCTTTGCAAAAGCGAATGTTTACGAAACAAAAAATATAAATATGTTTTAAAATTTTTTCTCACTGCCAGGAGAGGCTTTACCGCAAAATGACAATGTCATTAGACCAAAAATTATTGAGTTTTTAAGACCAGGTATGTATTTTGTATTATAAAGTTTGCCTTATACTATATATGTATATACTTTCTCTTAGTTTTCATTTTCGCTCAGGTGTGTGGTATTATACCTCTTAAAGGCTCGTGGGGCCATGATTCAAGTGAATATTCTTTTTCTTGGAGAAGTTGTGAAGCAATATACTCAATGTTACTATTTGTGTTTATAATTTGTTACAATTCTTCGACAATATATTGGATTTATAAGATCAATAACTTCGATATATTTCGTAAGTATCTTATTCGATTTAGATCTTATATATGTATAATATATTGTACTATAAAGTTAAATTGCTTATGAATAAAATAAACTCTTGTTGTAGTCGTTATAATATATATGTATAGTAAAAGCTAGTAATTGCTCTCAATTATTGAAAAATCCGTCAAATCGCCCTTTCAAATAACTTCAAAAGTTCATTTTAGTGTCAGCATATCTGGTATACAGTTTATCCGTCACATTGGCACTTATTGGATTTGTTCGGTTTGCAAAAAGATGGCCTACGATATCAAAAAAATGGGAAGAGCTCGAAAAAAGACTGCCAGTGCATGAAAATGAAGACAGTTGCTTCAAGCTACGACGCCAGGTGTCCACAGTTCTTGTAATTTCGTGCATTATAGGTTTCGGCAAGTAATTTAACTTCACGCATCTTTAACATTTAATACATTTAAATTTCAGCGGAAAACCTTCTCAGTAATGCCGCTGACTTCATTTATATCAAATATTGCGTAAAAAGTGACCTTAGTCTCTTGGAAACTTATGCCCATGTAGCATTTGGAGAGGTGTTTAGCGTAATCGAGTATTCCCATTTCCTTCTCATATTTCTAGTAGTCGCCCAATTCCAGTTCAAACTGGCTCATAATTTTATCCATTCGTTTTTAATCGTTATTGCTAAATGTCTAGCAAATAATTTTGAGCGTTTAAATAAAAGATTGGAACTTGTTAAAGGGAAGGTAAGTAATACCATCCAAATGAATAACAAGAGTTCACTAATATTTGGTTTTTCTTTTTTAAGAAAACTGAGAATCTGTTCTGGGTTGAGCAACGAAAGTTATATAAGGCCATATGCGATCTAAGCATAGAGGTTGATGAATCACTCTGTGTAGTTACTATTATTTCATCGGGAAGTAGTCTTTACTCATTAACACTTTCTGTTTTGGAGTGGTTTGTGTAATTTGGCTGCGTATAGATTTTATAAATTCAGTAGAATTATTTGACATTATATTCAAGGACGAATCTGAGTGTAGTTCATAGCTGTCACAATTTAGTATCAATAGGATCTTCATCTTGGTTTCTTCTATCGAAAGCACTATCATCATCGTACATTGGAGATGAGTCTAAACGTCCTTTACGGGTATTGAGGTGTGTGCCGTCAGAATCGTGGTGCATGGAAGTAAAATAAAAATTTGAATTAATGACAATGCATATAACATTTCACTTTAGACAAAACTCTTTACGGATGAGGTTTTTGGTGCTAAAGTTGAACTCTCTGGTTTTCGATTTTTTTATCTCAATAGGGGAATGTTGCTGAGAGTAAATAAAATTGATATACTTTTTTTAAAGCTTACTATTTTGAAGTATGTTTTTATAGGCGATTGCATTCATGATAACTTATGAGCTTGTTCTTCTGCAACTCTACTTAGGTGATAACGGTGGAGAGCATATTTGTTACAGAAATCGGAGTTCTGAATCATTAAACTTGTAGCCTAATTAATAGTCATTTTGTTATTTTAAAATTTAAATATAAAAATCACTTTATTCAAAATTGTGGAATTATATCCTATAAGAAAATTGTACGAAAATAAATATTGGAGGAGAAGAAAAAAAAATGTGTTTGTTTAAGAAAAAATACTCGCTTCCAACTATAGTTAATATTGATATTTGCTATGAGCTAACTTCTGATTTTATAGCGAAATCTGGGACCTTATTATAGAAAATAGGAACTGAAACGTTTTTGCTTTCAAGGCAGATATACACTTTTAGATTGCCTTTTACACCCAAAAAAGTTGTCAAAGGTAGAGGGAAATTCGTCCCGTTTTCGACTTACAATTAATCCCAGTTTAAGTACAGTTCCAGTATAAGAATTTGTTATTTTTAATTGGTATTTCTCCATTAGTAGGTAAATATATGAACTTTTAATTTTAAAAAAATATTTTATTTTGTGGTTTACGAACATGCATTTGAAATTTTTCGTTAAAGATAACTTTTATTTGAATTTAATATAATATCGTCTAATTTCACGTATTTTGAATTTCTTTTCGCACGTTTTTAAATCCAAAGTCAATTGGAAAACTCAAGTTTCGGTCTGTATGTCAAAACCCTACCTACCATCCTCTCAATTATATACTTATTTGGTATCCAGACGTAGATTGCTGACTCAAAAACAGAAGTAATGAGATTTTTGGCAAAATTGGTTTTTGGACTCCTTTTAACATTGGTACACAACTTTTTTTTCACTTACCCCATTGAGTGGAGTGTCTTCAGAATATGTATATGTATAACAAAAAGTGCTTGCAGATCTTTTGATGTTAACCCAGCAGTAGCAAGATAATTGCTTTCAAAGTCATTATCAAAGCGTTCCCCTCTAATTTCTAACTCGAATATCTATCTATAAAAGGAAAATTGTATAAAAACCAAATTTGAAACAAATCAACTTTTTTTACTGAACTGATTTTTCCAAGCTTTACAAATACAAGCTTGCCAAAATCCAATCTAAGTAACGCATCTCTCATTATTTAGTTAACATTACAGTTATTTTTTTTGTATACCGCTTTTCCACCTTGTATAAGTTCATGTTTGAAAGATCGCCTGTATCTTGTTATACTTTCCCATAAGTATATTATTATTATTATTATTCTTTGATTATGCATACATACAAGCGATTTTGTTTTCGGTCCCCTCATACTACTTGAACTTTTTATTATATATGGTCAACATTTGTTTTATTTTTTTAATCAGTTGAAAGTAACAAATAAATTTACGATTATGAAATTAAAAATTAAATTAAAATCAAACTTGTTGCATTCGTTTTAAGACAATATTAGAATGCAATATCGTACCACGCTGTTCTAATGAGAGTACCAAGAAATACTGCGAAATAATTATTTAAATAATGAAATTTAAGAAGTTGACGGCTTTTCATTCAAAACAACTAAATTCCATCATTATTAAACTTGAATTATTATTGAATTCTAAGACAGACTTGTGGGTCCTGAAATTTAAAACACATTTTGTAATTCAAGTATTTTCAAGTTTACAATCAGTACCAACTACGTAGGAAGTTCTATCAAACTTTTGTACCACGAAAAGTTTTCATTTAATCAGACGCTTTTACAAGTTTCCCTGGTAGGTACATAGTCAAGTACAACGGAGCGAACCAACTATCCCTCAGATAATTCAAACTTCAAAATATGTTCTACAAACTTTATTACAGAAGAATATGAAAAGAAGCTTCTTAGGTACATACTCTCAGAATGACTTACTGAGTTTTTCATATACAAGATTGGCAGCAATTGAGTTAAGTGTAATTTTCTTACTGCAATAAATATATGCACATATTTTGTAAGGGAATGGTTGCTGAAATATTTCAAAATAAATAACAAGAATTGAGTTAACCTTGCATGGGCAAAACTACTTGATTTAGGTATATAATATATTGGTATACATTCTAAATTAATTATTAACTCTAGACTAGATAAAGCCCTGTACACTTTTTAATCATTTTAGGATATGTCCTTTTCTAAATTATTCGGATTTGTTATTCATAGATACTTCTCTACATCTAATTGCCGTAAACCTCAGAGAAATTAGTCGCCATGCAAGGCATTAATTAATATGCTTGTACATATTCCCATTGAAGCATGTCTGCAATCCATCCATTTATAGGAAAAACCATAATTCACTGAACCATTGAAGTGTTGCTTAATTAGTGACACATCGGGGTTACGTGATGAATGCCAATTTGATTTGTTCCAACCTGGTAGTTTGCCTAATAACAATTCCCACGTGTGAAGCGCTCTATGAGAAAATAGAGCTTCCTGTCTCAGCTAGTTGAAAAGTTTTCAGTTGGTTGTCCGGTCGATCCCTGCAACTAAGTTCATAACTTTCTCGTTTGGTCTAAAGATGAGTGCGGATTCATTTTCTGTGGCCATAACTCCTGGTAAAATATCTCATTAGTATTTCGTGGAAGTCTTATTAATCTCGCTTTGATTTCAAAGTTATATTGTTCGCCCAGATATTTGGAGTCATGCCACTTAAGGGGCTCGCTTCAACGAATTTATTTGATTTGAGATTTTCCTGGCTCTCCAAGAGTATGTTTATTGCATTTACCATCATGTCACTGGATTTTACTTATGTTATTTTGCTGTCCATGTACGTTATGCATATTGGGATCACAGCGAGGAATATGGGTAAGATATCTTTTCTAGTGAGTTGTAAATGACAACTTGTCCTTATCTCGAATTTAGTTAGCGTGGTTTTCTTTACATGGACTTTTACTGCATATTTGGTGTTTTTATGGCTTGCTAAGCGTTGGCCGAGGATTATTGTTAATTGGAGCAAGTTGGAGACAAAGTTCTTAAATTACGACTATGGGGGACAATCAAATTTAATGACGAAGTTTAAACGTATTGCCTGTTTAATTGCTGTGCTTGGATTGGGTATGTATATTCATAAAATATGTATATTAGTTATTAAAACAAGTGCCACAGTGATAAAACTGGTTGGCAAGGATTTTGCGCTTGAAATACGAATAGGCGATATCGATATAATTTTTACGAATCGTTTTCAGAAGGTAAAGTTTTTAAGAGAAACCGGGTCAAAAAATTAAAAAATCGGTCTTTAAGTGATTTTCGCAAATTCATAAGATTTGTTGAAAGCGCTCGAAAAATTTAAAATATAGCTTAATTTATAGAGTACACCCTAAGCTATAACTATAAAATACATATAAGAATATAAATACATGTTTACATGTGCATGCGCCATTTTAAGTGTAATTTTCCATATTTCATGTAGTGCGGTTCTGATAATCCTAGTTTTGGAAATATTTCTGAAAGGATTAGGTTTGTGGCAATAGTTTAAGCTTTTATTTAAGTTGTGTTTCGACTTTGGACGTTATTTGCTTTCTTTTAAAAAAAAGAAGATGGAAATATGTTACGAAAACGTTGTTTTTGACTTTGTAGCTCTAATTGTCTTGAAAGTCTTACGAGATGTGAATTTTTTTTTCAGACTTTTAATCCATTAAAAAATGCTATCTAAATTATATGTATATATATTTTTCTTTTGGGCAAGAAAAAACATGAAGAATCTAGACCATTGTAATTAAACTAAATTTATATTTCAGGCGAACATATTATGTTTGAGGTTTCATCAGTATACTCTTTCCATATAAAATACGTCTCCTGTAACATGACCATCAACCCTGTTGAAGCTTACTACATGGAATGCTTTTACTGTGCTTACCGTGTATTTCCTTATCACCATTTGATATCAGCAGCTTTGCAGGTTTGTACAATATACACAAAAAATGTATACCAACAGTTATTAATAATAGGTAAGCTCTAATTTGGGAGGGTCGGTTTTCGGATTTT
The DNA here is from genome assembly GCA_947538895.1 of Neoitamus cyanurus. Lineage (NCBI taxonomy): Eukaryota > Metazoa > Arthropoda > Insecta > Diptera > Asilidae > Neoitamus > Neoitamus cyanurus. The sequence goes on from OX384540.1 coordinate 51,353,944, forward strand.
TTTTTCGTCTCGGATGAATTAATAAAATAGCCTGTTAAAAATCGGGTTCCTGTTCCTGAGGAACGGTCCAAACTTAGATCACAATGAGAAATGAATTTATGATAAGAAACATGTAATTATTTTATTTCGCTCCGAGCAGGCGCGTACGCCGAAAAAAAGTTCGGGAGAGGTATGCATAAAACAGACGAATATTCATGTTCTAAAACACAGTTTTCTAGTGCCGACCCGATTCCAGTTTTAGGATGGAGCGAGATCTAAATATGGCGTCCTTTATGTGGTGTGAAGTCAGGCTACTCATAGCTTTTCTCTCGAGCGGGCCGCAACAATATTCAAGTTTAGCACACTAAAATACATATATCGCACAAATTGTATGGAAATATTGCTCTCCGTAAAATTGGCTGGGCACTGAACATTTGCTCATGAACACTTGGATTTTGTTCATGCTGGCCTTTTTGACTAGCCATGTTTCGCTTCTGTAAAGTTTTGTCCTCCTGACGAGGTATGGGGATTTCCAGATCGCCCTGAGTCTTCCAAAATCACGTCCTCTATTCAGTATATAGTATTGCTGACTTTGATCTGGTTGGTATTCACTGTATCTATTGATTCTCATACACTTTATTTTGCATGTACTTATTTTCAGACCAACTCGTCGTGGATGTTCTTCCAGGGCATTAACTTGGGTTTGCATGCCGTTGTGGGTATGAGTGAGTAGGGGTGATGTCGTCTGCATAGTCTAGGTCCTCTAGTCGGCTGGTCAGCGTCCATCTTCTTCCGCGTGGTATAAGGGTTGTTTTCTTCATTACCTCATCTAGTACTACGTTGATCAACAGGCGCCCAAGGGAGATAGGGGCATCCTTGTTTAACCCCAAGATCTAGTCTTATTGGGTCGCTCAAATTGCCGTCGTGGAGTATCCTATGTTTTGCGCCATCATATAGCGCTTTGATCAGACTTGACGTATCAATTTTCCCGGTATTCGCTCATGCTAGTGTGCTCCATATTGCACCACGATTTGTTGTATCGAATGCTTTTTCAAAGTCGATGAATGTGATGGTTAGGGGAGAGTTCCATTCCATACACATCCGCGTCCTTTCTTAAATCCAGCTTGTTCTTCCCGCATGTCCTTTTCAATTCTGTTTTCTATTGTGGTGAGTATTATGAAAGCTAGCACTTTGTCTATTGCGTTCAATGTTGTGATGCCCCCGCCAGTTGCTACACTCTTTTATATCCCCTTTCTTTGGAAGCTTGTTGATTATTCCTGTCTTCCAGGAAGAAGCTATATTTTCTGTGGTTCAGATTTGTTCCAAGGCAGGTTGAAGGGCCTTTGCTGTGCTGCCCTTGAGGAGTTTTGCGGGTGTTCCGTCAACGCACGCGGCTTTATTGTTCTAAAGCCTTAAAACAGCCTCTAATATTTCTCTGTGCATGGGGGGATTCTGATCTACTCTGTTGGAGTGGATGCGACTTTCCTTTTGTGTATATTGATGATATTGTGGGTGCTGATTATTCATTTCGATGAAATATTCTCTCCACCTTATAGTTGGTCCTACGTCGATGTTAGTTTTTTGATTGATCAGATTGTTGGTTGGTACTTTGCTAATGTGCGCCTGTAGACAGAGATGCCAAGCCAAGCAGGAAAAATGTTAAAAGACAAATATTAAAAAGTTTTGCTGTTGGTGGACCTTTTCAGCATGGGAGCACGACCGAATGGTTTCGGCTTACGTACGATAATCCTTCACTTTATACATAACTCCAAAAAAGTTTTTCTTATACAGAAAAAACGGGAAAAAAAGGTTTGGTTCTACAGACCGTATTTTATTGCACCTAAATCAAACACTGAAAAAATGTTGTTCCATACAGTACCACCTGCTGCAGACAGAATTTGCATAAATTATTTATAGGCACACATTCTGCGAATTTTGAACAGTTAGTAAAACTTGCTTCGTTTCTTTTAAGGCACTCTCAACCGTCTGCACGTTCCTGTGGAATTTTACAGACCTTTTCATCATCCTGGTTAGCTTAGGCTTGGAGGCTCGATTTAAGCAATTCAACAATCATCTGCGGACGAAGATGACGCGGGAGGTAAGAACTTTAATATTACGAGCCGCTGGAGCACAGTTATGATTCCGTGATGATGCCCCTGCAGAGATATCAAACTGAGGAGTTCTTCCGCGAGATGCGGCTGGATTTTGTTACACTGCTGAATTTGCTGAGTTACGTTGACAAAGAGCTGTCGTTTATCATCCTGCTGTCGTGCGTCAACAATCTGTACTTTATATGCTACCAGCTTATGAATATATTCAAGTAACCAGCGAAGGACAGAAACCCTCCCAGGGCGGCTAATCCAATTTCCTCCCTTGCAGAGTGCTGAGGTACTCCATCAACTATGCATATTTCTGGTATTCCCTCCTATATCTAATAGGCAGGACCGCTTTTTTATTTATCGCCGCTGCCAGCATCAACGAAGTCTCCCGGATGCCAGCACGACTCCTGAGGAATGTGCCCAGTCATATTTGGTGCGAAGAGGTAATTTAAAGAATGACGTCTCTTCGAGATTATGGCTGGTGCGGTAATAGCTTATCGCTGCGCTGCTTTATGTTTAACAATATTCAGTGGCAATTTTCTCTGGTGTAGCGTCTAGCTGATGGCGGCGGCGGCGGCGATATTTTCTTCCCTTATAAAGGAGCAATCGTTGCGCTGAGTCCGGTGGGAGCAGGCAGGGAAAGCCCTTTGGGACCCCATCGAGTTTTATACACAGTGCCGTGCTGTGCAAAGGATTACGATGCAAAAAGCGTGGCAGTTTATACTGTTACATTGTCATCAACGGAATAATATTAATAGTGCCCTGACAAGATTTAATGTTATGTACTAAAGGGAATTTGATATTTTCTTTTGGGGTCTGTAAAGTGGCAAACGGGAATAGGTATGTAGTTCAGTGAAACTCGATCTACAAAATCTTGAATAAATTAGTAACAGGATTGTTGGTTCACCAATATCTTTGGAAAATATTAGAGAAATCAAATAATATCAAAATGAATACAATTTTTAATGAGTTATTAATTTTTTAACTTAAACTAACAACTTCTTACTACTTTATCAACAGAAATACAAATGTTATACAATTGCAGAGTCAGCACTCATGAAAGTTGTACCCATGGATGAGAGGGTTGCGAAGGGGTTTTAGCTTTGGGAAACATTTATGTATGCATTATTATTTTATACTTAAATTTATACATTACTTAAAATATTTCGACCAGGAAGGGACACACGTTCGCTACCAGAGTAATGGTGGAATGCTTATACATTACATATATACATAAGTCATCGCACATATACGTCTGGTAGCGAACGGGTGAAAGCGACCCGACGGAACAAGTCTAGTACATAGGTACTTGAAAGCACATGAAATCCAGGAAGTTTTTTTTCAAAGACTATACAGCGCATATTTTAAGTATTATGCATATTAATTAAAGAAACAAAATTGATTAAATGAACATCTTAATTTTAATATAAAATGTTTCGTCGTACTTGAAATACTGGCTGGGTTTTTTTCGTTCTGCTCCTGCTCCTCAGTGCTAAGTGATAAAAACGAATTTGGAATGGATTCCTATTTGAATTACATGAACTTCTATTCGAACTTTTTAAACTAAATTTGACAGCCGAGAAATAAAGTTGAAGTTTCGTTTCCTTTGTCGCGATTTGATTAGTTAATTATATTATCAAATTATATTAATTACTAACTACTGGAAAATGGGTTTGAGCTACGTTAAATAACAAACATTTCCCTTTAGCCATGACAATGAGACTATGAGTTAAAACCATTTCAAATAAAAATACGCTGTCCGTTGGAAAATTGCGGATCTAAATATAGAACCACATAAAGAGCTGGGTTAATTCTTTGTTGTAAGCCACGTAAAAAATAGAGCAGAATGAAAAAATCAGCCACTATATCGCTCGACGGACACTATTTACTACTGAAAAATCTGAACAAATGTTTGAATCATATGTGTAATTAGAGTTTTTCCGTCAGCTTAAAAGGATGGCAAAAATATTTGGCAGTTTATGACAAACTTTCGTTCATCGAGAAACATGGTCAGAAATGTTAAAGTTGCCTTCTACCTGGACTGGTATTTGTCTATATGGATGTTACCAAAATCGATTTTATTCCGAAATCTTTCTCGAAAGGTACGCCAAAGATAAAAAAAGCGCTTTAGTAAATCTAAAGAAGCATAATATTATGTGTATATAATCTTGTCTAATGATTAACAGAGTAGGGAAAAGTAGTTATTATGTTCAGGCCTTAAGGAATTTTAAATGTTCAGCTAGCTTCAATTAATATTAAAATGAGCTGAAAGTGGATTCTTAATTGACACTAAGGCATTCCAAGTAGGCTTTCAGGCATTTATTTCCCCAGCACTAATTGAAATTAATCAAATAATGGGTTGACGAGGAAATTAGTCAATTAAGTGAATGACACAGCAATTTTTCTCATCCCAAAATAATTAAAAAAAATAAGTAATGGATCATGGATGTAAGCAATTCAAGTCTGTGAAAGAACTTCTGTTTGGGCCGAGGATATGTTTCTTATAATTTTGTATCTTTCGTTACATAAATTAATTATGTCAGAAGTCATTATCAATCAATATCAAGCACTTTGCTGTAAACTAAAAGTGAGAAACAGGGTTTCATTTCGGTTATAATTCTGAACTTTTTCATGTAATGAACGGACAAATATACAAATGAGTAATTTAGTTATCGTTTAAAAGTTAAAGTGGAATTGGTTTAAATATTAATGCCGATAATAATAATAATCCTGTAAGATGTAATAGCCAGCTTTGAATAACAAAATTTGAAGTGTTAATACATACAACTTTGCAGTATTCACATACCTACTAATATATTTGAGACATATTAGTAAGTACTACTACAGTGTTAGGCGATGGATTACCCTATACATAATTAGGTATTAATTTTGAGATAGCTATGTTTTAGGATATATTTAAGGGCCCTGATAAAATTTTCAGTTTTGGTTATCATTGAAGTAATTTCTTGAAAGTAATTTTTTTGATTTTCATTTTGGTGGACAAACGCAGCATATTCAAACTGACTGTCCATCACCGAGTTTATTGAACACTGTGATAATTTGTATCTGATCTGGTGCATTCAATATACCTATTGCAACGTGAATAGCGATATCAATTCTAGTCCAGAAAATTATTCCTAGTTTTTTACTTAACATGTACTCAAAGTGACTTATATCACTTACCGATTATAAGGATCTGGCAAGAGGCAACGTCTTCAGCCGGAATTATTTAGTTGAAAATTAAAATAAAGGTGTCTTTAGGTTTTAAGTTTAGTACACACATCAAACTTACACATATAGACACATATGTATACCTTGCTTTGAAAAGAATATTACCCTTAAGGTTTTATAAAATTGGAAAATCTGCGAAAATAATGTTTTCTTCCTTTGGTAAAAAAAGTTGGCTTATAAGGTATTATAGGTTTTCTATTTGCGAAATTTTCATAATACATAAATTGAAATGTCCTTTTTATAAATTGTATAGCAACTCAAAGTCAACCTAACATTTTCGGATAATAGCTTCTTGAATTGTTTTGTCCGTTCTAATTAAGCTAACGACGGATTTTCCAGAATAAACACAAAGCGAAATAACTTTTGTTCGTATCCACACAAAAGACAAAGCAAAGAAAGATCATTTTCTCGAGAATTAAATTAAAGCATTTAAAGCGTTAAAGCATTTCTCTATAATGTACATCTTCTGCTTTAATTACTGCTATTCTCACAATGAAAAAGACTTGGTATAGACAATTTGGGAGTGTTAATTTCTTGAGAGATGTCTATTGACGCATCTGGTACCCGGAAAGTTTGCCAGATTAATACGGAAAACTTTCAAAATTTATAATAAACGGCACAGAGTTTGGCAATCGATTGATGAATAAAATGTTCATATCTACTTTAATACAGATTTTCATAAAACCAGAGCCCCCTTAATGCTTTAAAAAGTTAACAGCATCGGGAACGCTTCAGATATGAATCGTTGGTTTTTTTTGTGTGAGTATAATTAATTTTTTTTTTGTGAGAACACTGTCGCGTTGCTTGATTTACATAGACGCCCTTGTCATACAATTCCTTCCTGTAAACCTGTTAGCTGCCGGCCAGTATTAAATGACTATTTTGCTTAAATTTATAGCTGTTTTCCTAACCCTAACTTTTTGGAAACTTTTTTCTGAGTGCAAAGATTTGTCAAACCTCCCCCTTTAACTCACCCCCTAGTTTACAATATTTGGGTAACAGTGAACTTATTATAGTCTCCGACTTGTCGAATACTACTTCACCAAATACTTCTGTAGCCGCCTACCAAATGTGTTTGATTGTGATTGGCAGAGTTTATTTTTTCAAAAAGTTTAATACAAAAAAAATTTTTCATTTCACACGTTCAAACAAACATATTCTATACTAATAATATATTATATAAAGGGATAAAATTTGTGTGTTTGCTTGTTTCTTCACTATTAGAAAGCTACACTATCCCTCAGTAACAAAGGCTATATTCTTTTATTGATAAAAATAAGTTTTAAGTTAGAAATATCAAGTCGGAAGAAAAAGAGCTGCCTGCGTCCTTTATGGGCTGACCAAATGGTTGGATATATCTACGAGAAAAAAATGTGCTACAATAAGAGTAGTCATCGGTAAACTACAAAAAAATTCAGCGACTCGATATAACATACCTAACTTTTATATTTAAGACTAGAAAGCCGGGAAATGGCAGAAAAACGGAATGAAATGAATTTTTAGATGCATGTTCCAATTTTTGGGTATACTCCACAACATCGTCACGTTGCATATTATGTGAAATGTGATATGACACGAGACGTGACACGTTACATGACATGTAATAATAATTAAGTGGACCACATTTATGGTATTATTACGTATCCGGGCAAACTTTCGTAAACATGTAAGTTTCGCACAATTTTAAATGCAATGGGCGTGAAAACACCCCACCGTACTTTTGAAACATGAACTAATTCTAATAATATAATAATGCTAATCTAACAGTAGAGTAGATAATCCTTGCATATTTGATTTAATCTGAAATAATGGGCTATAAATCAAAAGTACAGACAAAAAATCGTCTGTTCATTATTTACAATAAACGGAATGAAAAGGCCAAACAATTTGGCAAACGATACAAGTCAGTGGATTTTATTCCTTTCACCGAGATGAACTAAAAAGATGAGAGTCCTCGTCTCCATTACCGGATTAAATGAATAAATCTTTCTACTTCAACAGGCTGATCGATTTTTGTGTGAATTGAGTTCGGAGACCATTGGACTTTCGGCGATGGGATTTTTTCACTTCACACGCGGGCTACTCATCACTGTATGTATCGAGGCATTATGTAGACTTTACATAAACAAAAAAAATTTAGTTTGATTATTTTCAGATGGCAAGCACGATAATCACGTTTGAGATGGTCATAATGCAGTTCGACAAGAACAGCGCTGATTACGAATTGCCTCCATTATGCGACTAAATGATGTTGTCGTTCGTAGCCTGTTGCGATGCGGAGCGTAAATTATTTCCACTTGTTGCCTCAGATTGTCAATTTGCTTTAAATCTAGCGTAAAACATTTATGATGTTTGTGCTTTCATTAAATAAAATCAGTGCACGCCTCAACCCGTAAAGTTGTTTTTATTAGCACTTGTGCCTCCAATTTGCAAGCTTTGCAGTGGTATACAACCTGACAGGCTTTGCAAGACTTCATGACATTCGTTTTAGGTTAAACAAGCAAATCTCATCCCTTCTGCCAAGAGGTATGTTAATCATTTTACTACTGCTCTAAAACGAAAAAATTGCTCATCGCACCGAGCTCTTGGTTTGGTCCTTACGACCTCGTAATATTACTTGCGTCTCTTCCCATCTTCCCAAAAGCTATAAAGCAGTTCATTTAGTATCTTGGGAATCACACGTACCAGCAGTAAAAATATTATTTCGCTGAGGGTTTTCTATATTGGATTCGGCTGGTTTATGGCATCAAAGTAAACGACCGGGGATTGACCATAGAATTCAAATTCGGTTCAAATGCTTCGTACAAAAATAAAATTTTACTGCTGTAGTCGATCTATCCGGGGTTTCTTAGAAAAGGATTTTAGTCCAGCCCAACCAATTGTAAACGCATTTTCAGGATAACGTTCAATTGAATATTAACTATTTTAAAGGCATTCGTTTGAATTTTATTCTGTATTTATTGAAAATTAATTTTGGATAATAAAATGAGTAGGTACTGAGTTTATGCACCAGTTTATTTAATTTTATAGAGACAACAACCGATGAGAATTGTTGAAGCAACATATGTATATTGTTTTGCTTTCAATCGTTTTCCAAAGTGCCAACGTATCTTCAGAAGTTTAAAATAAGTTAATGTTTGTTTTGTATGCTTTCACAAATTATTATTTTACCGCAATGGTTATACTTTTTATTGAAGGAACTTACTAAATGCTACTTTCAAAAGTTTCTTCCGATTGTTTGAATAATTCACAAAAAAGGTACAAAAAACTATATAGAGGCTCATATTGGTTACCGAGGCGTCAAAGTTAAAAAATGCTATATGAGTTTTAGAAGCCCTTTTCTACAAAATTCATTTTTGAAACATTTTCCGCCTGACAAAGTCATTTTTTTATAATTTGATTTACGTTTCTTTGGGAATATTTAAACCAATCTGCGGAAATTTTGTTTGAAAATTTACGAACATTTAGTAAAAGTGAGGCATCAAAAATTGTTTATGTTCGCTATCCTAGGTGATTAGCCCAAAGTCCTTTCTTGACTGATGGGACTACCATCTAATCCCATCAGGAAAAGCGCACCTCAATTACGACCCGAGCCAAGCTCGAACCCGACCCCGAGATAATAGCCCAGCGTTGTTACTACTGAGCTATTATGTCATGTGAAATGGACACCTTATTAATTCTCAGTAGAAAACAAAAAACAACGCGAAATTTTAGCAAAATATTAGAATTGATTTTATGTACATTTCCGGTTTAACTTAAGGCAAAAAGAGACCAACTAGGTGACTTATTCACCGCAAATTTTCAATCAAAAATACATATAATGTGCCTTAAATCAAAGTACACACCAAGGAAATTACTTAGCCTACCTATTGAGAAATGGCACTACACTTTACTGAGCTTTTTATAATTTTAAGCTAATTGGCAGGCTATTCTAGTATAACAGAATCTAATTAAAATATCTCACATCAGAAATGTTCTAAATTTATTAAGATTTTTGGTTATTTTTAAACGGCAATATGCGTATGTAGGTACCAATCTTTTATCAATATCTACGATTCTACGAAGTTAAAAATTATTAAAGCTGAAAACAAAATTTGTGCAATTGTTCCAAGGGTTCATTCTCTAGATAACAAATTCGAAGAAATATATTGTTTTAAGAAAGTCTAGATATTCAAAAGTATGCAGTTAAGTATTCCCGTCAAAATTCGCCGTAGTTTGTGATACACAGCCTTTTATAAAAGAGGCTTCCATAATGGCTCGCCCACCTGTGTGAACTTGAAATGCGTTTTTCTCCAAACGTTATTTTTGTAACTGGTGGGCATAATAACGAGAAAACTAACAAACCAAGCGATACAAAATGTTAACACAATATTCCATACATCATTGGTATTATTCCGTTTATCTTATTATCTTAAACATATTTTGACATTGACAATTATTTTATATGTTTATAACTGCTAGGATGAACGTTTTCAGTTCTTGATTTGAGATGTTTCTAGACTTAGACTGAGAAATCCTCTACGCCACGGAAACCGCGACCCTTTCTATTTCGACTAGTAACATATATTTGGTAAAAAAACATTTTACTTCCAGTCTGTATTCTTTATATTTTATATGATAAAGCAAAACATATTTAATAATTATTTCTCAATTCTTTTACATGGCAAAAAGCTCTAGTTTCTGATGTTTCAACATATGTTATAACCTAGACTGACCTCTTAACTTTGTTTTTGGAGTAAAAAACTTTCATGTATGATTCTTTCCACTGGTAATTTCGCTCATTCACTAGAGCTACTATGGTACATATGTAGGTATAACAACTTTTCCAGCTCCTCTGAGGCTGAGGAGATAATATCTAAGAAAAGTCAAGTCGTCATTATTATCTAACAACCTTTTGCTGGAACACACAACACAAGTGTCATCTGTATCTTTACAGTCTTCCTCAGCCTAATCTGGCTTTCAGACCGCAGCGTTCTGCACTTACAAAATATAAAATGACAAAAACAACAGACGGCAGTGGCGGGCGTACAAAACAAAGGCATATTTCGAAATCCACAAAATCATTACAGAATTTAAGGAATGCTCCTTTGCAAGAGATATCTAACACAAGGTAATAAGAGGAGCGCCATAAATACATGCCGTGGAAAACTTAATATTTCCCGCAAAAGTTTTCTTCACTCCGAGCCACTTTCCGCATAGAGCTCTTGCAAACAATCGACTCGTGCTTTCTTGTACCTCATGAAAATTCAAACATAGGAGATGAGATGACAAGGGAGACCCTTTCGTAGGTGACAGTTATCAACAGCTTCCGTCTGGGAAATTTCCTCTGGCGGCTGTTTGTTCTTCGTAGCTAAGGAGAATTTTGGAGGGAGGTGCCAGGGCAAATTAACTAATGTTACCCCCGTCGTTCATATATTCAAGAAAACCGAGTCACTGACAAAGGGATTAGTCAAGAGGGGGATTGCGCAAATATGCCTTTGGGAATTTAAATTTTCCCGTCGAAAAAACCTTATTTGATGCCTTGAACCATGAAATTACCTCTTTGGTTCTTGAGTACTTGTTAACCAGCTTTGTTGGAAGCTAATTGAAATTTTAATGTGCAAAAATTTTGCCAAAAAGTAAGGGTGGCTTAACTTTATTGAAGTCTCTGCTGGGAACTTTATTTGTTTACCCAATCGTGTTGCCTTCCTTCGAATTCGAGAGACAAATATTTACTGAACAAAACGAAGCTATCTAACATGAGGATAAGAAAAATGTTTGTTTCATCAGAGATAGAGCACATATTGCATTTTAGGTAAGCTTTCGCTTTACTATACTAACAAAACATAATCTAAAGCTAATGAACAAATTTCTCTTTTGAGGCTAGAATAGAGCAGTAGGTATCTGAAGCAGTGTAATTCTTCTTGGAGATTAATCAAGTGATAACATAATTACTAGGGTTGTGAAAATAATTCTCTATGTGTGTGTAATTAAATCATGCAATTAGGGTAATTATGGGGTTTTCGCAGAGGACTGGAATAATTGTTTAGAAATATGTAGTTTGCATAAACAGTGAATTAGACATTTTAAGGAGGATCCACACCTGCTAGGATCCGGTTCTATATTGCCTATACCTTGCAATTGGGTGGCACTTTAATAATAATGCACGTCACGCGCCATCTCTAATCCTCAAATACTTATACCTGCCCTTCAATTTAACCCTTAAAGATGCTGGCGTACTAACATATTTTCCTTATTTGTTTTACTTCTATAGAAAAATCCGTACTCACATAGTATTTCTTCATAATAACAAAAGAATATACCGAGTAAGGAAAAATATAAAGCTTTAATAAATTTTACAGCTCTATACAAATAATTATAATCAATACTGCTTTCGGATTAAAATTCACGAACAATTCAAATCCCACGCCTTCGAGCTATGTATTTCAAAAGAATAATGAACCGAAATTGGAAGGGAATAATTGATTCGTTTATTGAGACCAAATTGCCCTAATCTCTTTTTGATTTACCCTCAACTTAATCAATTTGATTTCGTGATTTTCTCATTTCAATGCAGGTCATTGAATGATGAACCGTAGATTCAAGAGTGCTTATTAAATTAGAATTAATTTCAATAAAACTGTTTTGTGAAGTGAAGGGGAAGTTATTTTGCCTTGATCTGCAAATTATATAGGTAGTTAAGTAATACATATTTAAGAAATAAATGAGGTATAAATTTTGAATCATATTTGGTCGTAACGTTTAGTAAAACGAAATTCATCAGAAATATACTCGATACATATGTTATATTATGAATTTAGTATATCGCATATTAAATTCTAGTACCCAGTTGCGTGCCCTGGCAAGAAAAAAAATATTTTATTTTTAATTCGATTTAGAGGCCTTTATTACTTCAGTCTAAAAATGTACATTTGGAAAAACTGCCGCAATTTAACAACATTATTAATTAGTCTCACACTAAAAATGAAATAGTAAAATAAAAATAATGCTCGATTTATTTTCTTGCTAATTTTTAATAAATATTTAATTATCTCGAGAGCTGTTTGTCGTAGAGATTTAAATATAAGCACATTCCGTACGTTAAGCGATTCCCTAAAAATCATATGCAACATACATATGTGTATAGATCAGTGATTAATTATTAGCATAGAAAAAGTAATCATAAAGAAGTCTCATGCTGAACTAAAATTTGAAATGCTTTACGCTGCGAGGCATCCAGTAACTTTCAGAAAATCCTTTCATGAATGTTGCATACCTCACACACTCGTGAATTCTCATTCAAAGAGCCAAAACCTTCTACAATTCCAAGCCATGAAGTTTGAAGCAAAATTCAAATGAAATACACTATTGCTTCCAAAACTTTCTGAAAGCTAGGACTGGATGCCTCGCAGCGAAAATCGTTTCAAATATTTGTTCAGCATGAAACTTTTTATGCTTGGTTTTTCTATGTTATTAGTTATTATATAGTTTTCGAGATATTTTAATAAAGAGGTATAAAAAACGCACCGAAAATCTAGCGACGTTATTTTAGGCAATTATGTCAGTTAAAAGAAGAATGGACAAGTTTTCAAAAACAAGTCGTCATAACGGTCCAACGTAGTAAAATTTCTTTTACGAGTGTAACGATACACAGAAGGAAATTAGTAGGTATGCGTTTCCAAATATTCACTTCGATATACCAGTAGGTATGCATAGACACTAATTATATTTGTAGTGTGTATCGTTGTAATTTAGTAAAAATGTCGAGTTTTTAGCAAAATAGCGAACTTTTCAATTAAAAATACCGATATTTATAATCATACGGGGTAGATAATTGTTTATTTAACAACCATTTCAAGCAAATCGATGCGGTTAAGATCGGAAGATTCCACCGGAATCAAGACCACGACCCACTATCAAAGATTAAAAGTTTAATTAAAACGAGGATATGCAAGCATGACTGAATTAGTCAAGTTTTAACGAAAGCTTGAGCTTTAGCAGGTAAATCGACGGTGTAAATTGAAAGTTAAATTTTTAAGTGTTATTTAAAAATATTAAACAGCAAATATCCCCTCACTTTGACAGATAGGCATTCTCTCGTATTCCCGACCCGAAAATTTAGGTCAAACGTAAGTTAACGAACTGGAAACAAACTGAATGAACGTTTGCATTTGTACATTATGGCTGGAGCGATACTACTGAAGTGAATTTCAATAAGACTAAAATATTTTAATGCATACATATTGCTAAATGTACGGGTTTTATATTATACCTATATATTTTGTTAAAATCGTACATTGAGGATTTTGGGTTTTGAAATAACCTATAATACTTAACAAAACTTCCTGAAATTATGTTATACTCGTCCACTAACAAAAGACACCGTTAAGAATTTAGATCAGTGTGCAACAGCTAGTACCCGGCCATGAAACATTTGTGTGCAAGTGTATGTCTTTCGTAAATTAAGGTTTAAGAGATTGTTGCATTTTAGCACTTTACTCTAGGTCAGGGTTTAGACTTTTATTTAAGCTGCACTAAGAGTTTCTGCGAAGTCGCTTACCTTTGTTTCCAAATTTTCGAAAATTGACATAATACGCAACACAACTATTTTTTACTTATTCTATTTAAATTGAAAGGAAATTCATATTTCATAGGCGTCTTACATCAGCTCAAGAAGCAACACAAAGTACTAAATAGGATATAAACGCTGAAACTAATTTATGTGATACTTTTTATACAATAGTGAAGGAAATGGGAAGAAATAAATTAATCTCCCTTATCTCACCCCAAATGGCGTTAAATAATAATAACACCAAATTTAATCGTCTCGCTCAGCGTTTAGACGAATTAATGTTCATGAAAGTCTGACAAATTGCCGTTGTTTGGAGATCCCTCACCAAGAGTTGAAGCAATTTTTCTTGTCGGAAGTTCAAATTGCGAGACTAGATTGTCGTCTGGAATTCGCAATTAAATTACTTGGATTGGAGAGGAAAATTTATTCAAATTATCGCGTGAAGTTGACGGGTGCATAAAGTCAGAATGGAATTTGTTACGCCTTTAAATTAAAACAATATCACTTTCTCTAACGGCTCTCCATGGGTGAAAAATACCCATGCCGTTCAAAGAGTTTGGCTCAGCGGAAATCCTCTTACCCACGTTGTATAAACGCCATTTCCGGTTATAATGTCGATACCAGAAACATGTGCGAAATTTTATATCCTTTTTGCGTTTATCGCCTTGCAACAACCATTCTATCATAAAAATTTGCGGCTTAGGAGAGATTCTTAAAGAGACTTTGCGTCGGGCGGCGGTTCAAGGTACTCTTACAATCATAACAATTTAGATCGGATGGGAATCTGAGGGCGAATATATGGGGGAGCCGCAACTCAGAACCATCAAATCGACTTTGGAGTGAATCCGGTTTTGCAATTTTCTTGAAATGGAGGTGCAATCGATTTCCAATCATCACTTGATGGGCAGCACAGGGGGGTTTTTGAAAGCATAAACCAAGCGCTTTCCTGGAAAGAAATTTGATGGACGCATGGCTAACGAAGCCAAATACATATATGTAAATTTCTACAGTTTAAAACCCCACGTTCTCTTAATGTATTATATTATAAATTAAAATTTTATTCAATAGAAACTTCTGTGAATTTACAAGTACAAGTACCTAACTTAGAAGAACTTCTAATATTTGCCTACCTTGTAGATGCATTTTCACAAGTGCTCGCACCAAAACACTCTCGACCTAAAACTTTGCATAAAGGATATTTCACGTAAAAGTTTAGCCTTAGCACATATGCTTTCATAAATTTGAAGTAGCTACTCCACTGGGTTTGTTCTAACTTACATTCACGCTCCGTGTTAGTGGTAGCGTACACATATTTGGCCTTGGTCTTGAAAAAGTTATCTACCTACCTAGAATTTGCTCTTCCTGGAAATTAATTCATATACTCAAAGTCTCAAAGTTCGCCTATTAATTGCGCTGAAAACTTCCGAGCGCAAGGTACTCTTGCAATGGCAAATGGCATTTCAGGGAATTAGATACTTAGTTTTCTGTTATAAAATAAATTTTGCAAGCATTAAATTTTAATGGACAATACTACAAATGAGGTCAAGTTTGAAACGAAAACATTTCCAAGACAAAGCAATATGAGAAGGCTCCAAGAAAATCCATCTGCACTTTTGGAGTGCCAGAATGGTCCAATTTTCTGCTTTCATACCACTTAAATAATTTTCTGGTAAGTAAGGGTGAAATAAAATGAGAGAGACGAAAAATATCTGTCTAACGGTAAATCCTTGTTATATTCATCCGTTACAATTCCGATTAAATAAACAATTCAAGATACTTTTGCGCAGAAACGAGTGTCATAGGAAATATTTGAGCTATTGTCCTGTAAGATTTTCGTTGTTTCAGCTCTTGCGTTCAATTAATTTATTTATTAGCATCTTATGCAAATATGTTTGTACTCTGTAAGCAACAGATTGGACCATGTTTCCATAAAGCATAAAATTTACACAAACAAGGTGTGCATAATAAAACAACGAACGCTCTCAGTTTCGCGTTTCCTTCTATATTGCATGCAATCATCATCTGAGCACCTCGCTCACTTTACGTAAACTGGATTTGGTTTCATCGTCGCGAAATATATCTACATAATGAAATTTGACTTGCATTTCATCAACAGAAGCCTGGACTCAAAGTTAATTTTCTTATATATAGTTATAGGGTTGCACTTGATATGGATATTTTCTTTTATTAAATTGAAGACAACACCAATATAGCACGTGTCGTTCCACAAATCCACATCATATTTTGATCTGACCTTTACATTGCGCAAGTCACAAAAATCCCTCATTGGGAATTATGTTCCCCTCCAAGGAGAAGTTTTTCGCTAAGATTGTGGCCTTTAAACCAAATGGTAGATATGTATTGGTATGTATTGTGAAAACATGAAGAAATGATTGAATTATGTTTAGTGAAAATCTCCTTTAACAATTTATTGCATGTTTTGACACTGTTGTGGTATTCTAACTTAAATTAGATGTATTGGCTGACACTCGTGCTTAGCAGTTTAACAACGTAACACTGTGGCGGATTTCTTATTATCATTAAATTTATATGAAACGTATCTATGGTAAGTGTAAGTTAGATATCATTCCTATTTTTTATATAGGTACATTGATAATGCACATTAAAATTAAAATTGTGGAGTATGTAATACTAGTCCGGCCACTATGTACATTTCGATCTGAAAGTTATGCGATGTCGAGGGATTGTGCGGGGGTGTTTATACGTGTACTAGTGAGTTGTAGGGAAAAAATATATCATCGGCGCTTTTTAAAAAAAACATTTTTGATGGTTTTAAAAACTACTACAACTTTGTCTCGTATTCATTTCTTTCGTACAGTCATTAGTTTTTTAGTTATTCTACAACAATTGAAAAAAAAGAATGAGAGAGAGAGAATGAATGATGTTTCATTAGGATTAAAAAAAGGACTATTAGTAAATATTTAATTGTTAATAAATCTAAACCACCTATTTTTACGTTTTTTTAGATCATCATCACTCAATCTGCGACTTTTAGTTTAAAATTTATTGAGAATTCATTAAAATCATACTAATACTAACCGAAACTTTTTTGAGATTAGTGTAAAAAATCTGAAAAATATCAAAGATTGCAATATTTAAAAAAAATTAAAGCAGTTGTTAAGCCCAAAAAATGAAGAAAAAAATACGCTTCGGGCAATATATAAACTTTGTTGTAGAATAATTAAAAATAATGACTGTACGGGACAAATTAAAAAAAATAGAGTTATGGTACTTTTAAAAACTTTCAAAACATTTTTTTTAAATAGCCTTCAAGCTCCCACGTTATTTGAAAAAAAACCGCTGATGACAAATTTTTCAAGATGGCGGTACCCCCACCAATCTTCCCGACACCACACCAGTACAACTACAAAAATCCCCCCCACAATCTCTGAAAAGATCGCCGACGTCGTATAAATTTCTTTTCTAGCATAAGAAAATTGTACATATAGTGACTGGACTATACGTAGTTTATTCATAGGTATATGATCGTACTCAATTATAATAATAATATGATGAGTAAAAATTGTCACTATACATATAAATAAAATAAAGTACAACTTGATGATTATTAATTCTTGTTATTTTGCGAAGATTGCCGATGCGTGATGGTTTCGTTCAAATGAGCTGAGTGAGGAGGGCTCATCTTATCTGTAAGCCTGAAAGGCTGATATAATAGTATAAATGAAAATCTCAAATATTCGATTGCATGCAGGTACGAGTATTACAAACAAAAGTTGAACCATTACCATTAGGACCATAAGAAATCCAATGCTCTTCAATAAATTTTTATTTTATGGAAGTCTCTTTGCCTTTGCTATGAAAATTAACTTTTCCCAATAAAGCCCAATCCAATGAATAGTAATCATTGAAATCAGCTTTTCCCTAGACGCATACAGATCCTTAAAATTCAAATCGCGTTATTGCCATCAAGGAGCACATCGCCTGCAAGCCTGGCCCCCATTAGTGCACATAACAGGCCAAATTTGCGCCAGTTCCGTGTAACATTGGTAGAAAATTCTCTCGTCATCGGTGTCTCAACCTATGTATGAATGTATGTATCTAAACGCAGGATTTCCTCCCGTAATCTATTTAACGAAATCGTGACGACCTATCCGGGACTGCTGGGAAATTTGCTTCAATTCATTTTCATATTCAAGACGGTATTATGCCGCGTGTAAAATTCCGGTTACAGTCAATAGATAAACGCGCTCTCCTATAAGTATGCTGAACCGTCCCATGAACGGCGGCGGCACGACTTCAGAAAATCTGGGAATGGCACGTTATGTTGACAATGATCAGAAGAAGTACAAATAACGTTCCGCAAACCATCTCGCTGCTTGTCGTCAGGTTTTCATCCTTGCCTTGTTGTGACGTGATTTTGTGGGGATTGTTTAAGGAACTCGGCAAAAAATGTTTGTTAGGAAATACAAAATAGCGCATTTTCCCAGCTGTGTGTTCTTTCAAAGGGAAATTAGTAAGATAATTAATTTTTTTTTAAATTTGTATATTTTCGCAAGTCGAACGTCATATTCTAAAAATTCTTCCACAATTATCAGAGTATGGCTACTTATATAATGTATTCATAAATAAAAACATAATGTAAAGTGTTCACCAAATGATTGTATTTAAATTTTGTTTGCTTAATAGACTTTCAAAATATTTTAAGAATACATGTACATATTTAATATCGTCTTACAATCTTTTCATAAATACTAAAAACCTACATATTCATTACACATATATCGTAAATAAATATTAATTATTCTACTGAAGTAGCAAGAGGTAATTCCAATTCATTCATTCAGCGAATAAAAACGTTCAAAAGTAAATCTTTAAAAAGCTGGTTGATTCCCTTAATTCAGAATGCTTTTTAAAGATATATGTAAATGCCTGGTACCTACTCTTGATCAATACTACGTAGGCAATGGAGATAAAATATGGGTTGGTGGGGCTTCATCCCAACGCTTGATTGGTTGCTGATACTTCGTTAGAAACTGCTTGCATCGTTATTCTGAGATTACGCTGAAACAGTCAAAGGGATTTCTAAAACATTTCGACGCTTTGCATGTCTCTCTCCGTTCAAAAACTTCTACATATTTACCAAACCTACGATAGATTAATTCTGCGATGGATCAATTCTTAAAGTACAACTGATTTTAAAGTGGAAAATGTATAATACATAACTACGATAATTGGTAAGGAAGGGAAGGAATACTATTTTTTCGACTTTATCCTTGAATTTAAACAGCTGTTCATCAATCAAGACAAGTTATCCACTCGGAAGGCATTAGCCAGTTTTAGGGAAGCAAGGCATAACTTTGTGACGTGCGATTACTTTTAAAGACATCCTTTCTCCAGGCTAAATTAATATTAGATGGCTTTAGTAGACAGGTGAAGGTGATGGATTTATAGGGTGAAATAGCCAGCCCAAAACTTGAACGAGGTTTTTTTTTCATTTTCTTCAAGAATTAAATATTTAATGTTTGTTTTGAATTCCCACTTTATGTATGTATTGATGTTAGCAGGATGCTAAATATACCTGCATTGTAGGTAGTGGTTTTAGTACTGAAAAAGTATCTCTAGAAGCCCAGTGGGAACCAATTGGGTATAATCACATTAAGCTGTAACTGTACTGCGAGTTACTATTGCCTTAAAATGATATTTATTATTTGGGGAAAAGTGATATAGATCCCTAGTTATTTCAGTTAACCACGAAACAAGCTAAACCCAAATCCGCCATTACAGCAATTGCCTATAGCTCCAAGACTTCGTAGAGGCGTGGCTTAATCGCCTTTGTTTTACTGTCTTCATAACTTCCTCAACCTCTCAAATAAAATTGATTTGTTTAACACTAGGCCTTTATGGATACGGCAGCCTCCGGGCTGGTCACAATGGCACTAACAAAAGATAACTTCCCCCCTCACTTCAGCCATCCGAAATGTTTTCGTAGCCCGATATTGAACGGAATAAATATAATTTTAATATCCTGGCATATAAGGGCCACATGCTGAACAATTTCGGGACGAATAGCCACAATTCTTTTCTGAGTCGATGGTATTCATTTGGCTCTCGTTACGGGTTTATAGCCGTCGACATCGTTTTCGTTGGACATTTGCCACAAATGAAATTGGACAGTTGTAGTAAAAGTGCGGAGATCATCGTAATGTTATGAAGATTTTAAAGTGAGTTTAATTTAATTGAAACTGACATCTGTACACAGGCTGTAACGATTGCCCAATTTTAATTGCCGAAGTTCTTAAACTTTTCGGACGTGCACGTGAGTATGGCACAAAATGTTTTACCATGTCATAAATAAACCACAAGCGGCTCATCCCTCACCTCATACATGGATATATGGGATTCTTCTCCTGTGGGAGCAAGATGCCTGAGCTTATTTCTGTCACGTATCTACCTTGTTTTGGGGTATCTGTTCAAGTTGAGAATTTTTTCATGCGTTACGTCAGTTATTTTCGGCATGGGCTCACTTTTAATGTCGCCTGAATCTTCTCCACAAATCATTTTATATGGAGAAACAAAAAAATATATAAAACAGTCATTTGAAATTCTAATTCTTCTTTATTATGCATTCGCAATATAAATTATACATATCTTGTTGGACTACCAAAGAGCACCATTTAATTGCGTCATTATGTTGTAAAGTATCGTATAAACAAAGACTGTTTTTATGTTTAATTAAGGTGACATCTAATTAAGTGTTCGTAAAAGTCGATGATGATATACCACTACATTGAGAAAAAAATTGAATATATTCATATATAATCCAAATAAAAACACATATGATGTGGATATTTGTTTTAAACATAAATCTGTTTGATATTTTCCTCTCATTAAAATTGTTAAATTCATAAAACTAACATTTTACAAGTCCTTCATATTTGATTCCATTTATACACGAAATGAAATTGCCTTCTTTTCCTATGTAAAGTATTTGTGTGGTTTTCGATGAGATTCGAACTCGGGACGCCTGGGCTTCTTGTCGGGACACTATGCTGTTATTCAATTAGACACTTAATTCTTGCTTCACTAATATAATCTGACTCTTTAGATAGCAAACCAATCTGAATCATGTGAGATTCGAACTCTATCTATCTCATTGATCTACAGATAGCCGGGTTTGATTTAAAAAGAGAAATTTCTCTGAGTGAACGTCTGACATTCTATGATTTTTGAAGACCTTTAAACAGAATCGTGTTTGATGCTGAACTTATACATGTTTTTGAATATAAATCAATTTAATCAAACGTATTTGACTTTAAAAGTGCTGCAAACAGATTTATATTTGAAATTTTCATTGTAAATTTTCTCAGTGTAAAGATCAATACGTTCGTGGGTAAGTGTGGTCTCTATGGACTTAAAAGAAGGTCCGTGGCCATGACATTTTTGGTAATATGTATAGGATCACAAAATAATTAACAGAAAATACCGCAATATACATATATGAATGTATGTGTACATATTTTCAGAATACAACGTTGATTTGCATTGACCCCATTTAAATGAGCGAACTCATGCCTGCCTACTATCAAGAATTAAGATGAGGGAAATGCGCGGTAGAGAAAAAAAATTCGTGTTTGATGAAGATCCTGTTAGACTGCGTTTTCACGGTGAGAATTTTTCTCGGTGGGAACGAAGAACTAGGATTGGGAGGGTAAGAGACAGGTGAAGAGGTAGCTCACAGATTACTTCTCTGATGTTGCTACAGCTCATTCGTAAATGCATAGAGGAAATCAGTAATTTAGTTGTAATGTGAGGCATGAGCTGAGAAATGAGAACTAAAACCGGTTTTAACATGTCCATCCAACACCCATCATGAAAACATGAGCAATGCACGGGTCAAGTGAAAACAGCGCAAACCAGAAAACGTCTATATCTAGTCTAAGTAAATTTCCATAAATATTTTCTACACATGGGAATCAAAATCATGTCGTTTTCTTTATTGAAATAGTTAAAGGCATTTACGATTAAGAAAGACTATATAAAAATATAAACATAGAATGGACAGGTGTACCTACTTACCTACTTTCGCCCGATATTTTATACTGGAAAATATTTATAAGTATTTTCAAGATTCGAGAACTTCCATTTTTATTTTAATGAATTTAAAAATTTAAAATGCTGAAATATTGTAATTTGGTTTACATCTAATATTTTATACTAAATGTTTGATTTAAATGATTTATGTTTCTATCCACCTAAAAAGGTGTTCTAAAATATTCAATGTAGGTACTCGAGCAATTTGAAACATCGATCATTAGTATAACATCGAAATTCATATTATTCGATGAATAATGCAATAACCATAATTACGAAATAATCACACATTCCTAGTAAAGGTATATCCTTTGAGAATTATTAATTAAAGATTTTACCGAAAAGAATAATTATCGGTATCATTAAAAACTAAAATTATTCTATAAGCCATTTATAAAATTAGTATTTTTATTACATATAAAATATGTGTATATTTTTCAAAGTTGTGATTTCAATATATGCAATACCTTAATCATTAAAAAATAAAAAAAATTATTTTAGCTTTAAAAATAATTTCAACGCAACCATGAAATTCTATTTTTGGTTATTTCCGCAAATGAAGTGGAAATTCCGATCATTACCATTTGAAGAGCTTGTTCAAGTGGATAATAAACCTTTCACAAATATAATCGTTACCTGTGCTAAACATCAAAATATTCGCTTTATAGAACTGCCGATACGATAGAAACACCGAAAAAGCTGGTAATCACTTTCCGTGGGCTACCTAACATCACAAATGCCAGCAGAATTCAAGGAATCATTACATCACCCACTCTCCAGTTTAAAGCAAATATGAAAAGGTTTCATCAGCCGGAAATAGATATTACCACAGATTTGGGGTGCCGGTTAAAAGCAAACCCAAGTGGTGCGTAACTGCGGAACACCGTCACTGTTAGGTTCGTTGGGCACACAAAAATTTTGACCTCAACACAATTCAGTTTCTTCCCACGGGCGGCGGAATGTGTTAAATTGGGTTCTTCGAAAGTCTGCAAAAATAATTGGGTTATCGCAACTTTTGAAGTTGTGGGGGGACCTATCAGCTAATTGAGACATCTTCTAACTGCTCTGAACAACCCAAACTTTGTGGCATCTCCTGCCAATTGCCCCGAACAACTCAAATTGGCAGACACCTTAATTCTTTTCTGAGCTTGTTAAGCCCAGGGAAACTCTTTGTATCCCAATACAACCTTTTGTGGCCACGGAAGGCTTCAACTGATCGAACGCAATCAACATTGTGATGGTAAGTTTGGCATCCTTTGTTCTGGAAGGGCATTACGTTTTATCAGGGACTTTTGAAAGGTAGATGGTTCGTTCTTGGTTGAATGCCTCTATGTTCGACGTACAGGAACGTGCTTGAAATTAAATAAAACCACAACTATTTTTGAAAGCAAAATACATATTTCGCCTAATTTTTTACCTAAAGCTATTTAAGTCTAAGACAATTTTGCGAGTCTCCAATGTCTACTCTTGTCATAGAATTTAATTTTTCACCTGTTTCGGGCTAAAACCAAATATAATTGTTTTGAACTCAAAATTTTATGTGTCTACACTGAGAGAAAAATATTGAAATCAAGTGAAGATGTATTTAAAATAAACATTTTCAAACATGAATGGGGGATAGATCTGACTATTTAAAAAGCAAAACAAGCTCATTAATGTGGGATTCGAACTGGGACCTCTGGGGCACAGAAGTCCATCGCTCTCCCAATTGATTCTACAGATAGATAACCTTAAATCAAAAGCGACACTTTAAAATCAATGTATATCGTGTTTAAATTCAAAGTGATCATTTTGTGGTTTTACATTAACAATGTTCCCATCAGATTTTAAATTTCGATTTTTTTTTCAGTGTATGTGAAATCTTCTAGTAGTAATTGCTGATTCAATTCCTCCATGTAAAAGGAGTCTACTTAACTATGTGTAATATAATAGCTCTTTTATAACAGAGCAGTGTCCTGAAAGTATGTCCCACAGAACCCGTGTGCATCTAGGCAAGACTAATTTTCAACCCTTGGCTGTGGCAGTTAAAACCCTTAAAGGTTGTTCTCACGTGTATGCCAAACGGTTGCCGTGATTATCAGATCCTTCGTACATCAATATTTATATGGAGCTAATTTCGACACCCGCGGATGCCCAATTAATTATTAACCGGATTCGTTAGCACACTAAGCGGGGTTTGGCCTCTATTTATATCAGTAGGCATCAGGCCCTCCTTGAACTTTTGGAGCGGGTGTGTATCTTTGTTTGAACCGCCCGCCAACGTGAAAACGTGATTAAGATCCCGGTCGGCTGTATTAAAGCGCTCCATTAACCCAGTATGTACGAGTACCGATAACACCGGATTTTCCCATATGTGACATACACGGCCACACACCTTCCAGGCACCGCGAGGTTAGTCAGACGCCTATGACGATGAATGAACTCGACGTGAGAAATATGCTTGAGTGCGTTTAGCAATGAAACTTTCCTTCATTAAAATTATGTTTATATCAGGGATTAAAGGGGGCTCTTGGCTCTTGTATGAAATATGGAGGAGCAGTAGAAGTATTTTGCCAGTCATGCTGGGGAGAAAGAGAGTTCTATCTAATCTATAAAATTTCAAAAGAAAAATATTCAAGTAACATACATGGTTGTGCCAAAATTGAGCCTAAGGGGTATTGTGGGCGAATTTAAACTGCCATTCTGTGCGAAAGAGGTCAAAGGTTTAAAGTATTTTAAGAAAATATCCTTTTGTGCTTCAAGAATGAAAGAAATATTATATATAAAAAATCATTAATGATAAAACGCCTACTTGCAATTCCCTCTAGACTAGACCCAGGAAATCTAGATGAAAACCTTTTCCCAAAAGAAGATTCCGGCATTAAATTTAATTGCCTACATCGGATAAGGAAAAAGAATTCACCACGGCTCACATAAGTACAATGCTCTTCCAGACTCCACCTACGCGCCAGACTTCTTCGTAGACTGAATAGGATTTATTTCATGCTCATTTTTATTCACGTAAGTGGGAAAATGCTAATCAGGTCTGGTGTGCTTTTCCAGGGCAATTATCGCCTAATTCTCGCCCTTGGGAGGAATTTAAGGGAACAAAACACATCCTGTTTATGGGGTCATTAAGTGGAACCTTATTCAGTTCTAATCTTTTGAGCTTTCCTGGAATATTTTGGGATCTAAACAATTAGATATTGTAATTTTAACAGTTGTTAGGTTTCCTTTTACTAATTGTAAGTAAATTATCGGAAACTAATGGCTCTGCGCGACTTTTCTTACATTTTGACTTTGAGAGTGGTTTCACAATACAAGTTTTTAAAACCTGATTTTAAGAATGAATAGAAGATGACGTGTAAACTATTTTGGGAAAGAATTATGCCAAGCGATATATTTGTACCTATGTATGTGGGTATTGTCCAACAGCAATTTGAAGAATATTTTTGCAAAAATTGACAAATTAAATAATAAAAATGAATTAAACTCAGCGGAGACTGAATATTTGCCTTACTTACTTCCCGGGTATTCCTGGAAAATAAACTCATGAAACTCATATAGAATTTAAAATGTGACTATATTTCAAGTCAATGATATATATTTGAAATCGTTTCGAGGTAATTTAAACCGAAGATGGCTATCTATCTACATAAGTATTTGCATTTAAATTTTATCGGAAATAAATCTCGCGCGCTGACCTAAATAAAAACCGAAGGGAGGGTTTCTTGTAACTACATCACTAACAAGCAAACAAAAACACACTGCGCAAATCAACGGTAAGCCCTGTTTTACCATTTACCCAGAGTAAGTGCTTTCGGTAATTTTCGGAAGGGATGCTTTTGCAAACTGTCCGAAATGAATATTTTATTAAAAATCGACATTTGAACCTGCTCGACTGATGCCGTAAAATAAATTACACAAAATAGAGAGGTTTTCCAACCGGAATCACTCTTGTTCATATACGGTGTGCATCACCGCTAAATATTTTAATTAAGAGCTAATTTAATTAAAAGCCATATTTCGCGATAAATGTTTCATAGTCTGCGCTCATTCCGAGACCGAGTGCTTCGCGGAAAAAGTTTTATGCATATTAGATATGGATTTTTGATGAGGTAAGATATGTATGTACTTATAATAAATTTAATTAAATCATACTTTAAAGGTATCCCAGATTTGCAATATAATTAAGGAAATCTGAGAACTAATTCCCTAAAAAATCGACACTTTTTGGACATTTTTGTAGCGTAGGTATCTACACCAAGAAACATGGACCTATTAAAATATGTATACTGTACTTCAATAGTTATCGCCTAATTACTTTTTGGTGCAAATATCAATTGAAAACTGCACACATATTTCGTTCTCACATAATAATGATGTTTTAATAAACAATGAGTGATTCGAAATTAATCATCGTAATCAGCGAAAGGTGGTATATGTACATAAATATATGTAGGTCTAATTACACTTAACATATATATATGTAAAATTTTCATGTTTTTTCTTACCCAAAACAATACGATAGATGATTTCGATTTTTTGCATAGATCAGAAGATCACATAAGACTTTCAAAAAAATTAGAAAAAAAAATGAAGCATCGAACAAAGTCGAGACATACCTAAAATTAAAACTTAAATCTTGAACTATTCCCTAAATAAAAGAGTTGAACAAACGTTCTACCTAGAAAGTAATTATATGTCATAAAACTTTGTTTTGTTGGAGCTTGAAAATTTTTATGTTATTGTTTACTTTTATATGTTATGTTTTATACAAAATGCACCCCATGATCATTTTAGTCTGACCAAAGCCCCAGATTCGTGACTCATAATTATTTTCTAGATTTTAGATTTCACCATATTGAATCTGTCTTTATAAATTTTCAAATTTCAATAGCAGATTTGAATTCAGCGATCCTGAAAATCTGAAAGTATCCATTTTCATGAAAATTCTTTGAAGTGGTGACTTTTCGGTTACCATATTGGATCCGCTATTTCGGAATACAAAATAATAATTAACATAATGGGCCGCTCAAATATTACGTAACGCGATTTTATGATTACTATCAATTATTTCGAAATTTGTGTAGAGTAACTAAATAAAAATTCGATTTTCATTGGTTTGAAAGTTGCTAAGCCACGTGATTCCTAAATAAATAAGAAATCTTGTGTTTTTCGCTTTTTTTTGTGGATAAAGTGGTGTTTCATGAAGCACATGTGGATTTTCACCCGACCAATAACGCATATTTTGCTTATTGACGAACCCATTGAGCCAAAAATGAGCTTCGTCACTGAAGATGATTTTGCGATAAAATTGATCATCTTGGCGCATCTTTTCCAGACCCCAATCGGAGAACGTACGTCGCTTCAAATGGTCCATCGGCTTCAATTCTTGAGTCAGCTTGATCTTGTATGGGTGTAAACCAAGATCCTTACGCAAAATTCGCCATAAAGTGGTCTGGGCGATGCCCATCTCTTGAGAACGCAGTGGAATTGACTGATTTGGATCATTTGCTACGGACGTTTCAACGGCAGCGATATTTTCGACACTTCGACCAACCCGTTGTCTCACTGGCACGGCAACATCACACAACGAATATGTAGACTCAAATTTTTCCATTAAACTTGTTACTGCCTGTCTACTAGGGCGAGAATTACGACCGAAAATCGGAGTTAACGCTCTTAAAGTAGCGGTCACCGACTCCGAATTTCTGTAGTAAATTTGTATAATTTGCAGACGTTGTTCGTTCGTGTACTTTACCATGATGAAAATGTTAAATTTACTGAATAAATTGACAGTGACAGTTCGATGATTAGTGAAAGGGTGCGTTCACAAATTGAATTCAAAGTTACCAAGTCCCTATTGGAAAACCCTTTATAAATATTTTGAACAGAGCGAAGCGATTATTTGAACAACAAGTACAATTCTGTTGCGTGTTACGACTTGCTGGCTTTAAAGAATGCATCGTTGCACTTACTTCTGTACATTTTTTGCATTTCTCATAACTTTAATAATGTTTTTGTATTTGGTGTATATCCTGCGAATGACACGAGTCTGAATATAAATATCATCATTCTCAATTTTCCTGAAACCACTTTAGACCAATCTATTTTTCGTGCTTCTATATTGAGTTAGAGATGGTTATGGGCACTACAGGTAAGTATTTATAAACAGTGTCAGTATTAATAGAAAGCAAAAGTGGTCGTATTTCGTCACAAAAGCCATTTAATTTCAAAGGCATAATTATATCGAAAGTCGTTGACATTTTATCTTACCTCTCCGAATGTAATTCCTTTCCACTCTGACGCGCGATTACTTTCTCCGAAAACAAACTGACGTGTTTGTATAAAATCCATTTCCAGTCATTCGATGAATATACACGTGGATAACAGAACAAGATCTGATTTTATTGCAAAATATTGTCCTGACTGGTATCTCACAGCAATATCAAGTTATTAATATCATGCTTCGATTTGTGGGCGAAATCAACGAAATGAATAGAAACAAAATGATTTTCTTTTATAAATCCAAAGATAAAACCATAGTTAAATTCTAATCCTGAAAGCTAATTAGGTTCATTACCAAGGTAATAAGATGTATGTATTAATTTTTGATAAGGCACGTAAATAAAAGTAGGATTATTTTATTAAAGGAAACATTTTAATTAGAATCGAAAAAGACCATCAACTTGAAGCCATGCCCAGACGACATTCAGTGCGTAAGACGTAAAATCCTCTTCTAATATTTTCACTTCTGATTCCGAGAAATGAACAATATTGACGTTTCCTTTTGTCCGCCTTTTCAAAAGATTCCTTCTTTCATAATGAGAAGCTTTCAGCAGCGGCACAAATTGTACAAATTGCTTGAACATATCGCTCCCTTGAAAGGGTCTGTCCGAATCGAGTATTTAGTTGGTCAGAGTAACCGAGACAAGAAATTTATGAAGGGTTGACCCTTATTGTCCGCACAGTTGAGAGGTTTTAAGAGTGGACATTACTATGGTCTGCCATGTATAATGCTTTTTCCATTAACCCGTAAATCTCTCAAAAGGCATTCGGTGGCCTAAGGCAATTGTTTCACCGGTGAATTATATGTCACGAACTTTAGCTCTTCGGATTTCTAAATTAAACTTTTTATTCGATGTCAGGGTATTGAGCAATATCTTCGTAATTCGTTTAGAAGGTCTTGTACACGTCAAGAATTTCTTTTGTTTCTCAGTATTCGAGTTTTTGCGGAGCAGTATCAAAGAGATACAACACCACGTCTGGGTTTAGGATGAAAAGGAAAATTTATCATTTGTGGTTGTTACTTCACAGACGCGGGAACATTCCAGGTTTACTAGAGCAACGAACTTTGACGGCGCGCGGCGGCTCTGTTCAAATGTATAGCTTTATGGTTGGGGGTTATACAACATCTTAAAATTAAATCTGACGGACACATTTCACGTAACTGGCATCTTATGAACCTCTTTCATTAAAATGTTTTGAAGATGATGTTCCAAAGAGAGAGGGCAATTAAGAAAGCGACAGTATAGCAGCTTTATCGAAGGGGGATTATTTATGTTCATTTTTTTTTCACAAGTTTTAATTTTAGGAAGAAAATAAGAGGTCCTAAATTTTTGCTACTGTCAAAATATGATGATTTTAGGTTAAATAAAGTTTTTTTTCTGTAATATATTATATAAAAATGTTTACTACTTTCGTCGAGTAACTTACTTGACTCTGACAAAGAGGTAAATTTATTGTTAAATTTAAACTATTCAAAAACATATTCGTAAAAAAGTGGAACTTATGAAGTTTGCCACTATTTTAAATTTTTGGTCGGGAGAGAACAATAAATTCCCTGATAGCAGCACTCCAGTCTTGTAACCTGAATATTTGGTTGGATTGTTAAATTGGATTCTTCGGAGTCTCCTTCCTTAGAGTAGTTTATATAATGCCACGAAAATTAAGGAAGATGCTGATAATTGTAATCCGAACGATAAATTGTCCCGTCAGCGACTTGAGAAGGAAGTGGAGGCGGCAACTCTTGAGCTAAAAATAATTGATATGCTACTTCTTTCCAATTTATTACTCCGACACCCACATAATCCAAACTTCCGGAGTACCTACACCTACTCCGATTTTAGTTAATTTATTTACTAAGGCATCTCTCATAATTTGATCCTGTTCAACAAGAGTAAATTGCTTCATGTAGTGTGAATTGGGAAAACCATCAAAAATAATTTGCCTAATTGCTGTTAACGTTAGTTACAAGTAGAGATGTTCTTTAGGAAGTAATTTGCCAGGGAAACCATTTCTATCCGCAACTAATTAATTTTATGAATATGCAAAGACATTTTGGACATTGGCCATAGTCGGCAGTAGTACGGAATACGAAGGAAGCTCACCTCCTAAACCCATGGGGGTTCCTTGAGGTGACAATTTTTGCCGCACTCGTTGGGCAAGGTTTGAATTATTCATAAGCACAACACCTGTTAGGCAAGGTGCCTTGGTTTATAAGGGTCGGAACATTTGCAATTCTAAGAAGGCCTAAAATACTAATAGGCTGTGGCCGTTGGAAGTTCCACTTGTAAATTAAATATATATAAACTTAATAGATTCAAAATATCCGTCCTTGTTCAACAAGCTATAGAACAAACAGGTAACAGTGACATTGGAGTTCGTTCACGGGCAAATAGATAAGAGAATATAATTTCTTCAAGATAAAGGCTGAAATGTTCGAAATCTGACTTATTCCCGGTAATTTATTAACTGAAGCAAGGACAGAGTAGTCCATTCCCACTACGGCCCATTGTGCCGTAGATCCCTGCTGTTGCTGGCCATAGCCCTAATCAGTCACCACAATGATATCTGACATCTGTTACATTCCGCCTATTAACTTGACTAATATAATTCATAATGGGGCCCGAAACTCATATTTGATAACCTTTCTGCCGTAATCATTTTCATGCAAATAAGAAAAACCCCCAATGCCGGAGAGCTATAACGAAAGGATGTGTTATCAGCATAACAATAAAATAAATGTAGGATGAGGTTGTCGATAAAGGAGGTAATAGCTTTCTGAGGATAGTGGGTGGCCGCAATCTAAAGAGAGGCATCAAGTAGAATGAGGATTTGAGATAAATATTATGAGAATACTTCAAAGAAAATTATATTCCGGTCCAGCTGTTTTTTAAGGGACTGGCCTTTCCTGAAATTCCAAAATATATTCTTGTTTCAATTCTCATAGTATTTGAGTTTTTATATAATACAATACTGTAATTTGAGAATAAGCAAACAACTCAAATTAAAGCGGATCTAAAAATATTACTTAAAATCGCGAAAAATATTAAAATTATACAAAATACTCTGTGCAATTCATAACTGCACCATGTTGAGCTAAAATGCTGTACACTAAGCTAGACAGTGTAAGACCCACTTAAGACAGATTAGGCTAAAATTACCGGAGGTGGCAATTTTTATAACATCACAAAAAAAATACCCGTTCAGAAAAAAGAAAACAATTCCATATTTAAACAATCGTCTTGTTCGGTTAATCATAGCAGGTTGCTACTGAATCGCTATTAGTGTTAAAAATCACCGATAGACTTGCTATGGTTATTCCAATAAACCCGAATAATTCGGATAAAAGGTCGAAACATTTTTCCACCAAAATGAAGACAGCATATGGCAATGCAAAGGATACCTATCTTAATTCTCTCTATATAAATATAATAAGCTATAAACTAATGATACATATTATTTCCTTAATTTATTAACTTAAATTTAATATAATATTTAAGAAAATTCAAAACAAATAACCTATAACATTGCAGAGACATTTATAACAATTACTTAAGAAATGAACGAGACGGCAAAGAATTCTTCTACAATAAAAAAAAAATTGCCCATGAAAAAAACCTGACAACGGAGAAACGAAAAATATGAAACACGAAAATATTCATTCTTTCTTTACTTAATTCAAGTTGCACACAAGTACGGTGATGGTCAGAGTACTTCTAGCTAGTCACTTGCCGTAATAATAACGTATTTATGTAAGTAGGGCAAAGCTGCGTGAGACCATGGCTATACTCTGAAAATCACCGTACCTATGTGTCGATTTGGATTAAATAAAAAAGGATGAATATTTTTTTGTTTCATACCTTCCGTTTCTTTCGTTGTCAGATTTCCTTTTCAGCTTTTTAGTCATGACATGATCAAACAGGCAGCACATACTCATAACTAGTCACTTTACACTATACCACGATGATAGTATAATATCTACGTCCAGAAATTGTCCCTGTTATACTAAAACAATGACGTCACAAAGCTGATCGTATTCTTCTCCTCAAACCATTTCATTTGATACCCATGTCAAGGGAGCAATGAAGAAAAGTGTGATCCGCCATTTTGAGGCGTACGCCATATAGGGCTTAGATTAACGTCATATACTACATGATAGTTTTCTACTCGTCAAACCCTTTCATTTACCCATATTGATGATATTTAGGAAATTTGTTTTTTATTGTCAGACATTTTGACTTCTGGTAGCCGCAGCATTTTTGTTTTTTTTTCGTGACGTGATGATCCGGAGGATTGATATGACTCTAACGACACCTAAATTATCCAAATCGGTTTATCCAGTGGGGTTTTAAATGGTGACGTCCGGACAAACATATATGTAGCCTGATAAACTTCCATTGTCGGGTAATTATTACTGTCTGTTGGTCAAATGAGAAAAGCAAATTATCAATTAAATAGTTAATAAAGTACTTTAAACGAAAAAGTATATCTACGTAAATAAAAATAAATGGCATATTATATCTTACTCTTTAGAGGATATTTTTATTTTGCAGTACATAGGAGGCAGGGTTTCAAAATCAACAAATATGTGCTTACGTAATACTTCAATGAGGCCCCTAAACCCCAATCATTAATAAATCCAATACAAAAAATTGTTAACGAATATATCTCAATTTCTTAACTTACTTCCTCATAAGCTTTACTTCTATATTTTTCATCTCATTTATTTTTCCGCCTAAGCTAATAGTGAATTTGAAAAGTTTCAAAGGAAAAATTTTTCTTGATACTTCCTCTCACCTTTCACAAACTTCTAAGGGCTCTTGTTTAGTAAAAAATTACAGTTGGGATTTAGAGCAGTTAAAAACGGTGAAGTGCAGAATTTGCAGCTTTGTAAGAATAAGTGGTATGAAAGCAATATGATGAGAACTAATTAATTTAAAACAAATAAGAACTAGCTAACTTCCACAGATATAAGGTAGGCCAAAGTAGTGATCAGGTATACACATGTATGTATTTTTAAATTGTTTAGTTTTAAAATTATCAAGGTATTTTATTGATAATCAATTATAGATGCATAATTTTATGACTTTTGTCGTAACTGCCATGGTTGACCGCAAGGGCGAATGAGTGCCTTAGGAAAAAATTATATGAGCCATTTGTATAAGCAATCACAAGATCAACAACTTTTGTAAGAACCATTTTTAAGATAACACTTACTGTTTACGAGTTATGTGCGAAAAATCGATATTATTAATATTTGACCTTGAATATCTTTTTACCTCAAGTCGGATCGGTGGGGACTTTTGATATTTCATTTGGAATAGTACATTTAAGACGTGCCAATTTTCAGTTCTATGCGAATTTTTCCGCAGTTAATTGTCTATTTTGACTGGACCATATCGGCATGCGCGAATCATTCGGAATTCCGCACTACGCAGTAATGGTTTTATTTTCAAATCATGAATCAACCAATTCAATTAGTTTGAATGTATTCTGTCCTTAAATTATTGCATCCTATTGTTAAACATCACATTACTCTCATGTCGAAGAAGCTGCTTACAGGTGAACACAAAAGTAAAAATTATAAGCGACTGGATATTTGAACTTTACATGACTTTAAAATAATGTTGCGTGTTTGCAAGTCAATTAATTGTACAGGAAATTTGAGGACAAGAACTTTATCCTTCTTTGTTCCAAATATTCAAGAAGTCATGACTACATTCACCACCTTTTCCGGCAGAAACAAAGAAAAGGTACTGAAGCCAATTACACTGGCAGAAATAGCAGAAAGAGGAAAGAATCCTTTCCGTTGAGATCCTGAAACTTTTGGGTAAATCCAACCCTTTGGGGGAAACCCCTATTATATGAGAGCTAGGGATCCAAGATGTTTGAATTAAAAAAATTATATCTGCGTCGTGCTACTGCACAAAATATCCCGAATTAATTAAACAATATGTCTTGTCTCTAATTCCTTCTCTCTGGGCATGGTTCCTTGAATTAATGAATATATTCAAGTAAAAAATGCTCTCTTTAATTTCTGCTCCAATTTTTGGAAATTTCAGGTTCAATTACAGCACTGGAACACGCTTAATAATTAAGAAATTTTCGGGCTCTTAATTGATTTATCTCGGAATGAAAGGGAAAATTCTCGAGATGTTGGGTGGCAGGGCACGCAAAAAAGGTGCTCACCTTGCCAAGACAAGGGTGGAAGCTAAGATGTTGATTTTTTTTTGATAACAAGCTTTACAGCTATAGTATGTACCCGAATTCAGCGTGAGAATTATAAATTAACCTTAATCGCTGTGTACTTTCGATATTTGAAATTTTATTCCAGCCGTTGTGATAATTTTATTCCTCGTCTAATTAAGAGCATTTAATCCTCAATTTAATTCTCAATGGCGTAAAGGCGTCGCATGCCTTAATAGCACTTTAAAATAAAGTTTCATAAAAGTAAGCCCTCTAATTGAATTTTAGATTGAGCTCTCTAAGCACTTTCCGGTTTCTTATGCGCTCTTCAAGCTGTTTTAGTAAAACCATAAAATTTTACGGGCCTATGTCGTGATCTTCCTCCTTGGTAGACACGAGCGGCAAATAGAATTCTTTTAGAGCGCTGCGGGCCTTAACTCCCTTAGTACTCATTTGCACTTCAGAAAATTTCAATAGAAAATGGTACTCAAAGGTGAAATCTGCATAAAGATTGACGCCACCCATAAAAGAAGTCAATTTAAGAGGAAATGCCCAAGCGAATGGTCTTCTCAGTCAGGATATCTATTTTTATTGCGCTACCAGTGTCGCACCCTACTATTGACACATTTTCAGTTTTGGCTGAGCTAGACTACTTTGGAATTTTGCCCTGTGCCGATGTTATCGCAACTTGAAATCTTATAAAATTCCAGTTCCTTATCTGAACATATTCTTCAGTCGATGGGATAAGACTGGCGCTATTTGAGAAGCTTCATTCCTCTCGAATGCCTACCTGACTGAATTTAATTTGAAATCTTTCTGTCTATGGAAAAACTAATAAATTACTTTCAAAAAAATATCCAGACAGGGAGTGACAAGGGTTCCGTTTTCTATGCAAATATTTATTTCCCTAGTTGGACAAGCATACGTCATGAATGAAAGATTAGACTGTGTTACATCACGGAAGAGCTCTTCTGAAAATATTAATGTTGTATCTCAACTTCGAGTCAAGCTGAAAATATCAACACGGAACAGAAATTTTTCGAGAGAGATTTTTTTGATTTTATCATCATCTAATCACGTGGGGCCAAAGAGACTCGGTCATCCTTTTCCTTGTTCTTTTTGTAAAGGATAAGGGAAATATTCATCATAAAAATATTTTGTTTTCCTATTTTGAAAAATTTATATAAGTATAAGAACTTATTTTGAAAACGGATATCCGAATATCTCCATAAGCACAAGGTGGGCCAAAAAGAGTCATCTTCTTTGTTTTGGTTATAACTTTATACCTAAAATAAAATCGGTATTCTTCTTTTTTATCATTTCCATTTGGATTTTTGAATGTTGATATAATATGATAGTATAGTTTAAATAATGGCCTCCAGCGTTAATGCAAAATGGCATTTTTCATTACTTTTCACACTACTTCCGGCGTAATTTATTTATTTATTTACAAGCCAACAGACAGCTGCCCTGACTATACACAATTACAAAGAATATAAAAGAATTTTAATAATATTATCTTATCTACTAGCCTGTTGTAACCTATTTTAACCTAATTTTAATTTGACTCACTAATATTCGTAAATCACGTGTGTAATATAGAATAATTTTGTACGCAAAATTTATCAAAATCCTTATTATTGTGTTAGCTCTATAAGTGGTAATTAACTAAAATTGTAAAAATTTTACCCCTGCATGTACCAATTATACTACCATTATACTGCATTAGAGAAATTAATCCATCACTAAAGGATTTCTGTATCCTCAATTCAGTTGGGAAAATTAAGAGGAAGGAATTAGGAATGAAAACAAACATTAAAGCTTCATCTCTGTTCTGTCGTGTATTCTCCTGCAAAGTTAATCTGTAGAATTAAATTACTTTTCCTGACAGAAAAATATTCTTGATCCTCTTCAAGAACGAAATTTATACTTATGGATACAAATCTCTTCAAAAATACCCTATTCCTCCACTGGCAACCACCGAGTCTCAACAGGTATATAATAATATTTTTAATCCTGAGCTACATGACAAAAGATACCAGAAGGACTAATTTCATAGTACGGTATTAGAGTGGAAGTCGCTTATAACGACGGCCAAGACTGCCGGCAAATTCCCGTCGTTATAAAAGGACGTCGCATCGTTACATTCACACGATTTCTATTTTATAGGTAATATGGTCCATAACCATAACTTTGTGTATGCATTGCATTACTTATACATTAAAGATAAATTACTCACATAGTTTTCATAACTTAATACAAAAGCAGTTAAGTACATAATACGTAACATGTACATAATTAAGGGGAAAAACATAGGTAATATGTATATACAGGGTGGCCCATAATGTATGAACCTATTTTCCTAGCCTATTTCTATGGAATAGAATAAAAAAAATTAATATGGTTTTACTTTCTTTTTTCACTTCTTGACAGATGTTCTCCTTGAGAGTCGCCAGACTCTGTAGCTTGTTCACAAAAGGACTTTCGGTAAAAGAGGGAAAGGGAATGGCGACTTAGGCTCGAGCAATATTTTCATAAAATAACTTAAAAATTGCAAAAAAATTCTTGCTCTTCTAAGTATCTGCAATTGGCTTCCTTGTTAATATAAATGTAGTAGGTAAACCCTCTTAAAAGCAATTCTTTATTTCTGTGCCTGAAATAAAGTGATGTACATATAAGGACTATCAATAGTCAATCAATA
The DNA here is from genome assembly GCA_947538895.1 of Neoitamus cyanurus. Taxonomy (NCBI): domain Eukaryota; kingdom Metazoa; phylum Arthropoda; class Insecta; order Diptera; family Asilidae; genus Neoitamus; species Neoitamus cyanurus. The sequence continues at coordinate 51,391,031 of OX384540.1, forward strand.
TCAATTGGTTTAATATGGCCTACCTCGAATGAAAAAATTAATAAAAGTGAGATATGAGAACATTTTGCTTTCAATGGAACATTCCTCAGGCTTAAGAGTATTTCCTTCAAACGATTTTTCCTAGAAATACCTATAGAGGAATTCTGCTGACAAAACCAAATATAATATGAATTGAAAAATGCCAGAGCAGCAACGAATGAGCGTCGTATAGAATTGAAGCGATTTAAAGCTTTCAAATTGAGTAGCTGGAAGGCAGCACGTTAATAAGGGTCACTTCATTGCAATGCTTTCTATGGAAATTGCAAAATTGTACGAACTTAATTTGAGATTACTAGAAGGGTTGGAAAAGATCTTTCAATAGAAGGAAAATTGAATTATGTATGACTAGCAATCTCTCTAGCATCTCTACCAGGGGCGTGCCGTGGCGTCTTTAGAAGCCAGGGAAGAATTGCCTCCCTTACGATCTCGGATCTGGTGTTGACTGTTTAAATTCACCTGAAAACCCAGGGAAGCAAAATGAAATTCACCACATCGTCTCATATCACTGCGCTGCACAGTGTACTGTACACACCTGTTAATTTGCTGCTCACACGTTTGTAGCCTAGCCGCACATTCCTGAGCCACCCCGTCGCCGTCTCTATAGGTCGGGTCGGGAATAGTGAAAACCAAATTCGGATTCATATTGTTCATTTATTTTGTATGGAGGAACAATGATGCGGTAGGTTCATTTGGAGGTGGATTCATAGATAGAGCATATAGAAGAGATTAAAAAGCCGATGATTTAATCTTTTATTGCGATTGCTTCCCCTTCCGTGAAATCCACGCCACACCACTGTTATACTTTAAATATAAATATTTCAGGTGTTAAGCTAAATTGTCTTCTATGTTTACTTTAATGCTCTATTACTCATCACCTTACTTAATTTATCAAAATTCATATATATGTAAATCGCTGTCTCTGGGACCTTTTAGTCGATAACGGTTAATTACTCTTCACAGAATAAAACGTCCATTAGTCCAACATTACTCAAAATTTAAAATTATTTTAGCAGGAAAAATTAAAATTTAATATGTTTAATTTTAATATATTAAAAAACACAAATAGCATCTAAATATAATATATAATAAAAAAAATTACCGAATGAAAAATTTAGTAACACCTCCAAGTGTTGCCCTTAATCGCTTTTAAGATTTTTACACGAATTCCGTGAATGACATCCTTTCGTATGAAAGAACGCGAATATTTGTTTCCCACCCCTAGACAAAGCACGTGATGTGAATCCCAAGTAATACCAAAAATCACACTAGGCACGCATTCTTAGATGCTGGTGGGTAAGTGCCAATATTATAAATCAAATAAATTGCCAAAAATTTGGTAATCTGACACCAACAACCGTAACCACTTCTTTTCATTTGCTAACAAAAGCTGCCATTTCCTTAATTGGGTATATTTGCCCATAATTCTTTCGGGGGCAACGGCAACATTCTGCGGTAAAATGTGTCGGCAAATAAATCTGGGAATTAGTTGATATGTGTGGGCGCATAAAGTTAACACCTAAGCAACCAAAACAATTTGTGATATGTGACATATTAATAGAGGAACGTTATGTGGGCTTTGTGGGTTAAGGACGCAAGGTGCTAATGTTCATGAGGTGTTCTAGGTATGAGTTGGATGTCACATATTAAGTGATATGACTCAAGGATAATACAGATCCTCAGGCGTAGTTATTTTTAGCATTTTTGTACCAATCATACACAGATACATGTTTTCTTGCGAGTGAACAAACGATATTCACACATTCGTTTTCCAAATTTTGCAAATGTGTTGCAGAACTGTAAGCTTACTTATATAATCTCAACGAATTAGTTATTTATTTCATTACTTACATCATTTTCATGAGGTTTTGGACATTGGAGTTTGAGGAAGATTGAAAAATACATACCTCTCTATAATTAATTTTTTTCATAAAAAATTAAGTGATAAAACTGTAATGTAATAAATTTTTAAAGCGACTTGTCCTGGACGCTCCATGTTTACTTTCCACCTGACTCATTTTATCATATTCAGAAGCTTGTCAAGCAAATGTCAGAAATATTTCGTATTAAGGGCTTGTCCGAATCCAAGTGTTCATTTTCGTCTTTGTCTCGTTATGACAGTTAATGTCATAAACGAGCAATCTTAGCTATTATAACAAATAAAGCAAAAACAAAGCTAACCTGTTCGAAAACAAACCAGTCCCTGAGTAATTGCAAATATACTTACACTTTTTAGCTGACATTTTCAAACAAATAATGACGTTTACTACCAGGTTACTTGCTTGTTAACACCAATGTCACCCAAGAAGTCATCAAACTAAGCAATTGGCCTAAATGTCATACCGCGTAGCTAAGCTCACTGAATGAATGCACAGGCATGAATTCTCACAGAGCTTATATCGGTGTGACGTCATGAACTGTCGTAACAAGACGAAGATGAAGACTTGGATTCGGACAGAATATATGTAGCTGTACTACGAAGGATCAATTGTCAAAATAAGAATGTGTTTTTAAGTCGACTTAAGACTTGGTTAAAGCCAACCTATGTTTAATATGCATACATTCCTAAAAAATTATTTTTCAATCACAACTGCAACGTGGTTTTAAAACATCGTAATGACCTGTCAATTTTATAGCTGCACTAGCCGAGTTTGACCGGGTCTTTCCATACTTCAAAATTAAAATTGTTGCATAATGAACGAAACTATTTAAATTTTTGTCTGAATTCATGCGCGGTAAAACGTTGCAGAATGCGTGAAACTGTTTCATGCGCGGATACTGTTTTTCATGTTTTCCGCGGGAATCCAAAATATTCCTGGGGTAAAATATAACCTGTAGCATAACGAACGCCAAAATACTCCACCCTCCAGGAAAAGTTCCATTTAAATAGGTTCAGCCGTTCCCTAGATTAACCCCGACAAACAGACGGACAGGCAAATGTTGGAAATGTTTTTTTTTTTTTGATTTTAGAATCGTGTAAATAAAGCTTATAATATAAAATAACAATAAGAACCCAATTACATGAAAACTCATTTACGCTGGCAACTTTTCTTTTGATGCTCGAGACTTCAATAGCAGATTTTAAATTATCAACCTCAAAGGCCGCTATATATTCATTTACACTAAAATCCGTTCGAGTTGAGTCATTTCGATTGCCATATTGGATCCGCCACCTTTACTTTCTATACTTCAATGGTAGATTCGAGATCAGCGAACCCGAAAACCTGTTAGTGTTGATTTTCATAACAGTCGCTTGAAGTTTAACCTTTTTGGTACCCATTTAGGTTCTGCCACCTTGAATTTTGGCAGATTTGAATTTTCTGACCTCCAAAACTTTTTAACAATAAATTTCAATAAAATTGCTTTAAATTGATGAATTTCGGTCGTCATATCGGGGAAGCCATTTCGAATTTGAAAATTTTAATGGCAGAATCAAAATCAGCATCCTCAAAAGCCGCCTGATATTTATTTTCATGACAATCCATGGCAAAAAGTTTAACATTTTCGGTCGCCATTTGGGATTCTTTAGCGAACTGCGCAGTTGCTTCCAAGTTGATTTCAGGTAGGTTTGGTAGAAGCTCTAAATTATCCAAATTAATTTGTGTACTTGATTGTACTTAACTATACCGCAGTAACTTATAGACAACACGATCTCACGCTCCGAAAATCCAAACAGAAATGAGAAAGAAATTTTCTATGTTATGGTAATTAAAGCTCGGGAAAAGTCCGTTCGCAACTAAAAATTAATTCGGTAGATATATAGCTTCCACCAAACTTGCCTGTAAACAACTTCGAAGCAACTGTGCTCTTCGCCCATAAAAAATACTGATTCCCATTCCATCAGGCCTAGGAAGGCCTGACCAAATTTGCCGCTGGGAAAGTAACAAACAAACACACAAGCAATAACCCAAGGAGCTTTAATTTTTATATATGTTATGTACATACATATATTATCAATGATTGATTGATTGATGTAAAACACGGTAAAGGGCACGAGTTATCTTATTCTCTATTTATGTCGGTGCATTCCATTTCGAACATTTTGAAGCTTTGATAACAATTAGTTACAACAGTTAGTTAACAACGATTAATTAAAAGAAAATGCTTGACAAAGAGGGTCTAATTGGGCGTTCACATTCCTGGACAATCGTTCTTCAGATGGTCTTAAATCAATAAGATCGTCGGGGCTAAGATTATCTTAAGTCCGCGTTACAAGTCACCGCCCTTATAGGATTAAATAACTTTTTCCTATTGTGACGATAACCGCATACTGTACTGTACTGTAATAACATACAATACTCCTTAATGATGAAAATTGAATAATCCTATGAAGCTTCGACAGCATCATAGATTTGCGGAATTTTCATGAATCGAATCTGTGAGATGCACTATAACTCAAGTTTGTTTATAATGTATTCACAAATGATATAAACGGAGAAGAGAACGAAAACTTTCATGTAAATACTAAACTACGTGACCAAACAGTCAACTTAACAAACAACAACATTCAGAATATTTCATGCCCAGTTACATACAGTCAGTGAACACAATTAGGAGCTGCCAAACGGATAACTTTGAGTATGACTTAAGGATAGCACAAAAGCCTTATCAGCAAAAATTATTCAAAATGGAATACGAGTATTATAAATTTGCTTGGAAGGATTTCAACACTCGAATAAATTTTATAACTTGCAAATGCAATATTTCAATGCGGAAAATGCGGAGAAGAGGAGAAGTTTATTTATTACAATCATTTTGATATGCTTAAAAGATTAAGCTTCCCAATTCGTGTTTGGGTTTAGCTTTGTGTGTCACTTTAATTTTTGAGTAGGTGTTTGTCATTGTCACAAAAAATAATGGGTATTCCTTGCAAGAATGTGCTCGCAACATAGCGAAATTTTCTTTAATATGTATGTATGCATAACGTCGGTGCTTGCGTGAAATAAAAAAATTCTGTTGGTCATAACAAGTCGTAAATTTGTTATCTCAAATTAATTCGGAAATTTTTAGAGGCAATAAAATTAATTTTAAAAATGGTTACCAGTAGAATACATATTAGCCTGGGGATGAAGATTGTGAAAAATTTTAAAAGACATGGATTGTATGAAAAAAAAAAATTCTATGGCGATAAATTAATTCTTTGAATATCGGTCATAACAGTCGCTTGAAGTTTAACCTTTTTGGTACACATTTAGGTTCTGCCATCTTGAATTTTGGCAGATTTGAATTTTCTGACCTCCAAAACTTTTTAACAATAAATTTCAATAAAATTGCTTTAAATTGATGAATTTCGGTCGCCATATTGGGGAAGCCATTTCGAATTTGAAAATTTTAATGGCAGAATCAAAATCAGCATCCTCAAAAGCCGCCTGATATTTATTTTCATGACAATCCATGGCAAAAAGTTTAACATTTTCGGTCGCCATTTGGGATTCTTTAGCGAACTGCGCAGTTGCTTCCAAGTTGATTTCAGGTAGGTTTGGTAGAAGCTCTAAATTATCCAAATTAATTTGTGTACTTGATTGTACTTAACTATACCGCAGTAACTTATAGACAACACGATCTCACGCTCCGAAAATCCAAACAGAAATGAGAAAGAAATTTTCTATGTTATGGTAATTAAAGCTCGGGAAAAGTCCGTTCGCAACTAAAAATTAATTCGGTAGATATATAGCTTCCACCAAACTTGCCTGTAAACAACTTCGAAGCAACTGTGCTCTTCGCCCATAAAAAATACTGATTCCCATTCCATCAGGCTTCCTTAGGAAGGCCTGACCAAATTTCCCGCTGGTAAAGTAACAAACAAACACACAAGCAATAACCCAAGGAGCTTTAATTTTTATATATGTTATGTACATACATATATTATCAATGATTGATTGATTGATGTAAAACACGGTAAAGGGCACGAGTTATCTTATTCTCTATTTATGTCGGTGCATTCCATTTCGAACATTTTGAAGCTTTGATAACAATTAGTTACAACAGTTAGTTAACAACGATTAATTAAAAGAAAATGCTTGACAAAGAGGGTCTAATTGGGCGTTCACATTCCTGGACAATCGTTCTTCAGATGGTCTTAAATCAATAAGATCGTCGGGGCTAAGATTATCTTAAGTCCGCGTTACAAGTCACCGCCCTTATAGGATTAAATAACTTTTTCCTATTGTGACGATAACCGCATACTGTACTGTACTGTAATAACATACAATACTCCTTAATGATGAAAATTGAATAATCCTATGAAGCTTCGACAGCATCATAGATTTGCGGAATTTTCATGAATCGAATCTGTGAGATGCACTATAACTCAAGTTTGTTTATAATGTATTCACAAATGATATAAACGGAGAAGAGAACGAAAACTTTCATGTAAATACTAAACTACGTGACCAAACAGTCAACTTAACAAACAACAACATTCAGAATATTTCATGCCCAGTTACATACAGTCAGTGAACACAATTAGGAGCTGCCAAACGGATAACTTTGAGTATGACTTAAGGATAGCACAAAAGCCTTATCAGCAAAAATTATTCAAAATGGAATACGAGTATTATAAATTTGCTTGGAAGGATTTCAACACTCGAATAAATTTTATAACTTGCAAATGCAATATTTCAATGCGGAAAATGCGGAGAAGAGGAGAAGTTTATTTATTACAATCATTTTGATATGCTTAAAAGATTAAGCTTCCCAATTCGTGTTTGGGTTTAGCTTTGTGTGTCACTTTAATTTTTGAGTAGGTGTTTGTCATTGTCACAAAAAATAATGGGTATTCCTTGCAAGAATGTGCTCGCAACATAGCGAAATTTTCTTTAATATGTATGTATGCATAACGTCGGTGCTTGCGTGAAATAAAAAAATTCTGTTGGTCATAACAAGTCGTAAATTTGTTATCTCAAATTAATTCGGAAATTTTTAGAGGCAATAAAATTAATTTTAAAAATGGTTACCAGTAGAATACATATTAGCCTGGGGATGAAGATTGTGAAAAATTTTAAAAGACATGGATTGTATGAAAAAAAAAAATTCTATGGCGATAAATTAATTCTTTGAATATCGGTCATAACAGTCGCTTGAAGTTTAACCTTTTTGGTACACATTTAGGTTCTGCCATCTTGAATTTTGGCAGATTTGAATTTTCTGACCTCCAAAACTTTTTAACAATAAATTTCAATAAAATTGCTTTAAATTGATGAATTTCGGTCGCCATATTGGGGAAGCCATTTCGAATTTGAAAATTTTAATGGCAGAATCAAAATCAGCATCCTCAAAAGCCGCCTGATATTTATTTTCATGACAATCCATGGCAAAAAGTTTAACATTTTCGGTCGCCATTTGGGATTCTTTAGCGAACTGCGCAGTTGCTTCCAAGTTGATTTCAGGTAGGTTTGGTAGAAGCTCTAAATTATCCAAATTAATTTGTGTACTTGATTGTACTTAACTATACCGCAGTAACTTATAGACAACACGATCTCACGCTCCGAAAATCCAAACAGAAATGAGAAAGAAATTTTCTATGTTATGGTAATTAAAGCTCGGGAAAAGTCCGTTCGCAACTAAAAATTAATTCGGTAGATATATAGCTTCCACCAAACTTGCCTGTAAACAACTTCGAAGCAACTGTGCTCTTCGCCCATAAAAAATACTGATTCCCATTCCATCAGGCTTCCTTAGGAAGGCCTGACCAAATTTCCCGCTGGTAAAGTAACAAACAAACACACAAGCAATAACCCAAGGAGCTTTAATTTTTATATATGTTATGTACATACATATATTATCAATGATTGATTGATTGATGTAAAACACGGTAAAGGGCACGAGTTATCTTATTCTCTATTTATATCGGTGCATTCCATTTCGAACATTTTGAAGCTTTGATAACAATTAGTTACAACAGTTAGTTAACAACGATTAATTAAAAGAAAATGCTTGACAAAGAGGGTCTCATTGGGCGTTCACATTCCTGGACAATCGTTCTTCAGATGGTCTTAAATCAATAAGATCGTCGGGGCTAAGATTATCTTAAGTCCGCGTTACAAGTCACCGCCCTTATAGGATTAAATAACTCTTTCCTATTGTGACGATAACCGCATACTGTACTGTACTGTAATAACATACAATACTCCTTGATGATGAAAATTGAATAATTCTATGAAACTTCGACAGCATCATAGATTTGCGGAATTTTCATGAATCGAATCTGTGAGATGCACTATAACTCAAGTTTGTTTTTAATCTATTCACAAGTGGTATAAACGGAGAATAGAACGAAAACTTTCACGTAAATATTAAACTACGTGACCAAACAGTCAGCTAAAGAAACAACAACATTCAGAATATTTCATGCCTAGTTATATACAGTCAGTGAACACAATTTGGAGCTGCCAAACGGATAACTTTGGGTATGACTTAAGGGTAGCACAAATGCCTTATCTTATCAGCAAAAATTATTCAAAATGGAATACGAGTATTATAAATTTGCTTGGAAGGATTTCAACACTCGAATAAATTTTATAGCTTGCAAATGCAATATTTCAATGCGGAAAATGCGGAGAAGAGGAGAAGTTTATTTATTACAATTATTTTGATATGCTTAAAAGATTAAGCTTCCCAATTCGTGTTTGGGTTTAGCTTTGTGTGTCACTTTAATTTTTGAGTAGGTGCTTGTCATTGTCAGAAAAAATATTGGGTATTCCTTGCAAGAATGTGCTCGCAACATAGCGAAATTTTCTTTAATATGCATAACGTCGGTGCTTGCGTGAAATAAAAAAATTTTGTTGGTCATAAAAAGTCGTAAATTTGTTATCTCAAATTAATTCGGAAATTTTTAGAGGCAATAAAATCCATTCTAAAAATGGTTCCCAGTAGAATACATATTAGCCTGGGGATTAAGATTGTGAAAATTTTAAAAGACGGATTGTATGAAAAAAAAAAGTCTATGGCGATAAATTAATTCTTTGAATATCGGTCGCTTAAGGAAACTAGGACACGTGAAACAAGCCTTCACGGAACATTTTCTATAATAGCAGCATAAAACTGCAATTGCCGTCGAAAACAAAGCTTTCCGGGACTATTTCCGGCACAAATACATTTCCTGGGCAAACAACAGAATGTGCTTCGCGCCTATAGTTTTCCGCATCTGCGTCGTTTCCCTCTATCAGGAAGCACCTAAGAAAGCCAGTTCTGCTCACTGACAACAAAATGAATGGCAAAAAGAACAAATGGATGTTTACTTCACTTGGAGCTCTCTGGATATGGCTGGCATTATCCCTAGAAAGCGTGACTAACCTTCAAGGAATTTTCAGTGGATAATATTCTGGAGTCATTTATCTTCACTGAGCAGGGACGCTGTATAAATTGAGCCGAGAAGCCATTTTGGTAGGGCATATTTTTACAGGCCATTAAAGTTATTTGCATGATACCTGAGCACTTGGTTGAGAATCGGCCTTGACGTCAACAATGTTTTCCTGAGAAGTTCGAAATCCCCAAGCCTATCCCTGGGAAATTGAAATGAGTGAAGGAATTCGGAGAATCTCCGATCGAGGTAGCACATCCAATTTAATCCATCTTTCATCGGGCTGAAAGTACTAAAGCCAATTGAAAAAAAAAGCTCTCCAAAGGGTACCGAAAGGAGGTTTTACAGCTTTTGGTTTTAGTGGAAAGTCCTTTTGCCAATCGAGAAATGCAATAAAACACACAATTTATGACTGTCGAATAAATTAAGGTTTCCCTTAAAATTATTTTGATCCTGGGACTAGGTCAATCCTTGCTTCTATCGAACAGCCCCTCCAAATGCAGAAAATTGGATTTCCCATCGGGGAAGAGAACAGAATAAATCCAGGGGTGGTTTCATTTTATGAGGGCCGATAAGCTGGCACTCTGAAGCTGTCGTTTCCCAGCGCTTTTACCTAGCTATGTCTTATCAGTTGGAAACAAAGGTCTTCGACTTTATGATGAGCATTTTTACTTGTTTCTTGGTTTGTGGTGTACTTATAAAGCAAGTCATCGATTTCTTTGTTTTGGGTAGCTTTTTTGCTCTTCAATATGATTAAATTGCATTATTGGTTTTAAACTTATTGAAAATTCTTCCCCGAGAGTTAAAAGATACCACGATTATTGTCCTTAGGTTCTAAAGCAGCTTTAACATATACTTGTACAGCAAAAATATGAAATGCAGTTCGTAAGTATTTATAAGTTGAATTAAGTAAAAACTATCCAACATATTTAATTTAACGCTTGATACTCCGGGTGCTCCCATTAGGCTATGGCTTTGTTAATATTAATTAAACCCTTCATCGCCCGGGTGTATCGTTAATTCTCGGTTTGGTCTGAAGTCATATTAACAAGCTCATTTTCATTCATGCTAGTTCATGCTTTAAAATTGTTTAAGCGTTAAGAGTTGTAAATTGCAGAATAAATTGTTTATGAATTATATGCACTCTTAACATTTAGTGTGTTAGTCAGTCCTTTATTGAATTACTTTAATTTTAAATACCACGCCATTGACAAATTGTTGTACGGCTTTATTTTATTTCGTTAATATTTAGAAGCTTAATTTCAACCTCGATGATGCATGCAGAAAATGAAATATCCATACATTACCACAGCAGACATGCCGATCTCCCATTGCATTTTATAGACTACAAGCTCCACGTTAATGTTGCTATGCAAGCGTCACTGAATCCGCAAACATGATTATTTTAATAAGCACGATCAAAACATGAATATGCATGTCATCGCTCTCTTGCATTTAAATTTTGCTGATTCATTCATGCTTGCATATGCCCATAATAGGCTTATTGCAGTAAACTGTAGAATGAAATACAGACTCGATTTTAAAATTGTAAACCCCTTACTTACATTGTCCTTGTCATCAAAATTGCTACACTGTATATTTTAAGAGCATTATTTTCGGTGGACGTTTGAAATGTGATTTTGTATATTTGCTTATTTTTGAATCTCTCGCTTCATAGCTCTTCAATGATTGGACTGATATTGATGATATTATTTTGCGCAACGGAACATTTTTGCGGGTAGGTTGTGGGATACGGTTAAAACCGTATTAAATGTTTTTATCAGTGTTTCGTTCCAACTTTGCTCAGGTTTTTCCACACTTTTAAATTAAAACCGTTGCAGAATAAATGAAACTATTTCAATTTTTACTGATAAAAGCTAACCCAAATCATGAACAACATAATACTTCACCTTTCAGTACAGGTTCCATAAAAATAGGAATATTTAATAATATTTACATTTGGAAATACCCGATTTGAAAAAACCAAATTAATTATTTTTTAATTCACAAAAGAACTTTTTTCAACGCCCATAGTTCTGAAAATATTGTTTTGGGGTGGGGGTGGTTTGGTGTAATTTGTGTATGTTTTCGTTTTACACAGTTTTCCTATGCGTGTTTTGCAAGTGCAAGTAATAATTCGGCAGCAATTTCGCGAAAAGTGATTTTTATAGTTTAGGGTAGGTCTTTTGGGAACGTTTTAGAGGGCGGGTTTTTGTAAGTTAAGGGATATGTTCCGCTCCACAACTTTCTCATTTAATCGAAATTTATACAACCACCACAAAAATATAATAGTTACTCCGAAAAACCTGTTTTTCACACTTTTAAGGCTAGTTTTTAAAAAAGTATTGACTTTTCCCCATAGAAAAAATAGTGGAGCGCATTTTTCTACACAATTTACTTCCTTTTTTGTAGGACCAACCTCTTAGGCGTAATTTACGTTCACCCTTTTCACCCCCTCAAGCAATTTTCCTATCCTCCAATTTGTACGATCTCCGCGATTTCGTAATCAGCGCAACCCCCCGAACAACATTTCAAAAAATCAGCCCTGTTAAATTTTTCTGAAAATCACACATATAACCAAAATCTATTTAGAATGACTGGACTATTAATATTTCGAATCGTAGCTTTATTTTGGTATCAATATTTTAACCACTAAACAAATTATAATAGTTTTGTATTTTCACAAATTTCTAAAAATAATTGTGCGCAAGCAATAGGTCGCTGAGTGGTGGAGGCTGCTCGATTATTTGACTAAAGCACAATATCCTCAAAGTTTAGTTGTCTAAAATAATAATTTTGGCACTATATTAAAGCCACGATTCCAGAATGAGAATTAGCAGAGAATAATGCTCCCATAAATACAGCTTTGTCGAATGAACCGAAGTATTACAGTCGCTCTCCCATAAGAAAGGGCAATTTCGGACTGCTATATTTTACAGCTTATCGTAAATGTATCCTGCGAGTTTAGACCCTACTTAATGGGATACTAACTCATTTATAGTAATTGAGCGTATCTCTCAACAGTATTTCAAAATTTAAAAATAATTGAAAAAACCGGCTCAAGTCATGCCATTTTACGACTCAATAAAGGTATCTCGAAAATCAATTGCCCTGCCCACATAAAACGTTTTTTCATCAGACAACGAAATTCAATGTTCATGAATATACATATGTACGTAGAATATGTAACCGCTCGTAAATATTGGAATCGTAACCATTAACTGGACTAACTTATAATGAATGCGTCATCTAAATTGACTAAGCCCGAAGTAATGAGGGGGGAAAATCCTCATACGGGAGCACGTATTATACCTGAAACACAATGTTCCGAACTACCGAGACTGAAAAACGTTGAAAAAATAATAAAGCTATAGCTCTGGTAAAATTCAGTCATAAATAATATGCCACAGAAAATGTATAATACTTTTAATGGTGCCGCTCGCCTGTCTAAAATTTCTTCCAAAAGTTTATAATTATTCCTTAGCTACTACCCACAGGGATGCGGGCACATGAAGGAAAATAAAACTTCTCAGATAATCGCTCCTCGGACAGGCCTCCCTATGGCTGCTATTAATTTTTAATGAGCGAAAGCTTCTTGGGTAGCGAAGCGCAGATGTCAGTCTTCTATACCGGCAAATTGGGTTTGGGCACTTGTAATAACTGCAAAACCCGCCGGATAAAACCTATAAACTGTTCACGTTACTAATAATGCGTCTCAAGAGATTTCAAACAATTTGGGGCACCATCAGGTCCGTATGTACGGCAGAAAACTTTGGATTCGAAGGGGCTTAATCCTGTTGTCATGGCGCCCATTTCGCTATAGCAAGGAAAAAGAGCGCGCGATCTTCAGAATTTCATAAGAAGGATGATTCCCTCATGCATCGTTTGTAGTGGGAACAAGTTCGTTTATGTCTCAATTACTCCCCTTGCTGGAATTTAGTAATAAAGTTTGCCATCGAAGCCCGTAGAGATTATGGATTGTGTCATAACTGACATCCAATAACTCTGGTCACTCGTGCTGGTGCTTTCGTCGAATTGTTTCTATTTTGCGAGGAAATCAGTGAAATCGACTTAAGGTATATTCCTTAGATCCGGAAATTAGTGTTATGACAGAAGGAAATTGCCTTAGCTTTCTAATTTTGCTTTGGAATATGCTGACTGCTTGTTTCCTATTACGTGAATTCCTTAATTGAAGGCATAAGAGTATAGGATAGGTACACAAATAATAAAGTGAAGTGGATTCATGATCTTTTATAATTAGAGTGCGGATTTTATGCAATTGCATATTTACCTATTGCATAGACCCTTGTGACCCGACTTCGAAAATGCATGATGCCAAAATCAAATTTATGGATCCCATAGACTTCAAAAATAATTCAATAATTCAACTGTTATATTTATATGTATATATTTCATTAAATTGCATATAATCCTCAATCTATAATATTTATTATACAAGTTTGGGAATAAAACTACACTAAAAAAAGCAGTGTAGTAATAGTCTGGTCTCGCGGCATAAGAATTCAGTACTGACCATTACTCAAACTCATTATTTATACGAAAATATAGTTTTAAGCATTGCTGAATTAGCTGCGAATTTGTCAAAAAGTGCACAAAACGGAGCACAATTATTTAAAAACTTTCCCTGGCGAGAAAAATCTATAAATTTAGCTAACAACATGTATAACCTCCAAGAAGAACTCCTATTTTAATATGCTGTCGAATTATGTTGTTGCAGAATTCAGTAGCCAGCTACATTTGGCACGCCATTCGAGCATGTTTGCTCCGGCTAGGTAAAATTCCAAGATCTGTGCTGGACGCCATTTTGTTTGTTAGTTCTTCAGGGGGATTCGTCATAAATGTGAGTGATTTCGGGACAGTAATCGTTTGTGAGAGATTCTGCCATGAATTATCACCTTTTGTAACAAAAATATGTTATAAGCGGCTTTAACAAATAGGCATAATATTTCATAGGTGATTTTCCTATAGATTGTTGCTGCCCCGGAATCGCTAATATTTGTGACGAATCCTCCCATTCTGTTTTCTCACTGTTTAATTGACTGTGATTTTAAAGCTTTACGGTCAAACACACAATATCGAGAATGAATTGTTAGAAAAACTTCATTTGCCTTCCCGCAATAAACGCAAGAAAAGCCCAATTTTTCGAGCTCGCAAGGAGAACCTCACCTTAATTCTTCCTACTACCGAACTGATCATATCTAACATTTGTCTGGTCGTTCTAGTAAACTACTTACATACTTGCAAGCCAACAAAGTAAAATGAAGACTGTTTTAATTTATCTGATGGGAAAAATTTTGACCACCAAATTGGGAAAAAAGGGAAAATCTACCATACTATATGTGACGGGAAAAAGTTCTAAATGGACTTAACAACACTGATCGGAATTGCGGAGAATTTTAATTCATGGATTCATGCCCGTTATTTTGATGATGTTAGGTGCGCTCATTTTACACTTTTACTGGTGCAAGCAAATTACTATGTGTATGACTTTCAGCCTGAAAAGGTGCACAGTAAATTGTCTTTTGGATTCTCGCACTGTTACTCACTCGTTAATTCATAGAATTCGGTCTGCCTTCAGCCCAAAGGCACATCGACCTCGACGCAGGTTTGGTTCACCGCAACGCATGATCCCATATGGATAACATTGTGCGCCCGAACTTCTCTGCGTTGCTGGCTGGTCCACATTTGTGTTCACTTCACAGCCTTCTCTTCTATCAGAAAACGTTTATGGGTGGCAAATTAGGCTTATGCAAATTCTTTATGGTTTCATATATGTACATTTCATATATATGTTCTTTGGTAATATGGGTATCTTATTTATTTACGAGTATGCTCGTCCCGTCTGATTTCCCAAACTTAGCCCTGTTCAGCAAAAAGCACCAAACATTATTCCAGTAGACAACTGTGCCGTGCCGCCTTTTTCCTCCCGCGATTATGAAACAAGCGACCGATCCATCAAGGGAAAAATGCCCATCTCCGGTGTACGTGATGCCATCTTCATGCTTCTTTTTGATCTTACAGTTAGGCATCCTAACTCACTGAAATAATTTCCCCACGGACCGAAACGTGCGGCAGTTTTAATAAAATTGAAAATATTTTTAACACTTGGTGGCTTTCCATGCAGCCGGTGAGCATATAATTACACTTTCTCTTTCCATACGTGATTAAAATGGAAAGCAGCACGCTAATGTAGGCGTGAAATGTGTCCCTTCCCTATTTACAATAATTGCGTGTTTGCACACTGACGATTTTCCAGGCTGCTGGATCGCCATGGTCATATTTAAATTCAACGAAGATGAGACCTTCTATTTAAAAAGAAAATTAAGCTTAGGATTGTTTGGCAGAAGCGATGAAAGAAGAAAGAAGAGGATTAGCGCAACTGAGTACCAGGTTTAAAGCGCACAGTCGTAAAATTTAGATCAAGGCAGCAAAATACTAAATTTCCACGGACAACAGTTAAGAGGGTTTAATACCTAATCGTCGGCATACCTCCTTATCGAAATTTAATTATAATAATTTTTAATTTCCATTGTGTCAAGATATTTTCAATTACTCCACGAATATCAAGCAATTGATTCTGTGGTAGAGAATATCCTTCACTGAAACAAATTTTAATTGAAAAAGGAAAAAATCATACAACAATCATTGTTGGCAATTACACTACGAATTTAAAATTAAATTGTAAATAGAAAAAACATTTCAAAGCGCAATTCAATTAAATGATCGATGTAAAATTACAACTTGTGTGGAATTCGCCCGTTAAATGTAATTTTGCACCGCTGTGTTAGAGGATTTCCCTTGAGAGTGTAAAGTTGAATTTTTAATGTGATTGTGTATTTTCAAATGCTGCTGTTTTTTGTGTGGTTTCCGATGGGATTCGAACTCGGGACGCCTGGTTTCTAATGTGGGCGCGTTGGCATTACTGCATTACCTTTTTGGCAATTTAATAAAAATTAAAAAAAGAGGTGCATTAATTACGTGAATTGCGGAGAAAATTTGGGGAAATCGTGAATTTTAGGAAATTGTAGAAATTTTTTTCAGTTTCTGACAGGTTGCGCTGTACAATTGCCATGGTCTTGTAGTTATTGGGATTCGGGCTATGGGGTTGTGGGCGTATTAAGGGTTGGGCTCTTTATCTATAGGGCCATTGGGATTAATATATTGGGTTATTGTGGGTTAACAGCTTCGATCACAGGATTATTTGAGTGTATTAGGGCCTAATTATTGTGTTTTTTTAGGTTATGGCGAGCCCAAAAGCATATGTATAGTGAACATGGTCTGTTATTAGTCCAATTTGCTTTTGCTGAGGTACGGAGGCTGATTGGTTTGAGTTGTTAGACATGTTTCATTATATTTCACATGACATTTTTAATTCGTTGGTTTTGTTTCACCAACTTTCGCCCGATGATTGATTTTAAGCAACATATCGCGCGGATAATATGTACTTGAATGAAGGACTGCTTAGGAATAACAAGCTATAATTATCAGTTACCTTAATGTCAGCCCGTACCTCCACGATATACGCACATACTCTAAATTTGTAATTGGTAGATCATTAAGTACTTCCAAAATTTTCTTCAAATACTTCTTCAGTGTTTGAGTAAAATCTTATTGTAAGTTCCTTTTGCATCAGTCTGAGATCTAAAAGTAAATGAAACAGCTCATGATTGTTCACATCTTAAACCCTTTGTGCCATCCTTCCTTCCAAGCCAATTGGTGCAAATTCCTCGATTAATAAATTTCTTCTAAAAGCCTAGATGAAGCATTTGAACTTCGTGAATATCCCCCACCTTGGACTGGGATTTAATTAAAGTCTAAATGACGCCACAGCCATTCTACCAAGTCTGCTGAAATTTTCCGCCTTTCGCTTAAAACTTCATGTCTCCCTTTGTAGCACTCCATCGTCCGCTTTGAACAATTATTGCTTGAATTTCTAGGACGCACAAAACCCAAGCTTTGCGTTTTCTGGCCATTCCAAAGACGACTCCATCAATCGTAGAGCTTATAGACCGCAATTAATCTCTCATCCCGATAGTGAAATACCGAAAGAACCCATTTTGTCAAATTCTAACTCAGACATCTGGATTCTGGATATCGATCCCACAAAAGCCCCCCAAGATGAAAGGAGTTTTAATTGCAGGTTATTTGGCAACTGACTACTATGCAATGTCGGGGGGCAGTATCCCTTCTATCATTATTGATTACACTCGTAACCATTTACACTTTTATTATTTTCATTAGGGTTAAATAAATGAGAAGGGGAATCTCTGGTCTCCGCCCGCCGAGAATATTAATTAAATATCTGATCCTCAAAGAGTTCTTTGTTGAATCGGTGAGGAAGTTGTGTTGGTGCCGCAACAATTCCCCAGGAATGGCGGGTCCAGTATTTGCCGTGAAATAAATTCCCCGGCAATGAAAATACAATAAATCCAGAAGTCGGCATTGTTGTGGTAAAAACGGGGTGCGAGTCACGATCTTTTCCTTCTTTCTTTTGAAAAGGCAAAGAAGTCGTTAAATCCTCTGAAAGAGGAAATAAATAAATCATCCTGGAGCCGACGAAGTAATCCCTTTCATATTAAAATAATTTCACAGCAGAGGAAGCCCCCGTTTTTATTTAACTAGGGACTCATTGCTGTTAAATTGCGTATTTCGGTTAATCATCGTCCTGTTGTTGGAAAATGTGAAAAGGCATAATGAAATAAGTGATAAATGATTTCCACACATAAAATTAAATAATTATGATGAGATGGGTTGTCCTTATGTTACTAATAGTAGCTTGTGAATTGAGTGGGAGACACGCGAGATTCCCAACGAGCATGAAGTTGGGAATCTTGGTCTCCCACGAAGCGCTCATACTTATATACTTACTTATTGGAATACCGCAGGCTGAAGAGTACTTTTTGGGGCCTGTCGCGAGGGGGCCGAAACCATCGATGCAACGATTGATGACGATGCTTTTCAGCGAGAGTATGCAATAAAATATATTTTGTTTGTATAACTTCAATTTGCGAGTGTTTGTAGTATAATTTTACCGAACCGAAAACAACAGTTTTCCACAACTTGATGAATAGATTATTGAAAGCCGGACACGCATGAAATTAGGGTGAACACTTTATAGCAAAACAAATTAGTGTATTAAAACAAAAGATTCAAATTTAGGAAGCGTTAAAATTGTATATCCCACAGCTGAAAATATTTCAAAATCATTTCCTTTTGCTGGGAATCTGATAATATATTCCAACTTATTTCTGCGGATATTGCATCCCTCATTAGAGTATTCTGTCTCATTATCTAAGGTGCCCTTTTGCGGGGGAGTTCGCCAAAAGTAGTCGGGGTCAAATATCTTCTGCATAATTACACACTTCGGAAATTATCATTGAACCTAACACTTCTGCTTTACTACACATTTCCTTCAAATATTTTTTCGATATAATAAGTTTATCCTGTAAATATGTTAGACTGTGTGCAGTCACTGCTGCAAATAAATTTGACCGTGTATGGCTCGGGTTAGAGACTCAGGCTGTATACCGGAACATAGATAAAATCGATGAGAGTACTATTTTCGCGCATCACCGCTCTCAAAACTCTCTAAGTTATTTAAATGGTAGAGTTTTCAGTGTTCAAAGCCTATCATCGCCTACATCTGTGCTTTACAGCACGCTGTCATACTTAATATCTCTATATAATATAAGAGAGATAAAGAGAGATATTTAGTGCGCGTTTGATATTTCGGCTTCTTGCTATAGCACGTATAGCGCGTTTGATACAATTTGTTTCACACATCCTGCGATGAAACCCACTCTTATCGATGGGCTATATGTTATTAAGCACGTTGTTCCAGCAGCCTTCTATTCCACGGCTGAACAACATGATTCTCGCTTTTTGGTAAAACATTTTAGAGTAAAGGAAATTACGAAAATACAGTTGTTTCTATTTCCACAAAAATAGTGCCAAATCAGCTTTTTATGAAGTCATCAAATAAATATGTATTCGTTGTAATTAATATTTAGAATTTCAATCAACATTTAGACTTTGATCATTGCAAGTGCCAATTACAGAGAAGTCGAAAGATCAGCTTGACTTCGCGTATAGAAAACACTTATAAAAGTTTATAGGTATAGCAAAAGGAAACAAGCATATATTTCCTCACTTTCACTTCAGTGTGTTATTCTACGAAGTGTGCTTTCTCTGCTGTTGGACATAACTTTATGTGTCAAAAGAAAAATATATGAGTAGTTACAAATTCTGGAGTTATTTTATTTCTTTTTCTTCCGTTCTTAGACATACTAATAATTTATTCAAGTGACACCATAGTAAATTATTTTCGGCTCAAGGGTATGATTATTATTCACATTTCCATATAATTGGTAGGCGTTGGCAGCAACAGAGTTATGATAAAAAGATACAAATTCTTTGAAAGTGATTAGCGAACTCATTTACAATTCATGGGAAATTCAATTCATTGTGTCGGCTTGCAGCAATACAATATAATTCGTGAAGTTTATGAAAATGGTAATTGTACTCGAAATGATTTAAATGTACCATGTTGGAAAGACAATTTATATGCAAGAATTTTTTTAAGTAATAAGTATAATGTAGGTGAACATACCAAGGCAATATAAAGTCCTTATAAATTGAAGTTACAAAGTAAAATGTGTGTGTGAATTCACATCTTCGTTAATTCAAATTCCCTTCATATAAAATAAAGGGTGTTTTTTTAGAGGCTTCTTTTTCGAATTGCCAACGCTGACAACAGTGACTGTCAATTTGACATCGCAGATTATTTGTGCTCAGTATGCTTTGCCATTTAACCATGCACAGACTTACGCCTGAACAACACTTGGAAATTGTGCAAATTTATTTCAAATATCGTGGTTCTTTTCAACACACAATTTTCTTCAGCGGGAGGCTAATTTTTGATTGAATTTTTATAGCTACGTCAATAAACAAACTTGCTGAATTTGGAGTGCAGAAATACAGAAAAATTTTCTGGGACACCATTCCATTCACTAAAAGTCACTGTTTGGGGTGCTGTATGGGCTGGTGGAATCATTGGCCCATATTTCTTCAAACATGATGCTGACCAGAAGGTTAGAGTCAATTGAGAAGGCTATAGATCCATTATTACTGACTTTTTGGACCATATAGCGCACGAAACAATCAATTTATTTCGGGAAACATCGATAAGCGCATAATTTCGCGTGATGGATCTGTGAATGGGCCTTCATGATCATGTGATATCACACCTATGAATTGTTTTCTATGGAGATATGTGAAGTCGCTATTCTACGCCGATAAACCACAGACTTTGCAGCACTTGGAAGTCAAAATTCGCCGCGTTATTGCTGATATACGGCGCTAGCTGCTCAACAAAGTGGTCAAAAATTGCACATCCAGATTGCACTTCATTCGAACCATATGCCCGAAATCATATTTAAGCACTAATGGCATAAAATCATCTTTCCAATAAAGCCAATACCATGGCCATTAACATTATTTTTATGGAATAAAACATTTTAAAGTTATGTACCTCTAAAAGCACACCCTATAACATACATTCACATTTATACACAGCTGCAATAATGTTCACGTCAAATTTTGATCATACAACGACGTTAGCGACTCAAATTAAACAAAATTGACAAGTCTTAAATCCGATGGCGGGGCTTAAAAGGACCACAAAATTTCGTTCTCTTGAGGCTTCCATGATGATGTGAGTTCCCTTTGAAGCCTAAAGCTTTTCGCGGTATATTAAATATGCTATTTGCTCTCGTTCAGAAAATTCAATTCGTCGCAATATTTTTCACCTTTGGATACACGAGATGAGAGCCATTAGTGTTTGCCTTAAATAAACGAAAAAATGTTGCAAACAACTGTGCAGTTCACTCTAACCTCTGATTATGCTGATAAATCAAAACACTTCAGAGAAAATTTTCTTGGAAGTACCTTTAGTCGCTTTTTAGAATTTTAACAGCGCTAAGATAAATCAAGAAATAATAATTTCCAGTACCCCTCTAACCTCAGATTGTAAAGGGATGCAATAAATATCCTGTAGGGAAATACACCCATAAACGTTCTAAAGAACGGAGTCGTTTTATCTCCCCTTTTGTGTGTCCTAAACTAATTCCGTAGATAAAAGTGCGTGCGAAGGTGGATATTTTTTATTAAGTCACCGTTGAAGATTTGTGCTTTCCTTTTCTCCATCCCATTCCCTCTCGTTGGAGTTGCTTTATGTGTGACGTTAAAAATTTATGGGACCTTTTTTACCTCTGGGATTTTAGCAGAGCATGCAATTGAGATAGCACTCACGACCAAAAAATATATTTTTGAACTTGTTTTGTGCCGCTGTCATCCTGGATGTGATCGCACTAAACCTGTATAGAGAATTATAAGTTTTAAACGCCATTGTGTTTAC
Source organism: Neoitamus cyanurus (assembly GCA_947538895.1). Taxonomy (NCBI): domain Eukaryota; kingdom Metazoa; phylum Arthropoda; class Insecta; order Diptera; family Asilidae; genus Neoitamus; species Neoitamus cyanurus. Next base: position 51,412,804 of record OX384540.1, read on the forward strand.
GAGCCTTAAGGGTGTTTCTATATTTTTAAACCTCAGCATAAAACGTACTTACTTTGCTTGTTTGCATACGTCGGAGAAAAATTGTTTTCCGGAGCCATGAAGTGCGTGTTAGGGTGAAAAATATTTCAGCGAAAAAAATTAACTATTTGCGAGGTGGCACAATATTTTTAACTGTTTCTTAATGCTTTTGATTTCTGGATTCTTCTGGATACGGTTTTTGGAAAGACTAGTACCTTTTGAGTTATTTTTATAAGTAACTAAGAAAATCGATTCCTTTCGACATTTAGCAGGTTTGATTTTAAGATCGACCTTTTGCAAACATTGAAAGAGGGTTCCTAAATACTCAGAATGCTCCTAATATCTGCTGAAATGACGACACGTCCGCTCCAGCGACAACTGACAATCAAGAATGAAAATTTTGTTTTTACATTTTAATATTTAGGTGACGAAAAAATATTACCCCTTTGTTGGCCGCTGCAACATTAGAAAATTCTAGTTTTCTTCTTAGAGATCCGTGTCAAAAAGGGAACACTTATGGAATCACTTCGGTGTCCGTCCGTCCGTCCGTCCATCTGTCTGTCTGTCTTAACTCTAATATATGTTGGCACCACGTTTTGATGTGATAACAGCTTTTAATCGACAAGCCAACGATTCCACTAATTTTTGGTAGTAGCTGTCGATATTAGGCTCCACTCTTCAGACAAAGCTCTTTTGAGAGTTTCCCTATTCAGTATATTTTTTTTACGGATCCTTCTAACAAGCTCTTCCGAAAGATGTTCGATGGGGTTGATATCTGGTGATTAGGGTGGGGAGTGAAGTTGTTTTGGGATATGGTAAAGTAACCATTCCTTCACGATCTACTCCCTGTGTTTGGGATCATTTTCGTCTTTTCAGGGCCAAATAATTTAAATTTGCTCTCATCAGTAAAAATAACACTTTTCCAAATTTCTATTATGCTGTTTTGATGTTCTTTCGCGAATTAAATACGCTTCCGTTTATTAATATCGCTGAGAAATGGGTTCTTCCGAGGTACTCGGCTATATACTAAGAAATTCTTGTGAAGAGCTCTACGTACTGTACTGGCACTAATTTGTTCTCCTGCTTCTTCTGACAATAGTTCTGGATCCTTCTTTACGTCCGTACCGTTTTAACTTATTTATAATATTTCTAACAGTGCAATGATTGCGTTTAACTTGCTTTGCTACTTCGCGAAAAGATTTTCCCTTGGAATGTAGCTTTACTATTAAATCTCGCATTTCTAACCTCGTTTCTGTTCTTCATCTTAATGACTGGAGAAATTGCTGCGACAAAGAATCCAACAGTTTTAACGTACAACTAATTTGCTATCCCGAAATTTCTATTAGACTAAATACGTCTCAAGCAAGAATGCCGTTAGAAAATGAATGTGTCATGGAAAGTTTATTCCCTTTTGATCCGTACTGTTCATAATATTGTCAAATTTAATATTATTCATTGTATAACGGAATATATTTTTCATATTTTAATCTAAATGGACTGAGTTACAATGTGCAATTAAAATTTCAAATATTTTCCAACAAATAAGTGCTCGTAAAACCCAAGTAAGTGTGGCTCATTATGGTGTTTGCTCACTTTTGACGCTCACGATATTGAAATATACCACAGAAATAAACAATATGTACATAATTTAAATGAATAGGTATTTAGAATCCACTTTCATCTCACACTGGAATTGTGAACTACTTTTAAAATATCACAGCCAGCCTTATCGCATAGATTATCACAACTAGAAATACCACAAATCAGTTCTGTATTCGAGTTGAAGTCTAATAAAAAGCGAAGCACGTGGCACACAGAAAGGTGCGTTAAAAAACAAGTCCCAAACTCAAATCACCTCTACGAATGCTGACAAGGCGTAATTTAATGAAAAATCAAGTTTCCTTCGATATGGACCTGCATGAATAGCAAATCAAGAACTCCTTTCACAATACCTACGCTCGAATTTAAGGGCAATAGCTCGATCAATTCATTTATTCACGAAGCACCTCCCAGACTTCTCTCGAACAACCCAGAAAGAGTATCCTTCCTTTGAAATTTTATAAGCTGATGCCCACAATTTGCTGTCCATTGGCAGCTATGCCCCCAAATTGTGTCAGTTGCGATGCCGATAGCAAGATTCTCTGAAATTATGGTGCGGTTTCGATGCTTTTGCCACCTAAGCAGAAGGAAAATTACCCAAAAAGTTTCTCGGTTGCTACCACTCAAATGAATTATACAGGACAGTGGGGAACTACTGTCGAATTTAAACAGAAAACTATGCAAATGAAGCCAAGGCTTAGTTAGGAAACAAACACGAGAAAGTACTTAAAATTAATTTTCTCAGCGTGAAAGCGATCATTCCTGATGTTTAAGGGAAACTCAAGGGCAAAAGTAGCACAAAGGTTTAATCGATGCTATATTGGTGGTATCAGGAAAACAATCAGGCATTCTTTATCCCAGTTGATTTGAATTCGATTACAATCGCCCATTAAGCCGGCTAACATAAACTCACATGGAAATACACTCTGCGGAAGTTTCCCTTCGAAAGAACGATTTCCGGAAGCTGTCAGTAGAACTCAGTGGTAGCTCACGGATATAGACAAATTAATTTAAAACAAATAGGGCTTTTTTGCCGCAATTATGATTCTCCGTAAACAAATATTTTCCGCCGCTAGGTATTTTGTTTGCTCCGCAACTTGTGATGGGGTTTTGCATTTTTCTACTAGTCAAGTAGGAGTTCTCCACATAATCCCGGCGGACTTGTTTCAAGCTCTGGCAGACATCATTTTTACCACTTATGTTAACCTCGCCGTAAACATGGAAGTGAACATTTGCCTGGGTTTGTTAAATATTTCTATACCGGCACTAAAGAGCTCTATGCAAATATGCAACTCTCACACAAATTTCTGTACAAATAGCGGTGGATTCATTTGTGATGAAGAAAAAGGTAAGTTATTATTTTTCCTTTTTATTATTTTGGTTTTTTTTTCTGTTGGAGTTGGTTAAAGAGTTTGCTTTTCTTAAAACTTACTGAAGTATTATACAATTTAAGTTTTTTCTTCTTTCTAGTTTATGTCTTTGTAAAAATTAGAAAAACAATATAGCAGACGTTGTTAGGACTTTTTCTAAGAGGAGTAAATGTAAAAGTGGAAACAATATCTATTATTATATCCTTAGACAACACTAGAAAGTTCGGAACACCTACAAGAAAGAAAGCAGAAGAAAAGAAGTTCATAGAGGAATTTTGAGTAAGATTATCAAAACGGGCAAAGTCCACATCGGGTTAGCAGCTCATTTCATAATTATTTATTATATTAGATATTCATCTCGTGGATTAAAAAAATTCTCTGGTTATTTGCAAACTAAATATATTTAATTTTGTTCTATCCTTCTTAGGAACCTATAATGTATACAGATAACCCCCATTCAATAGGAAGGATTTGTTCTGCACAAAGTCGCGATAAGCGTGATTTACATGTGGGTTTCGGTAAACTCAGAACGTCCAGCCGCGATATGGTTAGCCCGTTGAGGGTTAAATATTCCTACAAATTTAATATCGTCTATGTATAGAAAAGTCAACTCATTTTCAAAGTAATATATGAGCACTCATCAAAGCTAGGTACATACCCAGCTCTTATGCAAACTTCATTGCGGCTTTCCAACACATTTCGAGAAAAACCCACTGAATTTTATTGGCATTTAGGGCAGTGGCTTGGAAATGGCAGCAAATATTGGTGCACAGTTTGCAAATTTCCTGAGGGTAGCAAAATGACTCTCAAAGCAACCGCACAAAAATGAGAGTTAATGGAATGGACTTGGTAAACGGAACCAATATGCAAAATTCTATCTAAATGTGTCAAAATTTGTAATTGGATGGTTTAGTACTAAAATACACCAACGAACGTGAGAACTTTGGGCGTTCATATATGGATTGCTCACAATCTATCTGTAATAGTCAAAGGCCGGTGCTTAGGAGCTAGGATTGGTTAGTCTATCCCCAGATTTTGCGAGATGTTCTTGATGTCTACACAAAGTCGAATTTTTTTTGAGTTTCAGCCTTTGGTTAATCCTAGGAGCTTGGGAAACTACTTATACCAAAAAAAGACAGAAACCTTTGAGCATACTTTTCGACAAAGGGAGTGGGGATAATGGATCGAATTTTTTTAAGACTTCGTGCTGAAAGTAAGAGGTTCAACATTTTATATACTTTATTGTAAACACACACTGACTCTTATTGTGATTCCCCAAACAAGCACGTAATCAAGCACTTTTTTTCGACTTTCACTGTTGTGTGTTGCGGATAATGTCCCATCTGCGAGAAACTTTACTATAACTAGATATCCATCGCTGGGTGATTCCATAGGTTTTACTATAATGGGCTTATGATATGCAAGAATCAACCGGTTAAGTTATAACGAAACTAAAATCGCCTAAAGTGAAATTTATGCAAACTTAAGTAATCACACTGCGCTTTCATATAAAAATATATTTATATAGAGATAAGAATACATAAAATGAAGCCATATTTTCACTAAAACTTTGGCGCTCCTTACGTTCGCGTTAGTGTTCGCTACTAAATTTCACCTAGCGTAAATAAGAAGCAGCTATTCTGTAAAACTAACAAGAATTTATACGAGACAAGAAAAATTCCGAAAATCTAGTTCCGCTCACGATTTGCTCTGGATCAGCCACTGGATGCGATTCAAATGAAGCAGGCAAAGTTTACAACTTGTTTGTGTAAACCTTTACAAGCTAGTCGAGATTTGTGTGGAGTGGACTGTAAAACCTTCGCTAATAATTGTATTGAATTATGACATGAAGGGGGAATGATGTTCTGGAGTTTAGAGGATGGATCCTCAAGGGACTACTATTTCATCAGAAAGGTTAAATTAAATTAAATGGTTAATATTTTGATTTGTGGCCACATGTAATAAAACACTTGACTACATAATTTTATTTTTTTTGATAAGTCGCTGCTTTTAAAGAGTACCCATACTAAACATGAAGAAAAAGCCAGACGTCGGACCACGGTGGAAATGACATGTGGTCGTGTGCCCAGGCGCGCCGCTGAACTATCGAAGACCCAATTTTATACGTTTATCATCTAAAAATGTCCTTAACTGAAGCATGACACAAGCATGTCCCTGTCATATAAAGACATACATTACTTGGCTTTCAACTGCTGCATGAAAGGAGCGCTCCTATCGAAGTCAATAAAAAGAAATAAACACAAACTGAAAGCATTCACCCCGAATATCCCAATCCCCGGATTGGACAATTCATTGGAAAAGTTTTGATTATTGGAATTGAATTCGAGAAAAGGGAATCTTGTGAGGCGGCTGGGGATCGGTTAATGTAAATTTAACCCATTTGCTGGGCATTTGAGGGCGGATTCGGTAGAGAAGCGCTCAATAATGCGCGCACTTATCTCTCCCTCGGCTTATTTCCTTTGATGGATGACGGCTCACAAAGGCCTTAGAAGAAAACATTCATCTAAGACCGTTTGCTTAGAGACGGCGGCTGCTGGAAAATGGAACAAAAAGTCGCTAAGGCATTGAATTTACGGATATGAAGGAACCTCTTTTTTTTGTGTTTGTAGAGAGAAGTGATTTTGATGAATTTCAGGAAAGCCATTCTTCCAAAAGAAACTGTATAACATTTCAAAGTCCAACTAATGGAAACATTTCCACTTAGAGGAATACTTTCTGACTTCATATTTCTGTTTCTGGCGAAATTCCAGGATTCTTGATAAATTTTATTAGTATAATTTCGTGCAGCTATGAGGTATGTAGAAAGCAATTGCTACACAACCCATCGCTCTCAAGAAATTTCAATTTCCCGACCATTCACTCCTGCAAATACACAGCAATTCAATTTGGAAGTTGAAGCCCTCATGCTGCACATTGTTGCTTAATTTTGTTCGAACCCATTGTTAGAAGTTCCTGTGGTTTAGGGTTTGTGGCAAATTATTTGTTTAACCGAGATTGACCACTGAATCCAAGCGACATCAACCGTCTGCTACGCGGAATAAAGTTTTATTTTTATGGTTGTCAGCTCGGTTGTGGGGGGCCAAGATATTTTTATAATCTCCAAATAAAGTCAGATTACTTTATGGGAGAATAACAGCGAATAATGGGGCGTTATTACAGGGGTGTAAAAACGTGGTCAGTTGTCCTCGTAAAAGTGTACGCCTGCAGTAGATACCTACCTACATAAAATTTCTTTATTCGAGCTTACAGGATGGCAAATATATTTTCCTTCAAATTAATAGTTTTATTCGATATTGTATAGGTAAATGTAAGTAAAAGTTCACTGCTAGTTTGGATATTTGTAGATATACATTATATGTATATACTTCTTAATTGGAACCTTTGACCAAGAGATTGGCACTGTACGAGTTTCCTTAAAATAAATAAGGCTTTCAATGGTTTCATATTCCTTCTTTGATAAAGTCTATTAAACCTTAGATCTAGACTTAGGAGGTCCTTCGGCTTAACCTTGAGCCATACTTGAGGAATTTAGGATATATGCAAATAGTTTCAACTACAGCTCAATTTCAGGGAAACCTCTCAAACCTTGTTAACAGCATAAAAAAGTAGTTAAATAGGGATGACCTCTAGAATATAAAATACTGTTTACTTTATTTCAACTCAACGGATTTCTCGACTTATAATACCTTTTATCTCATTTTGCTATATGGACCTATGTATAATTATGGGACGGTGAACTTACACTATTTATTATTTTCTGAAATGCACACATAAATATAATATTGAAATTAATGTTATTTTTAACTATATCTTGATCCTGTTTTATATTAAAAATATATTGTTGTCCCCACACTTTACTATATTATAAATACCAAGAAAATGATGGTGCACCTATAATTATGCGGAGAAGTGTATATTATGTTATGCAGTTAGTCATCAAAAACACCTTCGTACGGCTTTCTATTTAAGGTGAAAATGACCTTTACATTTGTAGATAAAGCTTGCTTCGAATAGTAGAAGATTCCTATGTCAACGTTTACAATAGACTCGGGTTACTATGGTAATTGGAGTTAATTTACGAACGACTTAATTTTGTGATTAAATCGCTAAAGTATGATTAATTATATGGCAGTGGCCGTTAGCATCGTCCATAAATTCGTAATTTGATGGAAATATCTCATGGAAATCATCTATTGCTCATGCAACCACAGAAAACTTGTTGATGATGTGTTCTATTAATTATGTTTACATTCAGAACATTCAGACAATTTCGGAAGGCACGGCAATATACATATGAATGTGAATAACAGAGTCTTAATATTAATTATTTTTATAATAAAAAATAAAAATAAATGCAGTTAAAATTTCAACTAAAGCTTGAAGGACGTCGTGTGGATTTCTTTCCTTTGGAGTGGATTACTATTAAGTAGCACTGAATCTCAAATCAAAGGAAAACCTCAAAAGAAGAATGCAAACAATTTAAATTAATGTTTCAGCTTTTCGGTTTCAGTAGATGCCTTCAACATATACGTCACATTACAATAGCGTATGTAGGTTTGTATATGTATTTCCAGAATGCTGAATGGGAACCGAAGGTATAATATAGGTACTCTTCTAACATCCAATGGCCTGATGCTAAATCTTGTTTGCAATGTTTCCGACGCTGCTTTGATCTTAAATACATGAGATCATGAGATAATTCTCATTTTACATGAATACTTAAATGTTCCGTTCATTAATGATACACTTTTTCCATTTATTTGTTATCCCGTACAGCATGAAAACCTTTATGATAAGATGAAAAAGAACTTATTCTGTGTGTGCGTGCGTAGTGCCAGATTCCCAATACTTTAATCATTTAAAGTGCGTTCTGCTCCTACCTATAAAACTTCGAATTGTTTTGAAAGAAAATATATTTAAAATTCGTGCCGCGTTCCCTAAAGCGTTTGAAATTAAAGCCAATTGCAAAAGATTTCAAGAAGGAAAGAATTAATGCTAAGAAAATTGTTTGATGCAAATTGTATGTATCCCAAGAATTACCGAAGAATCTGACAGAGAAGCAGGTTTACAACCAGGGGATATGCCGTATTTTAGCAAGAATCGATGTGAAAATTGAGTAGGCGCAATTTGCCTGATGACTGGTAAATACACGCCCCGGGCCCTACCATGAGGCATGCAACAATTTAACCGGAAAATTGGAATTCACTTAGTTGTCTCACGTTCGAGAGTATCTTATTAGTAGGCCCAACAATCTCTCTTACTCGTACTGAGTGAACAGCCTAATCTCAAACTGCTGAGTAGGAGGCAAGTGGCAAGTTGGCAGCTCCCTAAATAGACTATATTTGCATTTCCGGTAGCTGGGGGAGGCCTTTGATGACGAGTGAGGGATCCAATTCGAATAAATCTACTTCAACACTTTTTATTCAATAAACATTTGAATAATGGATTCACAGCGCCTAACAATTTAACAACTTTGCCAATCAATTATCTTCCCTTTCGAGGCCGCACATAAACCTTAGGATAGAAGGAGTGGAGCACTCAAGCAGCCTCCGCGTAGTACGCCTGATTTAAATTAAACAAGTACGCTCGACGCTCTTAGTGAGGCACGTCCTTTGGAAGCAAATTCGATCCGAACCATAGCGAGCAATAGGCCGCTATCGCTGCTTGATGTCTGGACGAGGTAAGCAACACAATGAATAACCTTTGCTTTCGTGAATTCAAAGCTGATTAATTAACTGCCTGATCTTGGAGCACGACCTTTCGCACGTTCGCTTACTTAAACATAAAATAATCCGTAGTGAAGAAAGCATCGTTCGTTTCGAGAAAAAATGTTCCTTCGGTAGAGAGGAGTAGGCAAATTGTTGCGATAATATTTTTTGATTGATTGCTTTAATGAGGCTGACTTACTCATTTTCGCGGCAATAAATCAACAGCATGGTGCGGTAGACTAAACACGGATTAGTGTAAGTACCCACCTACGACCGACGGGGCACAAATTAGAAATTTATAGAGTCGTTTAGGTTGATAGGTAATTTCTCTCTTCGTGAATAAAGCGATTGTTGTTTAACTACTATTTATTTATCATACTATCGGGAAAAAAGACAAATGTGTAGCCTTTTAAGCCCAGACGTGCACTGCGATTTCGAGCTACGCGGCCAAATAATAGCAGCAATGTATTCTTACGCAAAGTTAACCTATGTAATACATATATACATATACATATTATATTAACTTTGCTTATGGGGAGCGGTTAAAAAGTAGCAGAAGCCAAGTGCGCACGCCCTCATAAAACAGCGTGTGTTACATTTTGAGCCGCGCTGCAAACAGCGAGCCTGGGCCAAAGGCTTCTATGATAAATTTCTAAAGTACTGAAACATTTTTATTATCTTCTACCTAGTTGGTGTGGTGCCGCTATCCCGCATTTTCCTGAATTTGTAAACTAGAAATGTTCGTCCTTATTTAATAGTCGGTGAATAAGTTAACTACAGCTGAGACGAACTCGGGGCATTAACCGGGCGCAAACATTCTTCTACAGAAAACAAAACCCTAATCAAAGTATGACTTTATCAAAAATTACAATCGATGCATGCCTTTGTCATTCAGAAGGTCACGTATGCGAAACACGCCTGTGTCAGCAACCCCGAAAACTATGGATTCGACACTAATATCGGTTGTTTACTATTTGTACAAGTCTCCCCTCCAACCCCATCCTGGTGCTAGGAGGTTCTTATTAATATTATTATTGGAGCGAGCCTATAGGTGGACACTGCGACCAGGGAAGTTCTTTTGTGTCTTTTGTGTGCCGGAGATGATGGAACGTCAGTCGACCGAGGATCCTTCCCCTTAACTGTTCCAGAGCATGACAAGCACACGCAGTTTCGTCATCCTCAAGACATAGACGGCATTCCCTCTCATTAGAGAATAGACAGGAATATCTTGTTTAGGTTATAACATAGTCCATGGTGGCCTGAAAGGTAGCCTATCATAGCCTGAGATCCTTTCTATTAAAGGCAATGATGTCAGAGTAGGCGTGCATAAAGGTTTACGAGCTCTTTAGGCATACGATGCCCAGAGATATTTCTCCAGTATATAGAGACTGTTGGCTCCTAGGCGCATTCTCTAACGCAGCTTTGGTCGAGGAACAGTTTATGCTGGATTTAGACGTTAGTGGATGGATGGACTATCTAAAGTTTATAATTTTGAACAGAAGATTCCACATTCCAAATGTTTTCCATTCCACAATAATTTTTTTAAAATTGAGATGGGACATTCGAAATCACTTCATTCATAGAAATCCCGTGAATTATTGATAACGGAGATCCATTTTCATGGCAGTTTTATGAAATTAAAAAGTTTTGGACGCTATATCAGATCCGACATTTTGGAAAATTATACTTTAACTGAACGAGAGGTATAGTCTATATAACATTAACCTGAAATTCGGACTGGGTCTATTCTGAAATCCGATTCACGTGAAAAATATGACCACGGAACTTTTACTTCGCTCATACTGAAAATATTCACTTCAGTCGATGAGAATAAGTTCTACTGACAGTTCCGCATAAGAAACCGTTCTCATATGTATCGGATCTCAGAATAGTCCCCACTACCTTTGGGAAAACGATGACAAATATCGCAGCAGACGTTTAGAAGTGATTGGAACCTAAATAAACAAACCTATGATTTCAAATGTGTTTGAGACAAGCCTACCTTTATCAGATGTAGTCCAGGCATACATATATATCCTTAAAAGCAAAGAAGTCCTTCAATCGTTAATCGCACAAGAAATACTTTTCATAAAAAAACTACGAAATACAAAGAGCACGTTATCCAGATTAAATAGGGAGCCTAAGAAACTGTTCTGAATAAAAGGCTTTGCATAACTAAAATGTGAACACATTTCGGTATAGGAAGAGTGAGGGGGAGTGATGCAGTAAAATGTTATTTTAAGATGTCCGATGAAATGGAGGTTCCCGCAGCAAAGTGCTTTCCTTTTAAATCTGGGACTATGGACCAGCATTCCTTTGAGCTCAGTTGTTATAAAAACTGTCTTTGATTTGCATAGTTCCCTGCACTGTGTATTTTCTTTTAAATTGCATGCCTTTATGTTTATTTTGCGGAGTGTGTTGAGCAGCCCAAGTAATTTTTCCTCAGAATTTTTTTCTGGATCAGATATCTCAATAAGATCAATAAAATGGAGTATTGGCAATCTATACTTCGCCTTAACGTATTTCCAACGCAAATTATATTAATACAGCACACGCTTTTGATGTCAGTCAGTGGGAAATTTTAATATCTTAAAATAAGTATGTATATTTTTATTTCTTTTTCAAATCTGTACCTTAAGCCGAAGGTTCGTGAGTTTGAAGACTCAACAACACCACGTGACGCCCAAAAGTTTTAATTAAAAAATAAAAAATTTTCCAATTTGTTTGGATAACTAGAAAATAAATGTTAGCCAGATTGTAGCCCACACTGCAATGCACATATTGCAAAAAATATGGCGGCGGGATTTTATCTTAATTATGGCGCACTTGATTGAGTTATGGAAAAATTTGAAATTAAAGTTCGCCATTAGAAATACACGGGGTGCTTACTTCTTCCATTAAAAATTCACTATTTTGCATTTGTTTTTATTTGTTCGTGTTTCTCTTTTGGCCATACTGTTATTAAGAAATTTCGAAAAAAAATCCGGTAACTTTTTAACCACGCCCCTTCTCCTATACACAACAGTTGGATTGGGAGAAATATCGCACGGTTAAGCTAAAAATAAAAACAGCTAAATTAATGTTTTGCAGCCTCTGCAGATCATTTCAATTAGTGGAAAGTCGTATTTTTGTACAAGAAATATTCAGTCAGTAGACATTTTGTAAACGGTAAATATTCCTTTGTGCCGATGACACATGAACAACCTAACTTTGCCGAGTTCCATATTTCCATTTATACGGAGTCCGTACGGAGGTTTATACGGACGTATCGAGGTGGCAAATAAGCACTGCTATTTTTAAATGCGAAATATTTTTAGATTTTTATTGCTAGTACTAAAACAATCCTTGTATTTTGTCTATCCTTGAATAGGCACATTGGATCCGGTTTTGAAGTTTCCAGTACAGCCCTTAGGCAAATCAATCAGCTTCAAACTTTCCACCATTACAGATTGATTTTTGTTCTATTAGAAATTCGGTAGGTATTAAGCAGTCTTCTTAAAGTGCTTTCCACTCAAGGAAGTGCCATGATACATCAATGCTAGTTTCCTCTTATAGAAGTTATTTTCAAGAACGAACGTGACGAACGATAACGATTTCCATCCCTCTTCAAGCATAATAGGTACATATGCTGTCATTGTGCCCAGTAAATCATCTCTCGTTGTATAGCTCATGAGAGGATATTGTAAGCTATATAAGTAAGCCAATTTGTCCGCAACATAACCTACGTCATACATACGTCGTCGCACATTCATATCTGGCTTTATTCCCCTTTAAGCAGATAACTTATTAAATTGAATACGTTTCCTACAAAGCTCTCGGAAGTTGCTGTTGTGCCTTTCCAGTATAAAGAACTATAAATTTCAGTTCGAGTGAAGCGTGCTTGTAGTGGGGAGTCATGATCTCGTGGAACATTACGTTGTTTGCTTGAAACCACCAGATTTATGCTTCACGGTTCGATATCGTTCTCCAGCCAATAATTTATGTTTCCTGGCTCCAGGAGATTGTGCTTACAGAGGTTATTCCAAGGATTAATAATTTCTGGCCATCATTCCTAAAACGTGTTTAATTTTCTTTCTGGAAAATTGAAATCCAACTGCTTCCTGCTCTTACCCCTGAACGTTCATTTATTGATGAGAGCTACTCGTCGAGCTAAATTTGGAATAATGTCTGTGGGGAGTCCAGAGATATAACAAGATAATCGCGACGTTATCATTCTTATCGCAGACATTGAATTGAAATTGATTGATATGGCTGAATTCGTTTCTGGTGTTCACAAAAACTTGAAAACTCCGAATTTGCTACAGGTGCTCTCGCGTGCATTATTCATATATCGCATGAGGTAAGTTGGCACATATTAAATAGAATTTTACATATCGATTTGGTACTGAAAATGACATGTGCCAAGCTGAGATCAAATTTAAATAAATGAGATGTTACTCCACATGAAGATTTTATACGTCACTCGCTTTCCAAATATGAAAGTCAGGAAGACGATTCTTCAAAATGTCAAGTATAATATGAAGCAAAAATATTATTCTTGAATCACCAAACCAAAAAAGGTTGTAAAGTAAACTCTCTATTGTGCGGGTTTTGTGACTCAAATTAATTCTCAATGAACGTTTTTCAAATATGGGACCGCATGAATAATAGCCACTAATATATATGTAAATATTGTGTATAAAATTGCCCCACATATTTGTTCAAGATCTCCATAACTTCCCAATTATTCTTTAACACCTATCCCTACACCTTTCCGATAGCTTGAGGCGGTCCATTTAAAAACATATTTCGGCGAAATGATTTTGCTTGTTTGTTTTGTTTCTTTAATTTGTTTTTCAGCCATCATTTTAAATGTCCTCCAGGACACACCATAAGAAGAAGTCTAACGGTATTAAATCACCCGAACAAGGTCGTTCATTTTTGGATTTAAACGATTCACCAAACGTTTCTCAATAAATGAATTTATTCTCAGGCTGTGTGGCAGATGGCGCCCTCTTGTTGAAATCACCTATTACCCAAGTCTACAGATATTATCAATATTGGTCCAAATAAAATGGGTCTACGTCAAGCGATAGGTTTTGTGTATGTAAAAGCTACTAATGAATGAGCTTCAGCCCAGATACAGCAATTCTACTTGTTAACGAAACCATTGAATCAGAAGTGAGCCTCATCACTACAGACGATTTCTTTATGAATGCTTGAGCACATACATATATATTTGATTTGATTTTTGATTTTGATTTTTTATACATAGTACTTGGGACCGCTATAAATTGAAAATTGTGAATAAATAAACGTAGTAAGAGGGTGTTATTTGACCAATATGATGTTTCAAGCTAAAATTTAAATATAAATGTTTTTTATAAAGTTATTCCAAAACAAAGTACTGTGGCTTTCATCTATTGTGCTATTTAACCACATAAGACGAATACAAATCGAGATTTATACACTTAAAAAATAGACAAAAAATATATATGACGTTATTTCATCTAGTACTGAAAGAAAAAATCGCACAGGAATTCAAAAAAAAATAAAACAAATGCTCTCCAATCCCCGCTGACTGCTATATTTATTTTTAAGATACTCCATTTAACTATGAATTTGATCTCTTCGAAGGCCTTAATTCCCCGTTAAAGGTTTCCTTGAAATGCCCCCTGAAACGTTATTGTGCACACAATTTAAATGGACCCAAATCGATGTACTCATTGGCACCGAATAAATTTCACATCAACGTTCCTTTGCAAAACATTTTCATTGATAGTCACCCTCCGGCAGTTTGTGTTGACACACTTTCCTCTACTCTACATAGATAAGGCGACCATTTTCCACCCTCTTCTAATCGATGCCAATACTTTTCTGCTGACTAAATGATGGCTGTAGCTATGGGTTATCTTAAGATGCCCATTGCTGCTATGAACAACATTTGTCACGTTAATAGGGCATCATGTAGCAAATGAAGGATATTTATTTTGGTGTACAACCAAAGCGTAAACACTTTTAAACCGCCCAAGATGGGAAGGAAGGAAATGTACATAGTTCTGACTTAAAAAATCAGTCGGTGATTGAAGATTTGTGGAAATATTTTGAATGAAAAATTATCTTGTTTTTAAAAGTATACGACTTTGAATACACATCACACGAAAATATATATAAATCGAACCAATATAAAAGGATAAATTCCCAAATGTTTAGCAAAAATTAGCCGGGAGGAAAAAAATTAGAACGTTTTATCACGTTAGTATAATTTCTTTATAAAAAGCAGTAAAAATTATTTTATTAACATGTATTTATTGTGGGAACGGTAACATATAATCGACAGTCAAAAGGTCAAAGCGAGAGGATATGACACTTAACAAAATTAATTTTATATCATTGAGCAGAATTTCTTATTTCGATTGATTGTGTGACACTTTTCATGTAAATGTAAGCATCTCAAATCTCTCTTCCATTTCCTTTCCCTATTTTCTATGTCATTTTAGGGCTGTCGTTGCGTTTGATGAATGCCTCCTTCCAAGATATTTTAGATTACAGTTTTCGCTACCTACTAGGATGCTGTAGTCTGTAGTGTAGGATAGACAGATTGATTGACAAATGGACAGAACATAACTAGAAAGGTTCTCTGCACTCACGTATTACCAAATATATGCCTGGTGCGAAACTCTGAAAAATCAGGGCACCACATATGTATGTAGTTTGTCGCAATGAAAACAGACTGGTCGAAAATATAGAATGTTTTTTATTCAAATTATTTTTTTTTATTTGGAATAGTCTCCCCCTAAGGCCCCTTCACAAACAGACGGTTTCCAAATAGTACCGTCTGAAATATAGTCACCTAGGGCAAAGAATATAGAAATACTTTACAAGTAATGTTCACTCTTTTTTTAAGACGCAGACGCTGCGATTTTTCAGTCAAATAAAGCAAGAGAATTGCCCATTAGTAAGAAATTAGTAATACATCCTGTAACGCTTTTCCAAGTTTTTAAAATTTCACGCTTCGCCTGGTTGAATAGGGTAGGGGATAAATTCACCCTACCAATTTTCACCCGGTCATTTTTCCCCTTCTAATTTTCCCCGAGCCCCTGTTTCTCCTTAGCCTTTTTTCCCAGGGGGTTAAATTTGCCTCAGTTCTTTTTCCTTTTCTAAGTTTCGGAATAATATACTGAAATGTGCCTTTTACAAAATAATTTATAGACTGAAATACAACAGCGTAAAAATGACCGGAGGAAAATCGGCAGGGTTAGCTTCACCCCCAATCTTTGAAAAGTCTTTGCCTATGGGCTGATATTGAAGCTTTCACACGACACGGCGACGGTAACCCTTGAGTTTCTGTTTTCATATGGCACCGTTTAGACGAAAACCGTCTGTGTATGAAAAGGACCTAAAGCGGTACAACTAGGGGTATGATTTTAAACTGATTCAATATGCGATGTTTTCATGAGCGACTTGGACTTCTTCATGAGACACTACGCTACGCAGGCGTGTCGTGGGCGTTTAAAATTTTTATAGACTTGACGCCCAAGATGCAGCCGTTTTACATTTTTTTACACACGGGAGGAAACTTACAAATTTCAAAATTTCCATTTTTTAACATCTTTGGATTCCTCATTAATAATATGAAAAATTTATAATTTGTATTATAAATTTAAAATTTATAAGCATGTTGGTGTCATTTACAGAATGAGAGAAAATACGCCCTGTTTGGAAGATTTTCTGTGCGTTATTTTGTAAACTGTTGCTTGTACGTCAAAAGCGTACATACGGGGACAAGTCATTATCGGCACTTGAAATATTTGGTTTAGCTCACCAAAATCGGAGGTGAGACTCAAAAATAATTAACAGTTACCAAGAGTCCTTATTACTGGCTATATAATATAATAAGTGGTTCCTAATGCGGGCGATTGGTGGGGTCGGAACCTTTAGCAAGTATGTACTATAACTTTAAAGAGCACAGCACACTAAAAAACTACTTTATGAGAAACCAACTTTTTTGATTCAATCCGGTCACTAATCACATTTCTAGTATACATATATACAACTGAATTCTCTTGAGAAACGCAGGCCGCTTCGGTTACCTCATCAAGATGTACTGCTGTCAGTAGTGATATTATATATTCAGAAGGTCTTACTGCTGATCTACAAGAATTTTATTTGGGTACCTTTAGGATTATGAGAAATGGAGGACGTATTATCCCGGCGAACAAATATTTGCAAAGAAAATTAGACGTCGAATTTCTAGGAAGATTCATAAATATTTATGCTGAGCGGATACCTAAAAGAAATTGTTTCCTGAAAGTTGAGGCAGTAAGAGGTAATAATCATTAAGTGTTATTACGCAGCATACTTTCCGAGATATTGATAGCTATTTGTGAGCAATTTACGAGAAAAGAAAAACACTGTTGTAAATGTGCTTGCTTTACAAATCAATTCGTCCGCCCCATTTTCTTAATGTAGGATAAAACTGCTCTAATGATGATTTTAATGGAATAGCAGAGCGAGGAAAAGGCAAGCACTAGTTTCGTGATTTCATGGCAATGTGGATATTTGCTTCAGGCGAAAAAATATGGATCAATGCACATACTCGTATGTATATAAATTTGAATACTTACTTTTTCGTCTGCATATTCCACTTACTAAGTCGTATTTGACGTTTAAAAAATGTTTGTTTGTCTGTCTGTACAAACGGATTTAACTGAAGCTACTAACATGAAATTTGCACAGTTTATAGACAGCAGTTAGTTTTTGTTTCAACGCAAAACAACTATCGAAATGGAATTTAAAGATGATGAATCCAATATGGCGACTAAAATTTTGTGACTTTAAAGGATTCTTATGAATACTGGTCCCTTTATGTCTTCGCGGTCGTTTTCCTCGCAATTCTTCCCTTTCAAATCTCGAAGGCAAAAAAATTCCACCGATTTTTTTACAACAAATCAGTAAAAATCATTTAAATGCAATCAGTGAGAAGTGGATGACATTGAAAAGCGCGTATGAAATTAAATGTTTAGATTGCCCTTGTGTGTACACACGTATGTATGGACTTACATTGGGAAACGAAAATGAACTAACAGGAGCATCTGACTACATTGGAACTTATTTGTCTGCCACACTTATCTGATCCGAGTATCGCCCCACATATCAGGATGTAGATCCGATTATGTAGTCAGTCTGACAATTTAATTTCACCAGCATCATAACATCCTACTCCTGACTTATTGCTAGTATATCGAAGCTTACCTTTATACACCTGGAGACCGTGCGGTGAAATTCATAATGGCGAAGAGTTGCTGTCACCAAAAACTTTCGCTAAACTAAAGTCAATTAATGTACACTTGCACAATTGGTAAGCGCGCTAGCTGAAACTGACAACAGCAATCGGATGTGTGTGCCACTCCATAGTAACGCAGCGGGAAATACTCTCCAAGGATGTTTGTGGAAGCTATAATACTATATATGCATTATAGAAAAAATTCCTGGAATGCCTATAATGAGCTCATTTATTAATCTTTGAAGGGCAGTGGCAAAACAATGTTAACACTCTACTGAAATATCTGTTGGAAGAATTGAAAGAGGAGAAAATTAAGAATCTTCAAATATTATTTCAGAGTTCAGTGAACAATTTTATACTCAATTGGTATCCCTGCTAACACCTGTTGAGAAGTATTATATTATAGGTAATTTAAGTTCACGTCCAGAATTTTGCAAGTATGTACATGTATGTAAGTTAAGAGTTCTCGTAATTTTCCCACTCTTACTAGAATAAGATTTGCCGAGCGTTCATCGGACAGCCAAATGCACATGCATCGACATGATCGGCACACCACTATGCATAAGTTCTACTGGCAGAGCAAATTTTTTGATTCAAGTTTTTGCTCCGACTGCGGTTTCTGTTATTTGGTAATATGATTTATTTCTTGTGATTTCAACGGTACCCAAAGGAAGTACCTATACCCTAGAGAATTTATCTTCAGCATGAAAATTTAAAACTCCAACGCACGTACATCGATTCCAACCAAAGTACTTTACCATGCTCCCGTTTGTGTTCAAAAATATGTAATATAATGAAAATTTTGCTGGAATACATCTAAAAACTATTTCAGCAATGCTGCATATTTTTGTATATACTTGAGTTGAGAGAATTCTCATAAAGCGGCAGCATCGCAACAGAAAATATTTTTTCCAGAGTATCTACCTACGAAAGTTCCACCAAATATTTACGGCAAAGCAAGGGCTAGGGGGTGGAGGTTACACACTCGTATTAAAACTGCGCCTCGGATGACAGTCATAAATAAAAAGCTATTTATTTTCAGTATAACAACATTCATAAAATGCAGAATTATTTACATGAAGTTCAGTGACTCGCTTTCCGCTACATTTAAAAAAGCGATGAGTTCTGGAATAATGATGCAGACTTGTGTATGTCTCAAATGTAGGTCTCATCCTTCTTCATCGTGTCCTGCACATTGTTCTCCGTGTAGACCTTAGGCCGGCCATTCAAGGTGTTATCAACTACGACGACCACGTTCGTTCCCCCTGTCGCCGTTGAATTTATTGACACCTCTTCCTGAAAGAAGAAGTTAAGGTCGCTTTAATCCGATTTAAGAAATGTTTAAAAAGTTCTGTTATTCTCTTGAGAAAATCCCATTCAATAAAAAGTGTGAAAATGTATTCTGCCCGTTTCACGAGACGTGAAATGGCTCCACACATTCCACATATATACAAATTTATATTCTCCGGGACTTTTTATGTGCTGCTATTCAGTCATTCGAAAAGCATTAGGTTCGATATAGGGAGATAAAAAGGTTATCTAGTCAGGGAGTGTTAAATAAATACCTCGCTAACATTCTGCTCACACAGTCGCTCTCTGAATTGGGACGGTTCTGTTTTTCAGGCTTGGTCAAGCACATCAGAAATTCGAGACAAACAGCCCTGGCTTTAAATCAATCAAACAAAGAGGATAAAGAGGACGAAAAAGGAATGAAATGATTTGCACAGTTTACGACATCAGGAATTTAAAAGTCCAAAGAAGTAGTCTATTTCTGACCGTAGTTAATTTGTATTACGGACCACCCTCGAGATTTTTCACTTCCTTACCTTTTTTTCCTACTTGCCTAATCAGTATGAGCTTTTAAATAATATGTAGATGTTGATTTACTCCAATCAAATATTATTTCCATAAGATTTAGGGAGCGGTGTGCGTTATGCAACAAGAAAAACTCTTGGTTTGCAAGAGTATTCCCAATATACACGTATATTGTTTATATCCCACGGCATCTCCAGAAAAATACTAATTGGCAAAAAGTGGCCCTGGAGATATTATGTTCGCATGAGTGACTGTCCACATAGTAAATTTTTTATGCTAGCATCTACACATTTCCTGGTATTATTCAAGAACGAGTATCAGTGCTATTTAGGCCATTTTTTGTGTGTAAACATTTCAGTGGAGAGCAACATAATCAATTTTTTAAGTTCGGGTTAAAGCAGCCACGAGCGAACTGTTAGAGACTCTGTTCAGCTTACTAGGATTTTATTTATTTATTTTATTTATTTGTTTATTTTTACAGATGGATAAATTCAACTGCATAAAGTATCAAAGACGCGGTCGGCAACTTGGGCCATATGGCGTAGAAAAGAAATACCGAAAGGCAAGACATATTTTAAAAGTAAAATCGTTTATGTAAATCGGTTCGGTTTTATGCAAAATATATTTTTTTAAATCTTTCCGTTAATCACGCTGACTGGCAATGCACTAACAATAAATATTGTGACAATATTGTAATATTTTAGGTAATAACTTTTACTCACAGAGTTTGCCACCACACTTAAAAATTTACTACTTCTATCCCTTCGCACATGACCACGATTGAAGGTCATAATCAAATCGCGGTCACATCCACACGATTTTGAAGGACAGTAGAGCGTGAAAAAGCAAAGAAAGTCGATATTAATATTTTTGATAATATCGCGAAAACGTAGACATTCATCGCATGAATATCAGACAGACGTTCTTTGAGGTGACCCAAACGCAAATCCGAAAAAATCGCACAAATCATAACATGGCAACCTAAGATATTGAAGGACAAGTTTTTTGTAAATATCTTACGTTGTATGCATAGGATATCCATAAGGTCTATGTGAAAGTTGTGGAGAATTAAATTATCGACAAGATTGGTTTCTTGCATTTTTTCCAGAAACCCCGCTCTTTTCGAGATATTCAAGGTCAAAGTCTCAAAAACAAGGTTTTTCGCAAATATCTCGCTTCGTATGCATTGGAAGTCGATGAATGAAGTCAATTCAAAAGTTGTAGATAATTTAATCATCTGCAAGGTTGGTCTCTTGCACACAAAGTGCAAAGGCGTGAACCCAACTGAGCTACCTAAGTACATGAGTGTGGATATAGTTATGGATATCCCTATAAATAATAATAAACTGTTAATTATTTAATAGAGTTTTAAAGATTGGATATAGCCGCCTAATCAAAATCCTATAAAAGCGGAAAAGTTGTCACTGAAATAATTGCAATCGCTAAAATAGTTGCACCTACAAGTACAAATTTTTACTTGTTGCTGACTGGCAAGCTCCAACCTACGCGGAAAGAATTCTAAATGTGGAAAAAGTGAAGTTTATTTCAGTGTTGGTAGTTCAACGGTAAGTTCCTGGACTAGACTAATATCGTACTTCAAAGGCGTGGGCTTGATTCCCACTGTAACACAATTTCGCCTCATGGTTTGTGAGATTTCTCTCATGGCATCAAAGGATACCCTATATGGTATAAGCTTCAGTTACATCTGAAAAAACAAACTATATAATTGCAGCATGGTGTATCTGAATTGTATAACCCTCTGGGAACATGCAAAAATTCCATGAATGCTACCATTTTAGGAATGGCAATATTGTCGTCCGCTTTAGATCTACATACAAAAGTTCTATATGCTTGTTGAATAGATCTACCATTTCTTTCGGACTTCTTCTCATATAATTCCGTCTGGCATAGTGCAGTTATCAAATGCACTGTTTATTCGTTTAAGGTAACAATGTGAGAATATCCACCCTTTATTTGATTTTGGTTTTACGTCATTCCATCCTTCTGTGCATAAGCAAACACCGTATGCCGAAATGAGTTACAGCCTCAGGAGATGGCTTTGACTCTAAAAATCACTGCTTGAAAAATACGACCCTCACAAAGCGTCACAAAGAAACAAATCGAAATCGTTGAAGCTAAAATTGGCTATTTTTCGCGATTGGGCGTGTGCTCCTCCTCCTTCCTATCAGGTATAGATTTTGCTATCAAGTGCCACCACATTCGCAATGCACACCCACTCCGCTTTCATTGTTACAAATTTTATCAATTTCAGCGAGATAATCGACGTCGTTCTCACTTTATTCCTCCACAAATCTATTTTCTATTTAAATTGAATTGAACCGCGCCACATAAAACATATGTGATTCCCAATGAAATGCGACTTCCCGCACGTAACATGTGCGTACCTTCTAGTGCTCAGGCACGCACAGCCCAAAAGACATTCTTTCTCTGACATTTTGTCAAGCAAATTCCCAGGCCCGTTCGTGCCTCGTTGGGCGACAAGAAAAACTATACATGCCTCCCCTGTCGATGTACCCACACGTTAGGCTATAAATTCCTTCTGCGATAAATTAGGAAAGGGTTAAGCCCTATGCTTTATATTCCAGCAGTTGATGTCAGAGGAAATTGTCATAAAATGCGGTTAGTCCCATTTTCACTGATTTTATTCCCAAGTCGGAATCTTCAACGCTCCCTGCGATATTGTTTAGGGGAGTACGAAAGGATTCTACCATTGCTCGAGGAGCATTCTTTGAATCCTGAATGCTCTACGACTTTGATGGCGTAATCTGACGTGCTTTAATGAATGAATGGAAGCAACGGCAGGTACAGCGTACCGTTGCCCTTTGCTGCGGAAATCAATTAGGCAGAACGAAGAGGACTATTGATTTCCTAATACTGACGTCTTCTATCCACTGCAGCCGGTGGTTTTCCTTTGAACAGAAATCCATTGTAAATATTTCACTCGGGCTGAAAAGGTATTGTGAAATCCTTCGCCTGGTCAATTTAGTGCATGAATATTCACAGGCATTCAGATTTGGAAGCTTCAAATTTCACCGAATATTTGCTTTTAATTTTGTTCAAAGTGACAGTACGCACTCCAAAGTTTTAAATCATTTATCTGAATAAGAATCGTTCCCGAAATAAGTTAAGAACTTAGCGTTCATGACGCCTTAACAAGCATTGTTTCAAAATTTAACGGCTGGCCATAAGCATTAATCTTGAGGTTTTCCATATATTCAGGTTTCTGTATCTAGCTGCATTTGTTTTACATGCTTCAGAAACGGTTTTAATACCCTTGCTTTAAGGATTCAAAAAATATTTTTGTTTAATTTTAACCTGCATCAGCTTTATGCTTATGCCCAAAAATGTGCAAAACAAACCATCCCCTTCGGCTCTTCCTCATCAACGAAGTTTGCAATCCAAAAAATCTTAAATAACACAGGCCTGCAAATAATGGGGTCATGTCAGTTGTTGGTAAGCTAAGCGTCTTTTCCGAAGTAAATTTCTGCCTAGAATCCGAATCGGGTGTCAGAATTATCCCAGTATATTCCATTAACTTGATGAGTATTTCAATTTACACTTTCACATAGAACTTTTTTACTGGTTTATTTTTCTTGAAAATTTTTGTTCCAGTGTTTTTGAGGATACTAAGTACAAATATTACGTAGGAAAAATAAAATTTCCATTCCCAATATGGCGGATTCAAAATGGCAGATATACTTTGTAATTTTCAGTAGCCGTAACTTTAAAAAAAATGTAAATTGATCTCTCGAACTCTTAAATTGAAGAGTAACAATAGTACTAAATGATGTAGATATAGAGAGCAGAAAAAATTTGCGCACTCTGTTAATAAACTCAAAGTTAGCCAGAAACGTCATTTTTTGGGTACATAACCTCAATTATCTCAAAATCCTGGCGTGCTGGGACAATTCTGACGCCGGATTCAGATTCCACGCAAGAAATTACTTCGGAAATGATGACCAGCTTTTCAACAATAAAACAATGTTGACCTCTGTAATTCATACCAATATAGAAGGACTGATATACATACATACATTATACGTAAAATAAACCAAAGTTCCAGACATTTCCGGTTTTCGAAGAAAATAACTAAATCTGTTAATTTTTCACCCTTTAATTTGTAAGCTATTATATAATTATGTAGATTTACTAATGTATGATTGATTGTATGAATAAAATTATTTGTAATATTATCCTGAACGGAACCCTTAACACACACATTAACGCACAACATTTTCCCCATGTATGATGCAGTTTGATGCGTTGCGCATCTGGTTGATGAAATTCAATCGCCTTGGAAAACTTTTGTACAGCGGGCGGCGTTGCGCCAATATTTTGCAGTGTATGGCGATGTTTGCGCAATAATGATGTCATCGCCTTTTAATTGCGGAGTGTTGGTGTTGCAGAGTGCACAGCTTCACACATGTTTTCAATTCAATTCATTTATTTCGAGAAACTCTACACATTTAAGCCATAGCTTCTAATTATGTGAAGGTATATAAAAACAATAGCTTCATGCATATGTCTGCATATACCTAATAAAAACAAATAAGCAAAACAAAATTAAGAAATTATATAAAAGTAGATTTCGCGACGAGAACATAGATGCAACTAAAGTTTATTCAATTCGTTGCGTAGTACCATATATGGCTTACCATGTATTTCTTGGCGAGCAAAAGTTTCTACAATTTGTTCAATCGTCTAAGGGGGCCTTTAGAGTCTGACTCGCGCTTGGCCGGTCTTGATTTTTTACTTGAACGGGCTTCTAATTAAATACCTACTTCTGTCTCCGTCTTATCGATGGTAAAAAGATGAAAGACAAATGAAATTTTAAAAACAATTAAATATTTGCGCAATCATACCGGGAAAAATTGTCTGAAATTCTCATATTCCTTACATATGGTTTAAATGACCAAAATTTACAAATTTTGTAGGTACATATTTGGGCGATTACACTTAAGCGTCAACCCAAGTGATGATTAGATATTTTTTCTGTTGTATTTATTGTGTCGTCAATACCCCAAATTTTCCATCTCTAACGTAACATGGGATATTTAACCAGTGATTTATAAGACATTTTCACCCGCTGTTACATGCTTAAGATTTTTTTTCGAAATTTTTGAACAACGTGATTTAATCTGTTAATATTCTAAAGTACAGAAAGCAATTTGTTTGCTCATTTTCTAACGTTTATTTACTTTAAAATTTACACAAATAGCATGTTACCAATTCTATTCAGTCCGTGACGCTCCACATGAAATTAGTTACCATACGTGTAAACGAGTGCGTTTCAAACGTAACGAATTGTAGGCCGGAACAAAAGTATCTCATCACAAACACACTGTCTCAAAGGTCGTACACGAGTAATTAATTAATTCTGATGTTTGTTTACATTACTGGGTTGGCAGCGCTGCATGAAATCGTGTAAGATGTGACTGTTGGTCGAGGGGGTGTGTCTTGGTGGAAGTGGATCACAGGGATTGCATAGGAAGCTGTAAGGTCGGTCATAAGAGGCGGAGGAGCGACCGCAAAAAGTGGATTTCATTCTAGGAAGTGACGATTTTTTAGGAAAGGTTCCATATGTTCGGAGAAACCTAACGCAAGGGACACCCTCCTTCGTTCAGTGATTCCTTTACCCCATTTGCGGCATTTTGAAGAGGGCGGTAAAAATCAACCTAATTTTTTTCTAAAAGCGGACCATTTCATTTTAGCCTTCCTTTGAAACCAATTTCATATTTCAAACTGACAAAAAGTCTTTACAATTAATTAAAATGAGAATCGTTGTGCAGGCAGAAGTGCCCGTTGCGGACTGATTATTATAAATATGAACTGATTGGGATAAATACTAAATATTTAACTGCAAATGCTTCAATTGATTTTGAGAAGTTCATTAATATGCATTAATTGCACCTTTTCTAAAAATTAATGAATTTTTACTAATTCAAATAATCAGAATAATTCGAAGAAGAAAAATAGTCCTAACTATTCTGGCACTTTAAATTCGTTCAGTTGATTGTTGAAAATTTATAAATTAACTTGAGTTGATAATGCAAGCTTCTTGTAGGTCTGGTCATTTAATCACTTTTTGTGGAATACGATGTGCTCTACAACGTCAGAAATTAAGCAACACCAACTACATACGTTCGACTGGAATGGTATCTAAAGCTATCACTTCTTTTGTTTTCCGTTACGCTGTAGCAATTGAACCTTATCCTCTAATATCACTAACTTGAATTCAAGTTTCCATTATTTATGAATTGTACTGTGCTTAGTTACAATTTACACGATTTAAATATTTGATGTTTTAATTAACTACGTAACTCTATATTTGAAAGCATATCATGAAAATCAAACATTCTTTCATTTTCGGGTAGATTGTATCTCATTTCGTCTCACCATAACATACCATGATTGCATCCTCTGCTCATCTTACTATCCGTGGTCACCAGGTGTGTTTTCATTTAATCTCTATACCGCTTATAAGTTTAATTAATCCACCTACATCTTTTGTGAGCACCTTTGACAACGCTTGAGGTTTGTAAGGACATCTTACCAATTAACTGCTGGAATTCTCGTTTCCAATCAACGCTACGCAAATTGTATACACACACCAGGTGAAGCTACTGAACACATTTCGTCGAGGTGCTTTTCATTCAACAAATGAGTAGCACTTCCTCAAATCATGAAATTGATTACCTGCAATCAATAAGGATTCGAACAATAGCTTCAGCTGTTGCCGATGGCAAAGCAATCTGGACAGGATGAGAAAACAATGTATACATTGTTTCACAGGTGTAATGAGTGATCAAGAAAAATTGACTGTCATTTGCATCCGAGCCGTGTTGCCCTTTACTCCTCGGTATGTGGCACCGTTAGCTAAGTCTATTAGTATAAAGGTTGTGAACTCGAAAACAAAATTGCGTGCCCTTCGATAGGCGGTTCGCACACTTTATTGATTTGCTGTCTTTATTGCTGGCAGTATCCTGCTAATGATAATTAAGTGAACAGCGAAGTGAAAGTGGTTGTGATCTATCAGCAAGAAATAGAATTAAATTATCGGAAATCAAATTAATGAATAAATAATCGATAGCTATTAGCGGACAAGTAACATATGCTGCGTGCATAATAATTGAGTCATTTAATTTCCACATTTTCACACGAGGAGAAGTAACAGGCTTCATAAAGTCTAATTAGCATTGACGGGGCACTGGAAGAACACCGGTGAACCTAATTAAAACAGCTTTCAACTTTCCCGGTATATTATCAGTTCTAGTGAAATGAGAGATCGTAACTTTAAGAGAATTTCTAGAATTAAAATATTTTGAAACTACGAGAAAGTCCTTTAGAGAACTTGAAGGGTTGTTTCAATCGTGTCTTATGTCATATTAATTTTAATTTGGTCGATTTTAAGCTTACTCCAAAGTTCAATTTGTGGTTTTCAGTAAATATTCAAGTTACTCTACACTCACAGCAAAATGAAACTTCGCAGAAATATCTTTGTATGCCGGTAAAGCTTCTTAGCAGGAAATGGGATTCGCACACGTCTGCCTGATTTTGAGAGGGAAATGAAATTTTTTACACTTGAAGTTGAGTTTTCAGTTTTATATTCGTTTAAAACATTGGGAATGCCTAGCTAAATCGAACAGAATTTGGAAAGCGCAAGTACTATTTCTGACCTTCAAGATGCACTAAGTTTGCCTGAAAGATGCATCCGCCATCCGGAAACAAGGCAGGAAGGCAACGAAGTTATGGTCTACACTTGAAGTTGAATTTTCTGAGCAAATATTCAGATATTCCTTATTCAGTTTTGAGTATGTAATCAAATCATAAACTGCTGAATCTAATCAAACTTTGCTGATATAAGGAAAAAATCTCCTGATAGTCAATTGACTGCGACCCTGGCCCGTGTCAAAAGTTCATGTAAATCAGAAAAAGTGTATTATCATATTTTTGAAAGGACCTTCTTACTTAGATCAGCAAAAGACACTTACTTATCAAAGCTGTATATTAAAGGTTTCTTCTGACATAAGGACTCGTATGGACAGCGACGAGTGCAGTACCCTGGTGCTCCTTGATTTCTCCATAACCTTATGTTATACAAGATAGTTTTTCTGCAATTTCTTTATAGGGATCGCTAAAATCTTTAGACCAGCGCTTTGCAAAGCAAGGGTAGCATTTGTGTGACTAATAATATTGTCAATATGGCGTCCAAAATCGAATTCAGAGTCAGTCTCTAGTCAACAACGTTTTCTTGCCGATATAAAGGTGCGTCAAGGATTTTGTAGGAGTACTCCACAATAGAAGACTTCCTAGTAAATGGATAAAGTTGCATTTATAAACATTTAGTTTCATGTGATTCTTTCTCAATAAAAATGTCAAGATAGCGTTAATGGTCAGGCGCATCTTGGAGTGACTCGGTCACTCAGATAATTTTTAAGTCATCAGCGTAATCCAAAACATGCGAGTGCTCAATTTGAGAAAATACGTCGTTAAGGAAAAGAATAAGTAGCAAAGGTATTAGGTAGCCGCTTTGTGGCACACTCGCTAAAATCAAAATAGGGTCAGAAAATCAAAAAGAAAGCAAAAAAAAAGCTTAACCCTAAAGGATACGTAAGATATAACAACATCCTTTCAGAAAACCGTCCGCTCGTACTAACCACAGTGGGATTCAAGTTCTTCTTTGAACTACATTATGAGTTCTTACAAAATTTTAGAATTTTTTTCCTTTTATTCAAGTTTTTAGTTTATTTTGGAATATATTTCAATCAAGTCTTTGCGTTTCCAGATTCAAAATTCGCACTTCGCGGACTAAATTCCATTGAAATTATAGGTATATCACTTGTCCGAGTACAAAATCTTGTTGATCTGTGTAATCAATAACGAAATCCGTTGCTTATGGAATACAACTTAGAAACCAAAACTTGGCCTGCGCAAGCCAATTAATTGTATTTACTCGTCCTAAGCCAAACGCAGAATACTTGCTCTGGTAGCGGCTCATCGATTGTATTTACGTCTAATCCATTTTAAATTAACCATCAACGGAAATCATCCCATTACAGTTGACCTAATACCCTGCAATCAATCCCCAATGATGCTTATTGGATTGGTCTATTGTCTATTGTCGTTCGCTTAATGCACCGCAACGCCATTCAAAAGCTCAGAGACATACCTTGATAGCTTGATTATTGCAGGTGGGTTTGTTCCTCCAGTGCACACTGCCTTTGTGGGGGTCCTTGTAAATGGAATTGCGAACCGAACGTACTCGTACCTAGAAATTAGAGGAAACGTTATCCTGGGTTGAATTATTTACCCATCCCTAAAGCAACGCGAATGTGACATTTGTCGTAATAAAGTGGACTCAAATTGCAATTATGAGAAATGCATATAATGGAACCTACCAGATGAGCGTTTTCGTAGCCCGCTGTCGATGCCACTGTTGTTTCCCGGAAACTCGACTGGTCCCGCGCGAATCCGTTACTTTGATAATATCCCTTCTTTCTGCCGCAAAGGGTTTCTTTAAATGCAACTCGGTACCGATGTGACATCACATTGTACAGGATCGGGTTTATCGTGCTGAAAGTAAATTACACCACATGGGCAGGATAAGCAATCTTGCCACACTTTTGAAAGATAAATGGGGACTGGAGCTGTGTTGCTGCTCCTGTGAAGGATGTCCCAAGCTCAGTGCGGGAAACGTGCTGAAAATTCTTTAGTTGGTATACACAAGGATTACTGGGACGGAATGAAGGAAAGGTATGATGTGTAATGGCTTCACGTACCACGAGACATAGTAGAGCCACCCGGCGACCGAAAATAGCCAAGTGTTCATGTCCTGGAAGTGCGTCCAGTCCCGGGCATACAAGTACATCAACCTCTGGGCATGAAACGGCGCCCAGCAAACAAAAAACGTGATAACTACGGCGGCTGAAAGTAGAAATAAAATGATGTGATTTTGTGGATTAAGGCTGCTGAAATGACATCATATAAATGCCAGAATGTGGTCGTTTCGTAATGCTATTGTGCAAAGCTTGAGTTTAGAAACAGGGTCAATGCTTGTCCACCTATTGTAGGAATTGACTCAGCGATTTCATTGCTAACAAAAATAACAAACATCAAGGAAAACAAGACTCGCCCGAAATAAAATGTAGGGAATGGTTTTTTTTTTATGTTATAATTTTTGCATTTAAAGTGCCGCCCCCTGAAGGCATGATTTAAAATTGAAAGAATTTTTCAACTTATTAGCCCGCAATGTCTTC
The DNA here is from genome assembly GCA_947538895.1 of Neoitamus cyanurus. Classification (NCBI taxonomy): domain Eukaryota; kingdom Metazoa; phylum Arthropoda; class Insecta; order Diptera; family Asilidae; genus Neoitamus; species Neoitamus cyanurus. The sequence goes on from OX384540.1 coordinate 51,442,877, forward strand.
AGCATGTCTTTAGTTCATCCGGAATGAAAGTACTAAGTCTCGTAACCAGTCCATCCATCCACGTTTAACTTTTTTGCGAACATTCTCATTGTCACATTACAATCAATCAATAAAATCAACAAAAACAACTGTGTATATTGTACATGTCTTCGAAAATTTGGCTTACAGGTAGACAAGTACGCTTTTAATATGATAAACCTTCAAAGCTTTTATATTTGACACGTAGACATTCACTATACATATGTAAATTGAACCAGATTTGCTAATTTAAATGCTTCGAAACCCTATACCAAGGATACCTGTAATTTCATTAAATTCATACGGAAGATGGTGCATTTGCTTTGCGAGGATTATATGGGATTATTTAGATAATTTCTTGCGGATTTAAATCCCATACAAAAGAACACACATAAAATCCGTCTGTTAGGCTTTTTGTGGATATTGTGAGTCAACCGGAATTTACATGTTGTTTCGTTTTAGATTATTCCCTTTAGATATTTACATAAACATCAGTGGAATGTTTGTACGGAATAAAATGCAAATATGTTGAAACCACGAAACACCTTACTCTTACCATCGCATAGCTAAGATAGCCGATTTGCACCTCTATGTGAGCTTGAAGAAGACTACAGCTTTTTGGTAGAAAAATAAGAGCTCTATTATATTATAGATACTCGAAAAGGCAAAGAGACAATCGATTGGTTTATAAGAACGTGGATAAAATCGGTCTGTTGACCATAACTTTCAAGAACGCCTTTTCGCATTTAAATTCTTCATTTATTCGATTTATTGTGAGGTAGAATATAAGTTGCAATTAGGTCGAACGAATTCTATGAATGATCACACATTTTAATTTTTTTATTATAGAATGAATTTTATTCCTGAATAAATAATAGAATTTTGCCTTTTCAAAATTATGGTACGATTATAATATACTATTAATAGCTTTCGAATACTCAAAGTTAAAGAGAGTATTTTCTTGCACAGCAAAATAAAATATTATGAACTGAGTTATATATTAAAGCTGCTTAGAATATAAGTATATTTATAGAAACATACATTCAAGATTTTTTCATTCCAAACAGCGGGAGCAAACGTGACACTTTTGTTTTGCGAAATAATTAAATTTTTGCCCTGTTTCATAATTGATACAAATTTATACGTTTATTTTCAATAGGATAATTTTACATATAGAGACACGTTAGTTTAAAAAAAAAGTTGCAAAAATTAGTAATTCTTTACATTGTTATTATGACTTAGAAAAACGCAGTCTACAATAATAAAATAAATTTATTTTATTTTATTATCATATATTTAGCATATAAAAATATGAAAAAAAGATCTTTTTATTTTAAATATGCAATTTTGAAGTGATGTACCCCTTTTTTGGCAATTCCCCCAGAACCCTGTCGTATGACCTTTTTTATTATTATTATTTTAATATTACGCATTGGTAACTGACCTAACAAATAAATAATAACAAATTATAAAATAAAATTGAACTAAAACAAAATAATCGAATGGGTTAACTCTACAAGAAATCAGAAAATCGTGAATACCTCGAAAAGCACCAAAAATAGAGGAACTTATTATTATTATTCAAACAAATAATTCAGCCCTTTGTTTTAATTAAAAAATTTGTATCGGTTGTATTTGGATCACCATGTACTCATATATTTTAAATCTAATCAACAAACATAGGTCAAGAAAGAAAAGAATTAGTCGATATTTAAATTAATTACAGATCTTATTATTTAATGATGAGAATAGTGTGGATTGGTTTTGACGGCAATTTAAATTTACCCAGACGTTTTGCAGGCAATTTAAATTTACCCAAGCTTGCACAATAGTGACACATTCACAATTCCTCTATTTCGCTCAAAGGGTGCACATATTGAACCAAATGAAAATCAGTGTTGCATTCTATGATCTCAACTCACCCAACATTCTTATGATGGCCTTTCTTGACTGCTGGTGTTTGGATTCCTTGTGCATTGACCCCTGCTGAACACCTAATATTAGACCGACATGAGCATTCCTGCAGAATAGTGTGTATTTTATTAGATTTACCCAAAGCGACGCTATGCCTTGTCCTGGATCTAATGCGACACCCCATCCGACCGTACAAAACCACTATGAGCACCATAGGGATGACGAAGAAAAGACACGATGACATCTCCCACAGCGGGAAGCCTGGTGGATTTTCCAGCATCGCACAAAATGCCGATTTGTGTATCGTTGAGTTATCTGAAAGATACTTGTCAATGATGTTCTAAAATGCTCCCTTGGTATATGAACCTACCTGCTGGGTATTTGAGAAAATCAATTTTGGTAAATACTGCAAAAGGCACAGCACTTAGAAAACTCACTATCCATAGAGCGGCTATAATACGTAAAGCCCGCTTGAAACCACTCATCGTGTACAGGTGCAGGGGATGACAAATGGCGAGGAATCGTTCCATCGAGAAAGCCACTATTGTCAGGACAGACACATATGTTGACCTAAATGACATTAATAAAAGGCTTAGCATCATGTCATCTCGTCCCAAGACTGGTTGGAATAGGTACTTACGCTTCTGATAACAATGCTCTAATTTTGCAAAAGGCTAGGCCAAGCGTATAGGGGTACTGGTGCCAGTACAAGCTGATTTCATACGGTAGTCCTGAAAAATTAAAGGATTTCATTGGTATATGCACATAAAATAAATGTATTTCTGAGTAAGAGGATTTTAAGCAGATTAAATAACCTCAGCTGCAATAGCGCAATCTGGACTTTGTACAAATCTCTCTTAACCAACTTCCCTCTATAGGAAGTGGAAAATGCGGTGGGGATTAACTGGCACTCTGTAGAACGTAGGAAGCTTACTGCCTACCTAGGTCACTGCAGCGTTTATAAAATATTAATTCATCACGCAGGCTAACATAACACATACATGAATTTGCTTCTAGCGTCCCTATCCTTACCCATGAGAGGATTACATGCTCCTGTAACTACCCGGTATTAATTCTGGCATTATATCTAGTTCCACTACGTAAGCTTTTCATCTGTGATATTATTAGATCCAGTGGTACTGGAGTACAGTGGTTACTCAAGGGATGAACTAAGCTGTAAGACACCATTTCAAGTTTAAATAAAACCTTTTCCAGTATAAATTAAAATATAAAGAGAACTTTAGAATTTTAACTTCAATAAAACGTAGTCGGTTTGGAATATCTCGGGTTTCTTTATTTTCGATTAAAGCACCACAAGACAAATGAGAACGTTAAAAGTAATGCCATGTAAACCTCCACCACGCCCACGTTGACATGTACGTGCCAATCTTTATGCAAAATTCTTCATAAACTAATTTTGCATTATAATTGAGGAAGAGGTGGAATGGATGCTGATGGCTAATTTTACATTTTAATTAATTTCTATGTCCACTGTGGATCGATGATCGGAAGCGGATCATACCTTTGCTGCGGATGCATGTTTAACCGTTTCACTGCCAGATTGCGCTCCTCCTGTTCAGTGCTTAAAAGTGCCATCTACTCGATGAGAAGACCCCAATTAACTCCACGCTGGGACTCAACTGTAAAGTGGAACAGCCGGAACCAAATCAAAGCTTTAGTCAATTTGTTCAAACGGTTAAAAAGGAATGAATCGTTAAATTGAACAGGACGACAACTTGCACGCTCGAGTATTCGTCGTTTACGTAATGAAGCTGTTTTCACTACGCAAGGGGAAGAGGGCGATGTAGTTAGGTGAAATATACATTTGTTTGTTTGTTTCTTTGTAGCTCCTAAACGCCTAGACGAGGACAAGAAATGATTAAAAATAACAAAATGACGGACATTATACATACACCCAATTATGAAAAGTTGTATAAACCTATTTCGTAGTCCGATTTAATTTTATTTAATATTTAGCTGGTACCTGCAAGGCTACATTTGTGAATGATAAAAGGTACTGGATCTTAGAAAAGCCGCGACAGAACCATAAGCAGGAACAGCAGCTTGTTATTCAATAACTGTGTAGTGTTCAATCTCTGAAGTTCATGTTTTGCAATATCCACCTTATGTTGAATGATGATTTGAAAGAGACTTTTTTCAAGCAAGTTTTCAAAAATCACTCAGATTACAACAACAGAACCTTCTTCCAAAAAGCCTAACTGAACGGTTATCGTTAGAGGAAGTAAGAGAATTTCCGCAAAATAAAGTTTCTTTATGAATACGATGACATATACATATGTACGTACATCCCTTAACCAGCCAGGCTACCATATTTTGGACTTTTTCGTGTCTTAATCGTTCAAAAACACCGTCACTGGTGGACATTTGACTCCGGAATTTGGCCAATTTTAAATTGTGACTATGGCATCTAAATTGACAGGGTAGTAGAATATTGTCATATGTACATAATACTTCCAAGAAAAAGCCAAACAGTTAATATATTCTACACAACTATTATTTAAATGAATATGAATCGTAGAACATTGGAAAATCCCACTCTCTACATTTGGGCATTCAAAGAGGATTTGTAGTCAAACATACTTAATATTAAGGAGAGCTTTTTTGTGCAGTAAAGCATATATGTATATTGGACACTTCTGTTTTAGTAGAAAAAAAAGTGTGCTAACCGTTGTTGAAAATAATAAAATAAATTCAAAATTGTTGTTCGTGGGGTGGGACAAGTACAAAATAGGTAAAATAATAATTTATTTAAATTAAAAGTGTTTAATTATTCTAATACCCATATCATGACGAAGAATCGTCACCATAACATATTGGTTTATTACTTATTATAAAAAATTAATAAACAAGCAAAAAATTCATATTTGTATTTTGACTTTATAGCCGTTTAAAAGTTTTTGTTATTGTATGTGCGGAGTTTGTATGTGTGCAAAACCAACGCAACGAATTCAACAGTTCATTGTAAAAATGAAGGCGAAATCAAGGAATATGGCAAGGCACGAAAATAAGTTCGCTGTTGTCAAAATATGCGTTGATTACACAATTGGGCTTAATATAAATTAATTTAAATTCATTTCATCCTACTATTCTTACAACAAAGGACCAACAAAGCGAGGTTATTATAATTTGGCATATTTCATATACATAGATGCAAATCCCTTCCGAAAAGAAATTGAGATAATATTACAAAGAATAGGTAATTCTTTGCTTTAAGTGATCTCAGCACGAGACTTATGATAACTCTGCATCTAATCAGACAGTGCTGACTGGCTGTTTACGCCCGGTGAAGTGGATTCATTGGTTCAGTGGATTTATCTCGGAAACTGGTAAAGATGCAAGACGATATCTATAATCAAACCCGCAGAGGAGAAAGGAGAACAATTTTGATGACATTGTATGACTTTGAGAACGTGACGTTTGAGATAAATAGTAAATGAAACTTTTTTGCTTTTAAAAAGAGAGATTTATTTTTATGTCGCATTTAACTGGTAAACAGAAAGATAAACGGTTAAAGGGTATGCAGCCGAATTAAATAAAAATATTAATTCTTATTTGTGTCCATAAATTCAATTTGCAAAAGGTCATCGTAAGGATTTGTATATGTACCTACCCCAACAAATTATTTTTAACAATTTATCTTCAACTCTATCATGGTCTTTTATTAACTTCTTGCATTGGCTTTTTTCCAGTAGCATTACCTGTACGTGTACATGTACTGCGTACTAACAAGGTCTAAGGGTACCTAAGATTGCTGTTTTTGCGGTTAGTGGAAATGCTTGATGATAGATAGATATTCAATAAGGACGCTATATTTTAGCTTTTCTTGGTGACACGTATTCGGGAGGTCCAATTTTCGGTGACTTTGTCGCATAAATCCGGCTGAATTTGCTGGATGGTGTTCGTTATATTGACTTTGAGTCGAGGGCATCAATTCGCATAGACCTGAGATTTCAGAGAGCCCCAAAGGAAGAAGTCCAATGGCATTGAATATCACGATCTCGGTGGCCAGTTCACGTCGCCCTCAAATCACTCGTACAGAATGTTCATCGTGGCATGCGCTATGTGTTACGTAGCGCCGTCCTGTTTGAATCACTTATCGTCGGCATAACATCACCCAGGTTAGGCCACAAGAAGTTGCTTATCATCGATCTGTAGCGTTCGCCGTTTTTGGCGAAATATGGGCCAACTTCCGAATACGTGCCACCTTGCAAAGCTTCGGCGGACATTTGAACGACGTTATACTCCATACTTAATGCCATAAAATATTCTATCAAATAAAATAACAATGGAGTGGATGTCGGACACACAACTTGTAGTGTTCACAATTAAAACTCGAGTCGGTATTTAAAAGACCCTATATTATTTCTCATGTTGACATCTCTTTTTCTACACAATTACTGCACCATACTCTCCGCACACCAAACGATGCGTTTTTGTTTCCGCTTCTGTCATCGCATAATCACTTTGCGTGCCCTATTTGGTTAAAAATTTAAAAGATAAAAAATTGCACCAGTGGTCCTATCGCCATAATAAACAAAATTATTTTCCAGTTCTTGAGGTAAATATGTTGAAGGCAATGTGAAACCAAACGGTATATTCATATGCATATTTTTCTCAAGTATGAGCATAATATCTTCGAACAACAAACAAATCAATTACGCCAGAGATATAAAACGACTAACGGACAAATAACTTAAATCACTCAAGTCCAAAAGTCCCTTCGTCAAAGAAAAAGGCATCAAGAACAGTCTCCAAGAGAACTAAACCAGAACTCCAATCTAGTAAAACGATTGCTCCTAATCGGATTTATATCCAATTGCATGTAATCATATTTGCGTAATCCCTCCTGATCATGGCTCGTCGTGGGACGGACCACAGTAATCCGAAAATAAGGCATTAATCAAATCTACGTGAGTGCTCCCCGAGAAAATACTAATTAAGGAGAAGCAAAGGTGCAGGCGAAAATTCTATTGTTTGTGACTTATAGGCTAGAAGTAAATGGATTTAGACAAAGGGGAGATGCCATAACGCATTATTCCAAAGTGAGCTGCTTGGATGCCTCCATTAGCCAGTCAGTCGTAGCCCTTGTATTCGCCGAGGGACTCGTGGCAGCGACGGAAAGAGTTTACGGACTTGTATCGATTCCATTCTCTTAATTTATGTGCTCCAGCAGCGGGTGAGCATTATAGAGCTATTAAGATTTTATACGCCATTTATGGGATCCTTGATGTGCCACTACTTCGCTCAAGGGTCGTGTTCGGGAATCTACGGAGATATATTGCCTCCGAGCTGCTGAACATCGCAATAAATATCTACATAAGTTTGCAACGGTTTCTGTTCCTCGCCACAATGAGTCAGTAGTAAACGTCTCAGGGTCAGGAGCGGCCTAAGCACACAAACCCGCCAAAGGCTCAGATAGGTGGAACCCAGGCGACATGCCGTTCAAATTAAGCCAGCGGAACCTCATTCTATTCACCACGGCTCGTATTTCCAACATGCTTAAGTTGTTACCAACTAATTGCCAGGTTAAAGCTTTCCTGTGGTTGCCCTTATCGGGATAGGTTTAACGGGGCCGCTCAAGAGCGGCACGTGAGACGTGTGCACTAAAAAAATTATACGACTGAAAAGCTTTGGTGGCGGTGGTTGTTTAATCAATATGAACGTAACCTCCAACAACCTGAGATTCGCAATATTACAACAAAGCCTGAGATTAGAGGTCTGCCTGTTTCTGTAATACAATCGGCTTGGCGCCAATAGGTTCGGCGGTGGATAAGGAGGCATTTAGAAAAGCAAGGCGAGACAGGAAAATTGCATACTCACCCATCATCAGGAACACCAGATCAGAGACGGCTAGACTGAATAGGTAGTAATTCGTAGCTGTGTGCATGGTCGAGTGTCTCACAATCACAATGCAGACGATGACATTCCCAATGAAGCCCGTCACCAATATGCCCAGGAAAAAGATCGTGACCTGGAAAAATACAAAATACAAGAATTATTGTCCTACTTTCACAATTCCGTTATTAACTCTATTCGTTCACTGCGAAATTTTTCATGTTATGGCAATTTGTTATTCAGAGGAAACACTTCCGCTATATCAAGGACAAGGACAGATGCCCGTAGTGTTGAGATTTTCACAGAAAAAGAAACATCGAAAATCACTTTTCGCCCTTCACTGCGACAAGACTTTTGTGGAATGGAAAATGGAAATTCTGAGATGCTTTAAGTGATTTCTTTCGCAGCAGATATTTGGATATAGCAATCCTTCGGACGAGAAAACCATTTTATGAAATTTTAAATTTTGCTAAATTGACAGCCTTTTTTCTTTGGTAACCCTGGGGAACCTGCACTGTTGGACATGTGTCAAGCTCGTGGAAGAAAATATTTTCCTTTTGCTATTCGTCCAGATTGAAACCGCACAACGAAATTTTCATTTTGCAATTTTATTTGAAAATTCTTTTCCGCAACAAATCATATAGCAAAGGAAAATTTGCAAAGTGCATATAAAAATTGCAAAGGGAAAAGCGAAAAGCTGCAAAGTTGTTTTGTGGAATGGAGCCCAGGTGAATCTAATTTTTTTACATAAGTCTCTACAAAATGATATTAGAAACTGCCGGATAGGCAAACAGGCAGAACGAAATATCTCACATGGATTGGTGAGGGTACTAAACTAAAACTCTAAATGCGGAATTTTCCTCAAGGTGTTATTTATCGTACCGTGTCTTACAAGGTGCCTTCTTCCTCTGTGGGAAAATATGTGCTCTTCACAACTCAAACAACAGAAGTTTTTCCACCCTTTCCCAGCAGCCTTAAATATCTTCACAATTACCACTTTGACCCACTTTAAGCCCTACGCCAATTAAAGGCTTAAAATTTGCAAATGCTAAGGATAAGGCAAGGTGAGAGCTGCGAAACACAGCACTTTGAGCAAAAAGCCGCAATTTTCTTGCCTTAATGATGCCTACGTAGCTGTGCGGTTCGTTAGCAATAAATTAGTGGCACTAATTGGTTTTTTACACACAGTTATGTATGAAAAGCAAAGAGGTTTTTGCGACAAAGATGTACCTCTTTCTTAAGGCTGAAAAAGATATCTAGCACACCGTTTCCTGCTCACAAACTTGACAATTTAATTAGCAATTCTGCACTCTTAATTTTTTTTTCACTTAAAAAAGGAAAATTTAAGGTGGAGGCGAAGGTAATTCAAAGACGTATTTTCTAAAGCGCTAAGTAGGCGTATTAGAGAATGCTTAAGGGCAGGCTATACTTCAGAAGAACATTCAAGGACGATTGTTCGAGACGACATTTTGAAGTAGGTAGAACTTTTAATATTTATAAACTTTGCAAGAACCGTAGTAGCACGCTTGGCAAATTCAAGCGAAGCTCTGTGTTCTTATATGTAAATACATATATTACGTTAAAAGGGAATGCCTACCTACTATATGCAGGGCGGATTTATATACATTCATAGGATAAGTAGGCTGGACCCAGCGGGGAAAATAGCGCTTCTACACCGCAGTTGATGCGTTGCTTTCCCTGTTCCATACCACTGTATCATTGCAATTTTACATGTGCATGTCCGCAGAAAAAAGCGCTTCCTTGTTGTTTCCTTTAAAGCGCTTCTGAAGGATGTAAAAGGATTGCAGCGGGAAGCGAAAGAAAACTTTAAGATTTTATGTTCTCTAATATTTTAAAGCATACGTGTAATCCTGTGTAACGCAGGGATAAGATTCTGACCTAGGTAGACCTGACCAGGCCAGGCCATAAGACGTACCTGCCGGGAATACACAATATTTTAATTGACGTTCTGTGATTGTTCTATAAAGGTATTAATATTTGTGCTTTTTAATACGTCACTGAAATGTACTGTCTGCTAGCGCATACGCTAGGTGGGGATTTAGGGGTTTTAACCCGCCAAATGTCATCAGAGTTATTATGCGCGGTTTAATAAAGAGACAAAACCTAAAACTCCCTTAAAAGTGCACTCCCCCCGTCTACAGTGCGTGAGTAATAGACAAGCCAAATCGCAACCTAATCTAACCCTTGTGTGTAACCAATGGAGAGGGTTACAGTATTCTTTAAAATAATTAAGAGCATTAAACCTTAACGGTTTCCGTATTCAGACGTTAAAATATAAGATACCTACACAACATATTTACACTTCAAGAACACATTTGAAACAAATTCAAAGTATGTAGGTATCCAAGGAACCCATAAGAATATTTGGAGGTTTCAGAAAACCTTCTTCCGATCCTCAATGCTCATGAAGCGCTTCTCTCAACCTCCCAGTGGAAGCGCTTGCTTGATTTCCCGCTGGGGAGTGAGAAATTTTGTGAGGGATACATTTTAGACAAGTATTATTTTAAATAAGGTGGGCATAAATAAATATTCCACCTAAAAACTCTAGTGAAACCTGAACCCAATAGCCTTCCCACTGGTGTTAGAGTTATTGAATCGTCATGCTAGTTCCCCAATTGTGATATAGGAGTGTTTTGAGTTAAATAAATAATACCACAAAAGATATATTTGAAGAGAAATTACAAAAGATGTTTGATCCATAACAGAATCATCTCCAAATATGAATAAACATGTATCTTTTCCGATCTTTGTTTCCACCCGGATGACATTGTCTCGTCTGACCATAAAATCCATTTAGAGTCTCTTAAAGTTAATTTGAGGTTGCTGCAGAGCAAACCTAATTTTATTTACTATTGAGGACACCCACTCTGCCAATTAATTATTATTTATTATTGTGTAACCCATTCACAAGGGTCTTGCTACGAAACAGAAATGAATTTCCAGTCAATAGAGACTTTGCAAGCTCTTTGTGTTTGAGCTAAGAAGACTTCCTATTATCTCCACATAAAAGTAATTTTCTTTTGTCGAGTATAAAATCAGGTTCCCTTTATTTCAACAAGGAACGTAATGACATCAACAACTGTTGATTGAATGATGCACTTTTACTTGCAAATAAACTACATTTTATTTAAAGTGCTAATATAGGAGAAGAGGTGCAGTAGAGAGGGGGTTTAAAATGAAAAATTTTCTAATACTGTTGAAAAATATCTGAAAATATGTGAAAAACGAAAATAGTAAAACATTTCGAAATAGTGAAAAAAACATTTAACAAATGTAATTAATTAATTAAAACAAAATTAAGTAATGGAATAACATGTTATTTCGAAATTGAGGAAAAACATTGATCTCTGAAATGGCCAGGTCACAAAAATATGATGAAATACTCGTAAATTTATATTTAGTGTCACATATGAAATGCAAAGACTCTCCTCATTACTTTTACATTCGAGTTTTTTTTTATGATTAAAAATTGAAAAATTAAATTATATTAGTTTAAAAAACCTTGTAGCAATGTTCATTAAAAAGTAAAAAATAATTTTTAAATATAAAAATGTTCAACAGCGATAGGCAGTCCCCCAATTCGATATAATTTAGTATTTTTAAATAAGTTTAAAATGAAAATAAAGTGACTGACAAAAAAATTAACTTTAATGTGAAACCAGCATAGGATGCTTTCTTAATTTTTATAATAACTCGACTTTTACAAATAGCTAGTGATTCAAAATTCAGAACAATTGATATTACCCAGCCTGCATAATAAATTTCAACTTTTAGGTCTGCTAGAAGTAACTTATATTTTTTATAATAAGGCTGTGAATGAGTCAGTTAGTCAGTCAATGGCGAAATAAAGAAATTTTGATGGTGAATCTTTTATAAACTTGTAATTCGGGACTTTTGTTTAGTACGTTAAGCACTCGATGACAGGCTTTTACTCTGATCCGTAACAAAGACACAAAAGGCTTCAATAAAAGTGCCCTGAGTTGTTTCGAGAAGAGATGTACCGCCGCGCCGTGCGTGCTCGACTTGGCAAGTCACTAGCAAATTTAAACTTATCGGTCTTTTTTTATTCTCATAACGATAATGTATGTATGATTTGTCTCGTTTAATTTGAGCAAGCTGCGACAAAATGACTACAGTTGAAAACATTATCCCAGTATTACCTATATGGTGATAATACTTTTTGGGGAGGGTAGTCTAAGACATTCGAATATCGAAAAAGTGACTTAGAAGTATTCACAGTATCAACACCTGAAGGACACAAAAATACTTAAATACAAAATTTGTAAATCTTGATCATAAGGAAAACAATCTCCCCGGTTAATTATACAAAATCAAATGACCTGAATCTGATTACACTGTTTGTTAGGTATTGTGTTTGTTTTTGGTTACAACATGTGTGCGATATAGTCATGAATTACACTTCGTGACGTGAGGCTTAAGTACCGGAAAATTAAATATGTATGTATTACCCTCTCAACAGAAATTCCGGCAATAATTATAGGAAAATGTTGCTTCCGACGACGAAACGTTGGTACTAGAGAGCGATTTTACAAGTTTCTCCCTCGAAGCAATTTTCCGTCCAATTTCTCGAACGGAACTTCGACCACTCTAAGATTTAACAATGCCATTAATGGCCCATCAACCGCGTAAGGGTATCAATTACAAGTCCGGCAAATAACCGTGTACACACAAATAATTAGCAATAACTTACCAGGAGTGCTGTGGAAAGTGGCAAACTCTGAGGTCCCCGTGCGTACAGGATGAACTCATCTACGGTGCAGTTGAACGCAATATTGCTGGGATCACAGGGTGATAAATCATTTAGATCGTCGTCTGAGTAATTTGCGGAGGCTGTTGGGTCAGACAGACTGCCCGAGAGGATGGTCGGCAGCCAATTCTCCAAAGCAATTGAGGCATTAATTTGCGGCGATATTGTGGGGCTGTACAATCTGTTGCTATTTGCATAATCTGTTGAGTTGTCTTGCCAACCCACGAACATGCTTACTTTGCTTGCTTTGCTTGGGGTAAGTTTTAGCGCACGTAACCACTAAACGGCATTTCACATACATATATACATAAATCGAATAATGGTTAATACTACATATAATGCTAACGGTAATTCTCTATCACCAGATTTATGCAATTTTCGCGAATTTCACAACGATTTTCGTACAGCGAACTATTTCGCATCTCCGGCTTCTCATTTCGTGCTAATTGAATGCATTTTTTTACTACTAGAGCACCTGCACGAGTATCTCTGTGGATAAGTTACGGACCGTCCTTTCGTCACGGACTGATGTGAGAAAGGCGTGGGTGCTTGAAAACTCATTTTCATAAAACTGATTTATCTCCGCGATAATCTTGACGGATGATGTGTCCCATCGTCCCTGGTAGTGTTATTTTCCTACACGCCTTGATCCAGCGTCATCATATATCTGCTCCGATAAGATCATCTGAAAGGTAGAAAGATGCCAAGATAAGAAAAGGCTTTCGGCTGGGCAAATATTTAAAAAAGCTCTGACTTGATTGGAATTTAATTAAAAGAATTAGTCTACCACTCGATAGGGAAGTATGTTTTATCTTACTACGGCACTTCTGTTTACATATCCCAATTTAACACAGCCAAGCATTGAACTTTACACGTGATTGCTGCAGATAGAAAATCTATAAAAAGATCTTCTACTCCGCTCTGTTATCTTATTTTCTTATTACATAATTAATAAAATGCTTAACGCCGCCGCGCCGCTTAGAAAACAAACACTGAATCAGCCAAACAAGTCTCACGGGTAAATTTTCTTTAATATAAAACAAAATAGAGCGGAAACTCCATAGGGCAGCAATTTTGATCTTCTACTGAAAAATAGAAAATGATGAGTAAGTCGCATGATTTCGGTTTCAGCTTAAAGTTGAAAAAACTGATATGTGCTGGGAACGTTCCACAAGTGTCTTGCCAATTAGTGGCTCAGTAAAAATAATGAAATGATAATTAGTCAAAGGAGCGACATTCAGGCGTATATGTTATTCATAGCGTCGAGCCTTTTAGCGTCACCGGCAAGATTCGTAAAAATAGTTTCAATGATTATAGTTGTTAATTAAACTAAAATTAAACTGACGCATTTTGACTTTATGCGGTTCGGATGGATTGAAGTTATTTATCCTTGCTTTCTTCTAGATTTCTTTTAACCAATAATTATTTTGTTAACAAATAATAAAATGAAGATTGTTTTTGTGGAATTCAAAATTGCCTTACAGTAATTGCGGATGCAATGAACCGACATACCTACATTTTATTATATTAACTGGCAACCTTAGTTAGTCAAGTGTTCACCATGGAATCTGATGAGGTATTGGATTCCTGCCTTAGCTGACGAAACATGCGGACTGATCTCCTTTTAAACCGACATCTATGGATTATCTTATGATGTTCTAATTCAATTTTTTGAATAACAGTCTACTGCCAAACCCAGTTTAATTGTTTCTCATTTAGATAGCACCAGAGATGGGTACAAGAATTATTGGATAGCTTGATGATGGCTCTAGTAAGGCGAATCTCTGGTTCGGTAAATACGGGGTCTTTGAATAAGTACGCTCGACTTTTAAATGTGAATATGTAAAACAAGTTATGTGTGAGATATCTACTCGAATTTTATTTCATTTGAAAAAATATTTTATGGCATTAACTATGGGATATAACGCCGTTCATATGTCCGCCACAGCTCTGCATGTTGGCACGTATTCGGGAAGTCCAATTTTCGATCACTTTGACGCATATCGTAAATCTGGAAGTCTAATGACGTTAAATCGCACGATCTCGGTGACGACGAGTGCACGTCACTGCTGCGCGAGATTACCATGCCCACAAATCACTTGTGCAGAATGTCCATCGTAGCATGCGTTGTGTGGTCAAAAAATACAACTAACCTTTACCAGAGATAACGTATATATAGATGTGCAATCCAATAAAAATTTCGGGATCACGAAATGAAAGCTTTGCTTGTTAAAAGTTTATAAGGGTCTGTGACCATGCTGTAAGGGAGAATCTCGTAACCTCTTCGCTTATGGCTACGCCATAGATAAACTAAACCTACTAGATTTCCAGTCACAATATAAAACTTCATGCCACATAAAATCGAAAAAAACGCGTTTAAAGGAAAGCTCTACGCATTCTAAATAAAGTTCTTTTCATAAGTGAAGAGCAAATGCGCTTTATTCTCTTTAATTTATACATTACAGATTTTAAGTCAGAAGAGATACCATCATATTCACTGATCACAATTCGTGTGCGTGCGGATCCTCTACTGATCCTTCATTTGGCTTTGAACGAATTGGTTATTTTTAGAACTGCGACTGAGTGCGTGCGATAGATGAAACGCTGCACGCAAGTCACAACGGCTTTGTAGGAAATAACACAAAGAGAAACGAGCGTACTTTCTCTTTAAAAAGCAAGAGCTTAATTAATAAAATCAAGCAATTGCAAAGAGTTTTACTTAAATTCCGTGCTTTTAGACGATAATTTATAAAGCACCTGGACACCTAGTAGGTTAAGTTTGCCTATGGAAATTCATATGAACTCTGTGTGCCTGCCTAATTCGAGCTACAGCCAATATGCATGATTTTTTTTCCCTGCAAGACATGAGACTGCGCTAATTCTGATTGATGCGATTGTCTCTTAAAAAATTCAATCTCGTAATATCTTAGCTTATGTCTAGTCCTATACGCAAATTGGAAGTAAATTGGAGGTAAAAGCTGCGACCAAAATTTTCTATGGGATTGCACATCAACAATGCGTTATCTCTGCCGTTACCTTACAAAGTTATTTTAAGAAACAAATTGTTTCATAAGTACATACCAACAACGTTCTTTTACTTTGCTTTCATATTTTAACATGCTTTTAGTAACTTTTCTTGTTGATCCATTTCGTTCCATAATTTCTGCATTTTCATTAAAACACAAGTTTTCAAAGAACTTAAGCCGAAAAGCCGCATTAGCCAAACTCTCTGCAAATTTATAAGCACCGGTTTATTAAAAACCTATACCTACGTCAATCAAGCAAATTAATATGCCAAGCAATATAAATAACAAACAAATTTCAATATATTGTAAGTGCGTACTTTTTAACATTACATTAATTAAGGCATATCTCATATATCGCATATTTCTACCACCTTTCTATAAAACGCTCTTTTGAATACGCCGACGACGTATTAAGCAGATACTCGTGGCACTCGAATGGCATATGAACAGACAATAAAATATCTCAAACGCTCAACTGCTATTGTACTTGAGAAAGTTCAAAGGTGCTTAGCCAGAGTGTATGGAGTCTTCAAATTCTGACGTTAAATACCATTAAAAGTGAAAATGTCTGAGGAATCCCGACAACTTCTAGAAAATTTAATTTCCATGGAATTCAGTTAAAGCACGTTCAGCTAACAGTCAGCAACTGTGGGGCCAGAAATGTGTTATGACTTATGCACGATATATGCGGAGCATAATGGAGACGAACAAGAACAAGAAAATTCAATAACATCGACGTTAAAGAACTGAATTATTGGTTTTCAGGCAGATGATTTATCGCACTCAAAGAAATATTACGTATCTCAAAGTTTATAACTTACCGGATAACTGGAAATTGCCCTGTTTCATTTATTCGTTTGCTTCGAAATATCTACAGCAATAATAAAATATTCATCCGTCGAACAACTTACTCCAACGAAAACCGTCTCAAAATGCTTTTATTGGTGACGTGGAAAATGATGGAGATTACAGGGCAATTTCGAATTAAGCAGCTCAACGAAATAAGTTTGAATGAATCCGCCAGATATGCTGTCGTTTGATTTGGAAATTGTGCTTATCCTTGTCAATCTAAAGTCAATTCTTTCTCGCGCAGCCTATGTGTACATTGAGAAATGGTGATACTGAAGTTTAAAGGTGGGTGCTAAAACCAGGGAAATCCAAAGTGGATGTAAAATGACGCCAATGTTCTAGGACGTTTGCAGATTTTCTACAAAACACAAGTGGTAATGGATGCCACTCTTTCTGTGCCATATGTCTACCACTTTGAAGAGACACATTTTCCAAATAAGTACATACAATAAATATTTCAAATTACAGGAGCCTTTCATATGCCTCGCCTGAAGGTACGAGTACAAAGCCATAAATCCAATATAACAAAGTCATACATCCGGTGGCACCTTGGCGGCGTGTAAAGCAGTTACTTACGTCTGATGTATGGAGAACACCCCCTTATCTCACTTTCATTTAAATTTGGGTGTGTTCTATCCGTATTAAATATTAACGAGGAAACAAGGAGTGGTATTTCGTCATGTAGTCGAAGTGCTTTATTTAGTGATAATCCTGATTTTCTCACCGAGTCATGTCTCATTAAAGCTGGCACGTGACGCTTTACTTTGAGCATATGTACATATGTTAGCCAAAGTGCTCTGATGCTTAAATTAAGCGATCGTTCGGAATATTAATGTGGGGATATATGGAACTAATTTAATTCCTGTCTAATGGGATTTATCAAGCTTGCAGCGATTTCGCTTTGCCGACAGGCGCGTAATTAAAAGGTGACTTTTCGGATAATTTGAGTGTTCCGGGGGTATCTGCTTAAGTGGTGTCATGCTATTTTATCTAAAACCATTAAGAAAGTTTTGCCTCTGGGACTTATAAAATAAATAAGCCTTTTCTGAAAATTTACTTGACTAAAAGTAATAAATTTGGTGTAAGCCCATTTCGGAGTAGAGGTTGGAATAATTTAAGAGCAGCATTTGAATATGAGAAACGCCTATAGATAAGGTAAAAATGTCTAAAGGTAAATAAAATAAAGCGTAAGTTCGTACTTCTAGAAATGGTTCCGTAGAAGAGAAGAATTAGTTTATTATTGCGACCTCATTTGAGTATGAACTAATATTGCAATATATACTTTAAGTTTGTAGGTATGCATATAGATAATTCTACAACGAAAGAAAATCGAGTAGAGTGGTTGAATACTTGCAAAAAGTTTTTCTTTCGTTAAAATAATGCTTGAAAAACGTACATACTAGTCAGTTACAAGATAACTATAAACACTTGCAAAAAAATCTTTAAATACTAGTGTTATCTGCTTATTTATTTTTATCTGTGGTAGGTAAGTTTTGCCGCGACTTTTCCATGCAGATATAGACGGAAATTTAAAAATATTAAATCGTCTTTTCACGTTCAAGTAGAAAGTAATATATTTTTGGTGAATTTTTGTCACAAGAATGGTATTTTTTGGATAAAACAATAATAAAATGGGGGCAATTGTAGGAATGCCCTTCCACATTTATTTAGTAGTCATTAATTTTACAATTACGTGGCTATTAATTAATTAATATTTTTTTACACCTTTAAAATTTATTAGCAATAATATTTTTATTTTAAATATATTTAAAAAGTTTATGATTTGTATTTTAATGATTTGGTTGACTTTTTTAGGAGAGTGAAAATAACACAACGTTAAATGTCAGGAAAATATCAGCATATTTATAAGCAAATGAAAATATAAGGGTGGATTTACCGCACCGAATTTTCCCGAATTCGTATCCTATATATGTATAACAGTTTTTCTTCCTAGCGTAAAATAGTCCCACGCTATCAGAATGCAAACGACTGATAAAATTATATAAAAATTATAACTATTTTAATATTGTTATAAAAAATGTGCGAAAAATAATCACTCTGAAATAATAATCTCTTATAATCGAAGTTTGCAAGCAAAAAATGAAATAATTCGTACTAATAGAAGTTATATCAAATATACTAAAATATAAAAAAAAAAAGTCCAAAAATTTATAGGTCTTCTTTTCTTTTCTTTTATTTTAATTCGATACCCGCACCGACAAACGTGCATTGCACTTGACATAAATATGTGTCTTGCCCCTGTGTCGTATTTCAGAATCTATACAATATAAAACGCTAACGCAAGAGTATGTGATTGATTCCTCCTGTGAGTTTATTTCTGCAACGATATTTAAATGATTCCAAAACTGATCGAAAGCTTTTCAACTGAATATGGAACATAACTATAAACTTTTGAAAAAGTGAAATTACGGATCTAACATGACGACCAGAATGGTTCAACTTTAAAGATTTACTATGAAAATAGATCCTGTTATGTTTTGGGGTCGCTGATCTCGAATCTACTGTCGAAACTTGGAAATTAAAGATGGCGGATCCAATATGACTGCACCGATTTCAGGTTCAATGGAGGATGCGAGATTTTATATTGTTCTACACCGTGCAACGTCGTCTTCAATAAAGGAAAATTGAAAGACGTAGGTGTATAACAATCTGAGCATAAAATTTCAATTTGGAACACTAACTGAATTTTTTCCAAATAACCGATAACTCCTCAATTTTTCATACGTCTGCCCTCAGGTGTTGCGATGAAACTTGATTTAAAATTACCAATTTGTTTACTCCCTAATTAAGTTTCCAAGGGTGCTGTTTCCTTAAAAATTAAGTTAAAGGCCAGAAAGTATCGATCCCCGGAAGGGCCTCCTAAATATTCAAAAACAAGGTAATTCCGCTACCAGTAGCTACAACATCGTCGACGGCTGCGAATGCCTCCCACGCCGCAGCATATTTTGCCAGCAAATCATATTGGTAAAAAACACTCGTCTCAGAAAGTATGTATTTGCGAGGGCAATAAACATCAGCAGGAGCTGTCGTGCATCCGCACCTCGAAGTTTACTTTGTGGCCCAATAACTTCTGGTTAGCTTTTGGCATTCATTCCTTCCCCCACGATGACCTCTCCAACCCTCAAATGTACGTAAGGGAGAGGCTTTTGTATATTAAAACAAGAGCTCCGATGTTGTTGGGGCCACGTGTTGCGAACATAAATTCACCCAGAATCCCCCTTGAGGCCATATTTGCGATATTATAGTGCTCCAGCGATCACGACTTTACAATAAAAACTAAGACGAGTGCCACATTCGGGTGACTCGCCATTTATGTCTCTTCTGGGGAACCTTAATTAATTCGGCAGACATAGACAAATGTGCATTACTCTCAACTATTCCACAGCACGAGATGATTTAGTTCATATAGGGACAATTCCTGAGATAGTCCACTGTTCTATACCGAACAGAGTGCGGAGCTCCATGTTGTTAGGCAGCCCGAATTTATCATGATTAAGTCTCCTACACAATGAAATTTCATTTGTATCACAAGATTCGTATCTCAGTTTCAGTCACGGATGGATTTATTAGATTCCTCCAAACAGCTCAATTCTCCGGTGGAAGGACCTCAAAGTAAAATTATATTATAGATTCCCGAAGTACTAAGAGAAAGTTATTTAACATTTAGAATGGAAAAGTAAATTAACCTTCAATTCTTCTTGTTACAATTACACAAAATCCATTTTCTTAGGAAGTACTGACGTCGAAACTTCAAGGCAAAATCCAAAATGTTGAAACCACGGCACTCTCTCTTCTATGTATTCCTTTGCTGAAACAAAGAATTCCCTCAAATCTGAAGGGGCAATTAATTGTTTTCAGATCATTAACTGCGATTTCATTTCTTCTTGGAATCAGATTTTCCTTGAGTCGATAGAACCAAGGACCAAACGTATACAAAAGTAAACACTGAGCAAGAAAGACTGTACGAAAAAGTTAAATTGCTTTCGGCGCCAAACTTTTGCAGCTTTTCTTGACATTCCAAGTGTGTTAATCTGAATCGAAAAATATAAACTAAACGAATTATTGGAAAATTTCTCTTTAAATTTCTTATCGACTTATGACAATTTTCCGAGAAATTTTATTAAGTGCCTTTCCATGGAATCCGAAAAACTGGATCGGACTATTTGTAACCCAGTAAAACATTCCACAATTTTTTTCGGTACTTCACTGTAAAAGGTCTTGACATTCTAAGTGATTGAAAAATTCGATTTGTTTATTTATTTTTATCGTAGGTACATCAATCTTTGGACCAAACTTATTTTAGAGAGCATGGGGTCACCTGTACACAAAATGCCCATATACAGGATGTTTCGCATAACGCATCCAGAAATGAGAGGGTTGACAGGAGGAAACTCTTTGTATATTTAAAGGATGTGGTTACCATATATGCAGGTAAATCTATATATCTATATATACTGTGTAAATCAATGAACTGCGCGAGAGAAAACTCGCCCTTTTGCAAAAATTCTATTTATACTGACTGAATATTTGCCTTTTACAAAATATTCTATAGACTGAGATTTACCTTCTCCAAAACATTTAGTTTACTGAAGATTTCCTCATTGATTACCATAGCATCAGCATTGAACGTTTTACGCGCAGGTACCGTACCTTCATATAATCCCAATCAAATAAAAATACGAGGGCAGGCTGAATAGTAATCGGCCTAGGGAAGTTTTGACGCCGCCATAATCGAATCAATGCATTTCTTTTTGTACCAGCATTTTTGATAATGAGCATTCAGGGTGTCCAAAAGAGGTTACCACACCGGAAGTAGTCGATAAAATCCATGGTATGATAATTGACAATCAAAAAGGGATGGTGCTCAAGAATGCTAAGACTCAATCATATCACATGCGAACGAATGGAGTATACAGGGTGTTTTGGAGATGGGTGTAAAGCTTTAATGCGAAGCTAGCAAAGATCATTTAGAACCATTTGAGCCATGGTTGTCTTAAACGAAGTCTGAAAATTAGTTTTTACCTAATTTTTTTGGTTTATGGCGAAAAAACTAAAAAAATTACAGTTAATTGCTAATAACGGCCAATTTGAATGATAATTGAATTCTTTTTTATTTTATTTAATTAAAGTAATGTGTAAGAAATCTAACAAAATATGCTCTAAGCATCTGTGACCTCAGACGTTTTTTGTACAGACATTTGAAGTTCACGAACATTTTCAAAGATTTAAGAAACCCATTTTCTGGCGGCATTTAAAAACAATGGAATGTGCTTTTTTTGTTCAAACCCTTTTGAAAACATGCTTGGTTATTACTCTTTGTTTTGAGCTATCATTTACGCGGATATCTCACATTGATTGATTTGAAATTAGGACCTGCAAACCAAATTAAGGGAGAAAATTTAAAGTTGATGACGAATTTTCAGCCATCAAGATGATGGCAAATGAGGAATTATTCACTTCGATTAACTTCGATGTCCTTTTCGAACAGACTGATCACCGGGAAATATTACTGAGAGCTGTTGGGCTGATTCGACGCTAAGCAAAACCCATAACATTTGGCGAAGGAAAAAAGTGATATTTCACCATGCGAACGAAGTGGTTTACAAGTGCGCTGTCGCATTGACAAAATATCATGAATTGCGCTACGAATTGGTTCCTCCCCGATTTAGGTGGTTATCACTAAAACTGAGCCTTATTTTGAGGACCTCGAGAAATCGCATTATTCGGAGGGTGTGAAAAAATTGACGAATCGTTGGACGAACAGACAAGTTGTGTTTTTGCCTAGGTCGGTTACTTTTCAGCTCACGCTCATACAATATATATCTTTACCTATAATACATTAACATACATGCTTACATAATTTGACTACAAACAACAAAAATTTCACATTTTAGTAACGTATTACGAAAGTGGCGCTTTTTTCTTGAAGATCAAGAGTTCCTTAATAATGCAATTACTCGTTCGCTGCAAATGGAATGGTCGTATTTCACTCACTTTGTTTGCCTTAGATTAACATGTTGATGATTTGTAACAAAATTAGTTCTCGTCCATGATAGTCGAATTTGTATCGTCTGTGTAAACATGTGAAGTTGGATTTTCGTTTCGATCGATACCCTCCATACGACACTCTTAATCGGCTATTAAAGTAATCCTATTCTTAAGCACACAATTGATAACTTTACAAACTTGGCAAAATTTATACTAGAATTGCAACAGTTTCAAACACCTTCGAATCCCTTTGTCAAAGCATTTAAGCCCGTCAATAAATTACGATTGAACTCGAAAGCTTGTTATGCATTTTATGAAGCCCCTTCACATGGTAGAATTACACTAAAGTCCGGGAAATCTCTTGTTCAGTTATTCGTTGCAAAGATGTTCTTTATTACCTTCGTTATTTTCTAAACAGGGCCTTTGCCAGCCGTAACCGTAAATCAGCGAGGAGTCGACAGACGCCCTACAGTATTGTCTCCATATGTTGCTTCCTCCCTCGGCAGCGTGCCTCAAGTACATAAGTACCTGAATCACTGAGCGCAATAACCGCCCTTATGACAAGCTTTATTAACCCTAAATCCATTTTTATATTCAACCTGCAGGGAAACCGTAGTAAAATTTCAAATATACTTAATTGGAGTTATTACACGGCGGCATTTTGTTTTAAGCTTTTTAAATTGACTTTATTGGCGCGACGCGACTTTAAATTTTATGAAATCTTGCGATATCTCTTATCTCGCTTGAAAAATCTTAGCGTACCCAAACTAAGTACGCAAAGTTTCTGGAAGTGATATACTTCCGGAACAATTGGTTAATGTTATAAGTGATTAATATTATACTTATACTTTCGTGAGCACTTTCACTCAGAGAAATTTCGCTCTTTGAAATCAAATGCGAACATACTAAATTTAAAAGTTTCAATTTTTTATACAATTCTTTAGTTTTCAAACGTTA
Source organism: Neoitamus cyanurus (assembly GCA_947538895.1). Lineage (NCBI taxonomy): Eukaryota > Metazoa > Arthropoda > Insecta > Diptera > Asilidae > Neoitamus > Neoitamus cyanurus. The sequence goes on from OX384540.1 coordinate 51,466,295, forward strand.
AATGTTTAATTTAATAATCAAATATTTTGAGATAAAATTTTGATGTTAAATTCAAAAGAGACCACTTTAAATTTCAGCACGAAATACTTTGATTGAGTGTCGCTCTATAAATTGGCAAGATTGAAGTGTTAATTTTTGATTTAAAAGAGTCGCGTTTGATTTAAAATAATTTTTGTGGCCACAAAGCTATCTGTAGATCAATGACGAGAGCTGTTGATTACTGTTCCAGAAGTCCTGGGCTCAAATCCCACATGAATGAGCTTGCTTTGCTTTAGTGTTTCATTGTAGTAATGCCAACGCGCCCACACTCGAAGTCAGGTGTCCTGAGGTCTAATCTCAACGGGAAACCGCAAAAAGACTTTACATAAGAAGAGAACTTTCGTGGAATCAAATATGTGTCCACAAAATACTATACTGCGACATACAAGACCACTCCTTTAGAGTTAAACATAAAGGCTCTCTGAGCCGTTTATAGCCCATAAAGGCAGGAGTCCCTAAGGCAGTGTGATGGAACCATTGCTATACCTAATCTACACTGCAGACCTCCCAACATACCAGGACTTCTTAACAACAACGTTCGCAGACGATACCACCATATTATTCACTTACCCCAACCCCACTACAGCAACACGACAACACGGGGGAAGTGTTTAACTCGAACGTCATAAGCCCAGTGGACGTGGTTTCAACCCGAATGGAAACAATAGTGATAACTCTGACAGTCCTGGTAGAAACATCGCTTGTCTACCAGCTCTAGAAGGACTACAGGCGTAGCATAAAGAACAAGGAAGACTTTAACTACTCTCAACTGCTGAGAAGGAAACAACCCTGGGACATCACACTCATGGAAGAAATGGTTACGTGAGATAAAAATAATGTAAGTTATAAGAGTCAATAAAATAAAGTGTTTAAAAAAAATCTGTTGATCTACTCAACGCAGCTATATCGAACTCACGCCAAGCAACTACTATCTCAATATCTCAACTTCTACCACTGCTGCACTCATTTGATTTCTGTTCTGAAATTTCGTAAAATTCACTTGTTTACTATATTTCTCCGCAATTCTTGTAATTAATGCACTTTTTTTATCAAATTGCCATCTTATTGCCTTTACGGAAAGGTACAACATGTACAGGTAGGGACACCTTTTATGGACCTTATGTTTATTTTGCAAATTTTTAAAACGATAATAATACAAGTTGATTATTTCTACTTGTTTGTTTATGATATTAGGTACTTACTAATTGATCCGTGTGAAAGATTAACTTTTTTGCCATATTGGATCTGCCGTCTTGAATTTGGAAATGTGAATGCCAGATTCAAAATCAGCGACCCCGTAAACCCCCAAGCACCAAGCAACTACCGATCCGTGCGAGAGTGCATCCATGTACAAATGAAGAATAATATGAGGATTCCAAAGCTGTGCCATATATGATGTTTCTGTGTAATGTGTCCTTATTTTTGGCACCATACCGATCTCGACCCTTAGCGAAATAATATAGGAAGGATATTTAAATATGAATGGGATTTTTTAATCATCCGGAATTATATTCACGAATTCTACTGATAATATAGGAATACACCCACGGAAGTGTTAAAAATTAATCACGTCCCTACTTATAGGTTAATAAATAACCCAACCTATTTTTATTTAAAGAACAAATTCGCCTCAATGCACCTACCAATCTATTAATATATTCAAGCGACCCTCGGTGGATTGTCCGCTTAATTAAGAACTTCTCTTCAATAATCAATTTTGTATAACTAAACAGAGTTTCTCGCGTACTAAATACAAATCTCCTCTTCTGTAAGATTAAATATTTAAGAGTTCTTTAGTTAGAAGTAAGCGAAATCTGCAGGTGTGATAAATTTAAGGAGAGATATGAAACAAGGGACTCGTTATATGTAGGTACAGCTCGGAAGACAAATTGAATGGAAGTACTGTATTTATTTATTTACCAAATGCTGGCTGCTTTATTTGGATAACTAAGTGGGTGTTGCGTTGTGGAGTTGATTATATGCAGAAATACACAAAGACCCAGGAGGACCTATTTCATCACTTGTCGTCGCGGGAACAATCTCTAAACTAAATGCTCCCAAAGATGTGCGGAGAAGCGCTAATAGTGAATACGTTAGAGTACTATTTCAAGTACGATTATCGTAGAGCTCAAGGCGAAAGTACTCAGCCTAAATGGGAAAAGTTTAATCCTTCACCAGAGCATAAAGGACAACTGTGTTGCTCCTGTGCCTTTTTGTTATCTATTAATTCTTTATTACTTCCCCCCGGAAATGGCTTTTTTTCCTCGGTAAGGGGAGCCATAAGCAGCCCGATAACTTGAAAAGTTTGGAAAGTGAATAAACTGTCATGTGGGACCAGGAAATGTGTTAAGCCAAACCAGCCAGCCCGGAATTAGGGGAGTAGTGTCATTAAGTAGCTGTACTCAGGCATTAGAACTACTTAGGTCGTCTGATAATATCATGCGTCGGAAGGGAGCTGAAGGCATTTATTTGCTGATTGTGTATAAAGAAAATTTCAAAGGAAATGTGGAAATGGAAGTGGTTCATAAGAGGGAAGAATTTAATTTCAGCAATATCTTCAAGGAAACAATTTAACCATCTAACGAGGGCTCAAAGGGACGTTTGTTTAGACAATAGGAATTCAATTTCGACTGCTGAAAACAAACAAGTTTGCCTGAATTAGGAGTAATTTACTTCAAGTAGGTACTCCGAAAATTTAAAGGGATTCAAGTCTATAACTTTAAAAGAGGTAAATATAGCAAAATAGGTCTTAACCCCTTTCTAAAATGCTTTCATTTACATTGGAGTGCTTCCAGCAGTGAAACAGCTTTTAGATTAACAGCCCTATTCTGGAAAAATTGTGACCAGTCATAGATCATAACTTAACATACAACTTACTTGTGGCTTTATATGGTAGATTTTGATTGCGAGTCAACAGCGTCTCGTATTTAGTCACCCAGCATAATGCTTAGTGGTGCCTACTGGATGCTGTTAACTCACAATCAAAATTACAAACTATAAAGTCATAAGACAGTTGTGGCTTATGATCTGTAACTTGTCACAATTTTCCCAGAACAGGGTTGTTAGATGCAAACAAATTAGTTCAATATGGCACATCAAACATAGCAAAGTGTCAAATCCAATATAAAATAAAAAAAAAATTCAAAAAATAATTCCAAAATTGAACCCTCATGTTTTGTTTGATTTCAAACGAAATTTAAATTCGTACACATGTTTAAGAGTGTACCTAGGTATATTGATTTGTTTAGTTAAATTACGCGCAAGTAGGTTTCCTTTATTTTTTTAATCTTTAGATTTGTAATTATTTTCAACCATTATTTTAAATAAAGGACATACAAGGAAACAACTTAAATATGCTACATAACTAACTATCCAGATAAATTAATGAAGATAAGTAAATCCTAAATAAATTTATTACTTCGATGCTGCCATATTCGACCGTCATTTTAAAATTTTTAGGTTTACCATCATACCCATCTGAGACCCAAAAAACCCTTATGTGCCAACTATTTTGAAAATCTAAAGACATGTTGTTTTATTTTGAGTCCGCCATCCGTCAACTGCAACCTTAATACCCTCTTGTGCTATTATAACTTTTGTGATCATCTAAAAAAATATTCAGTATTTTAGTCGCTATGTTGGAGCCTCTCGATTAAAACTTATATGAAGAACTATCATGATAGAACGAAAAAAAAAATTGTTTTCCATTTTGACAATACGCGGTATTACTACCGCCATTTTGGATTTACGGTATAACACCTACCCTAAGTCACTTACGCCACTGCAATGATTGTTTTGATAATTCATTCATCGAAATTCATTTAGTAGTTTAGTCTCTACGGAGAAAAATCTTTTGCGCTTGCAGTCGGATGAAAAATAGCCACAATATCACTAGGAAAAAGTGTGCTTCAATGTTTTCGGGGTCGCTGATCTTGAATCTACTATGAAAATTTGGAAGCTCAAAATGGCGGATCCAATATGGCTACTAAAATTTCTCAAATTCAAAGGATTACTATGATTCTTAATCATTAAACGTGAACTATGTGTTTTCCTTCTCTAGTGTGTAGTATGAAATAATAATAGAATACACGGTCAGTTTTACTTTAAAAAAATATCTTGCTCTTGCTCGAAATAGCACCTCTTTTCTAAAAATATCAGCTCCTACTTAAAAATATTCAAGTTTAGAAATTTCGTATTTTAACCGAGCACTCGCCCTATCTGAACGCAAAAGGACAGGACAGTACTCGGCGTACGGAAAAGACCCAGTGAAATAGTCCAGCAAGTGAATTGAAGCTGTTTCTATTTGCTCGGTCGACGGGTGGCTCGGCTGACGAGTGACTCGGCAGAGTATTCGTCACGTGTAAACTAGGCATAACAGAGCATGCTCATTTTATAATAACATACGGGAAATATTATACTACTTCATGAATTAACTCCACGAGTTAGTTGAGGTGACTCTTATTTTCATGTATGTGGGGTCCTTTCCTTCAGCATGATTTGAGGAAATATCTGGAATATAGTTTGCAACACGAGCCAGCAAATTCAAAATAAAACTTATTATTATTAAATACCAATTATTTATAATTAACTTAGACGCCCTTGCCTGGTATAACATCATTCCAAAAAATAAGTAAATTAAATTCAATTTGAATTTTCTCTATAATCTGCAGAAATCATACGAAATAGATTTGTCATTTTCCTACTAATTTTTATAATAAAAAAAAATTGTATTTGTCTGCCATCAATCTAATGTTATCTATCATATTTTCTATTTTTGTTGTTGTGAAATTTGTTGGGCCGTTGTCTCTAGGGCAACTACATATGTATGTTGGCTAAAATATTAGTCCACAGGACTATAGGACCTTTAGTTTTTTTTTTAAGTCGTCGGAAGGGATATATGAAACATCCAATATCAAACATTCCTTTTAAAATAAACCCCGCCTAGACACTATATATCCATTAATAAACATCAGGATAGTTGGTTCTCGAATAATAATTTTGTATTACTTAAATAAATTGCGGAATTGTAAATTAGTTTATTCCCCCTCTTATACTTCCCACCTACAATAGACTCTTCCGCCTACAAATGGTGCTTCCGCCAACGATAGTCATTTTTAAAATTTGTCTGCACTGAATGGCAATTACTAAAGAGGTTTCTCCCGTTAAACTAAAATAAGAGCTGCTAAAGTGCTGAATATTCAAATGAAGTCATTTGCACGTCCATTAAGGAGCAGCATTTAAGGGCAACGACATAGCACAGGAAACAGCCCTTATCTCGTCGGACGCCTCATTTAAGAATAGCAAAACCATAAGAAGTGTTATGAAAGGGTCGCAGGGCGTCGAATATTTACGTTCTAATTGGCCCTCCTGAAATATTACGCTCACAAATTTCAATATTATTTTTATCGGGCATCATCGAGAGATAATGCCGAATTTATGGGGGAGAAACATCGAGCGAGCATCATAACTTTTGAATGCCGTTTTATAGGGTTGACCGGCGGTCGTCTGGACCAAATTGAAAAGTGTTGGTTTTATCGTCCATAAATTCCTTGTAAATCATTTTGGCGCAGCCCTGCTTGTATCCCCCGGGGGAGACAAAGTTTTTGTGCCATCAAAATATCTCCGAGAATATATTGCAGGGGAAATAAAGGCATCAAAGGAGAAGATTTATCTTTATCTCGGGATCGCTGGAGCGGGAAAAACAGAAATTAATCTACACAAATTTAAGTAATTCTGAATCACACTGGTTTACAGGGAATCATTGTGGGTGATCCTGGCGGGCACAGAATTTGGAATTATATGCAAATAGCTACTCAGACGCCCATTTAGTGTAATCGGAGCAGAATAATCAGCTGTATTGGGAAATATCTTTCTGTTTATGGCTGATTCATTCAATTCGGGGATGAATTTTAATGGCGACTATCCAAACAGCATGAAGCTCCAGGATTTTGTAGATTTTGTTTGAAATTCTTCGTTCGTTCTTTATCTTTGCACACTCGGGGTTTGTGCTTAATTTTAATCTTATAAAATTACAATTGCAGATGAATGGCTTATCACTCAATCTACACTGAAAGAAATATTTGACCATATTTTGGGAGAACCATACATATAGTCCAATTGACTATATACCAAAACTTGACGAAGCTTCGTTAAATATGGAAAAAGTGTTTATTAGAATGGTTTTCTGGACCATTTATATTGATGAACATATTTAATCCATGACCAAAGTAAAAGGACGCAAGCGTCTATTTCATAGTTACCCGGACTGTGAATTCTAGACGCTCGCAATCATATTATGCTCACAGTGACTCAATACCTATGTTACTGCGATCATATGATGGTCACTGGGACTATAAACTCTAGTTGCTTTGACTACATTTATATAGATTTTTAACTACTATATAGTAGCTTCGACTAAAATAGACAGACGTTTGGGCCATAAGATATATACCATTGCAACTATATTATGCTTACTGCAGCTAAAAAATAAAGTTGCTGGGGCTAGAATTATGATCACTATATCACTATCACTATAGCTAAGACCATAATATGTAGACCCTTGCAACTATAATCATGCTTACTGTTACTACACAACATAGTTGATCCGACCAGAATTATGAACTCTTTATCCTTAAAATTTAGTCCCTTTGACTAAATTTATAAGGATACCGAGACCACTTTATAGTTGCACCAACTAAATTATGTTGAAGCTTGCTTATTTTCACTGCGGTGCTCCCTGAAATTTAAATAAATAAAAAGTTTTTTAAAAATGTCGATACATATATTTATTTTACTTGTGCATACAAACTGACTTCTAAACACTTTACTTGGCTGGAATAAATATTTTAATCGAAAAAGGCCGACGAAAAACAAGTCCGCCTTTTAACAGATCACCTAATGAAATGACTCATCTCTGGCGTTCATGCAGTTTACCAGGAAACGTTGTGTCGCATACAACCATTTTTCTAGCAAGCTTTCAGCAGTTCAAATCTATATTATAGTTGCGATATCTTTCGTTAGTTCCGTGTGGCCATGAGATCCTTATATATAGTCCATCGTAATTTTTTTTATAGTCAGGGGATTCCTAAATATAGATGCACATGCGTTTAACGAAATAATATATTTAGTTAGTACGCGCACCGCAGCAACTTTTTAGAGATTGGTTTGCGCCCAAGGTTCTCTCGCCTATCTTATGGATGCCAGAACTATATCTATAGATTCTCGTACTATATTGTAAAAATTATAGATTTCAAGACTATTTTATTGCCCAGCGGACCATGCAAATCCATGCAAATTTTTCTCAGTGTACATATAGATACAATAGAACTCAAGCCGCATTCGTTATACCTAAAGCATTGCATTGGAGTTTGATGCCCAAAGGCTCCGCTAGTCAGTCTGTATTGCTTTATCTCATGACCCTGTATCTCGGAGACTATATAAGAAACTCATCCACACTTGACTTATAAGCTATTCTTGTTGTTTTTCCTATACACAAAATAAAATTATAATTTTTTAATTAAGAGGATTTAATAAAACCAACAAAATTGGTAGGTGCTTTGGAATTTAGAAGTAGAAGGCAGCCACAAAATTTTTCTAAGAACGTAATGATAATGTCATTATTTTATAAACAAAAGCATAATAATATACAGATGGAACAGATTGAACAATGGGTAGCGAAGGCAAGAATAGGTTACCAGTCGTAACCCATCCGAACTTTTTGTTTTCTTCCAGAGCAAAAATTCATCTCGCAACTTTCTCAACACAACACAAAGTAAGCATTCCCGCTAGTTAAAGGGCCTATTACATAGCACCGTTATTTTTCGGGAAGTTCCAAACCATATTATTGATAATATTGAAGTGGTCACAATGCTTCCGTCCGTCCTTTATTTTAACAATTATCTGGATATTCGAGTTGTATAATAATGTCTGAAATATGTAATTGAAATTTTAAGATTTATTGAACCTTTTTGATGTGTATTCGGGCTTCTGTTCGATTTTCTTGTTCTATAACAAGTTCCGTAACAAACCCTTCCTGATGATTCAGCTGATGACAATTTGAGGTTATGCGTTCTGCCGAAAATTGTGATTTGAGTTACATATCCGAACCGCCCGGGCCATTTCGTTCAATGGTTGCATTTATATAGGTCGTAGGTAAGTTTGGTAGGTAGGTAGTAACTTTGACAGCTTTAACAGAACGGAACGGTCCGCTGATTATATGTAATGAGCCCTTTATAGAGAAAGGCAGGAAGCTGTACAGGGTGGGCCACAATATATCGCCCTATCGAAAAGTGCCTACCATAGATTTTACAAATGGCGTCGTATATGGATTCAGGTTTGACGTTAGATTTGCAGTATCCCGCAATATCCCCCAATTTGACTGCCAGGACTTCTCTTTATGGGGTTATTTAAAACACAGGTTTATATGATAAACGTCGCAGACTCTGGCAGAACCCAAGCAGAACATCCGTTACGGACCAAGTTCTGGAAAATGCCTAAAACTAGCTCAAATGGTTATCAATAGCGGCCACTTAAACGATGGCCATTGTTGATAACCAATTGGGCTCATTTTCAAAAAATTATGGAAAGAACTTGAATGTCCAAATAAACATTTCCACACAACCGTATTGGATAAGCCTTTATGGTCATTATTATTAGCATCATATGGGCAGCGTCCCCGAATGCGCACAAAACATTTAATGGTTAGGTTTACCAGCCCAATAAGTAAAAATTGCATTGAATTGATTTCTGTAAAGAAAACAGATAAACAATAAAATTTTGCCACATGCATAATGCATATCACACTCGCCTGTACGCCAGGCCAGGAACCCCACTTGTAAAAAATTATCATTTATTACTTTGACCAATTCATACTATCTATTCTGAATAATAGCTAGACAAAAAGAAAGTAATTTATTAAATTAACTAAACTGTTTAGTCATTATTCATAATGACTAGCGATTATGTATAATCGCTCTATAATTACTTTATTCGAAACATATACCTAATTGATCACTTTGGAAGCGACGTGAATATTCATCAATCTGAACTGGAGGCAAACTTCACAGTAAAAATAACTGCATGAAGCTTATTTTTAACATAATTCACCGTTGGTTACAGTATATTTGCCGACTTTAATGACATAGTGCAATTAATGCTGATTAATAAAATTATGGGATTATGATAATTCTCCAAAATCAAGCAAATCCGCAAACAATTGATTAAAATAGTGAAATCAATTTGAAATTAATTTGTTGAATACACAAATTAAATAAGGGGACCAAGAAAAAATTCCCACGAGCCCCAAAATGAATAATTGTGAATCCTGCACGACTTTCTGATTTTTCATTTGAGTTTGAGCATAAAAGTAATAAAAAATGGAATTATTAAAAATAATCATCCAAAAGGTAACGGTAGAAACTCCAAAAACAATCAATATTTTTTCAGGGCCGAAAACTTATTTATACACCTAAAACAATGAGAAAAGCTCAAAACAATGGAACGAAACACTGACAGTATACAACGGCTGATAGTTTCCCTGAGAATAAATAGTTGAACTTGAATGTTGACTGTTAAGCACATGCAACCAATTGTGGTTAGAAGAAAACTGAGTAGCTGAGCACCTGCCAGAACCATTGTGCACCTACCTGAGATGTGTGAATCAAGAGCAGATAATGTTTCCCCGCATTCGTGTGTTGAAAATTATCCATAACTCGGTGAACTGGCAAATATCTTAAACTTTCTATTCTTAACAACCCCTTCTTGTTCTGCTTTAATTTCAGAGCATATGTAGTATAACTCGTAAAACTTCTACATGGTCTAATTATTCAAATCACTCCATAATTCCCTGTCATGCATATGCTTCATACATCTAATTATTTAAAATTCTTGCCGGAGGTGTTCGAGGTTGGAATTATCTGAATTACCCTCGTGCTCTGTAAATATCCACTTTTGTAGTTCTCGTATCACACAAGCTCGCATTTCAAGAAGACTACAAAATATGCATCCGTAGATTAAGTTTTCAAAATGAACATTTCGTCGAGTGTGTACCACAGTTTTAAGTGTCCTCCACATTCCGCGTACCCGCCCTCAGACATCCGTGCATACTGTATCATCACAGCACAAGGTGCACATTACGAGAAAAAAGTAGATAGAAAAAAATTGTACTCCGTGTTATGTACTTATCCACAAGAAATTGTGATATCTACGTAGAGTCCTAGGCGTACATAAAAAACAAGATTTTGTGCAGTAAAATTCCTTGACCAAAGTTTTATTGGTCAGTTCTTTAGACGCCAGGTTTTATGTGTTCCATATTTACGACCCGTCTGCCCTGTGCAATCTGGTAGCCCACTCGAAGACTTTTCATCTGGGTAAAAGTTTTATGGGTGATGTTATCGATGGAATTATCGAGGCTTCCCGGCGGAATTGACAGGCTCTTCGGAAGACTTTCAGCGTTTTTGGTTTTGTGTGTCAAGGTACACCGATTGGATCAATTGCCCTCGGAAATGTGGCGCTTCTGTGTCACGCCCACTCGATTCTCAAGACCGCTTGTGCATTGTGGGGAAAATTACAATTCTACCCCTTGCCATGAATTGCTGGAATCTTCAAAAATTCAACCGTGTATGTACCTGGAAGAAGGAAAATATTATCTGGCGATTACCCCCGCTAAAGACTGCCCCAATCCGCTTCCGAACGGCAGGCGACTTTATCTGCTTTCAGGCCATAAAACTGTCGCTCAAATATCTGCAGCATCACCATCACGCCTCCCGTCGATGAATTATTAACTACACGGCTCTTTCGCGCGAATTGGCGGAGCCTTAGCGTGGTGCCAAAATCAATATATAAATTGCCGGCGCGTCGCCATGTCGAACACGCAATCAATGAAAATTGTACGTACCCATTTGCGTTACTTGCGGAGAAAAACCGACAAGAATGCTTCCTTCCCCCGAAGCCCGAATCAGGGTGGGTAATCATGAAAATGCCATTAATCACAGGACTGGCTGGATTTATCAGGGTGTACGGGATGAATTTTATCGGGATCTCGGGGATACCACCTATAAATAGCACTTCTGCTTCTGGCTAAAGTGTGTTCATGAAAATCACCTCCAATTCCAATTAATGGCAAAATATGGTCACATGGGTGGTCTGCCGCAAGAAAGCAGTCTTACATGCACGTCCTGTTTCGTTTTCTATAGCTCTTTTATGGTTTTAGTGGTTTCAGTGTGGAAGCAACTGCTCAAAGGTCAGGTGCAATGTAACTTGGCTAATTGCGGGAAATTGATTAATTGATTGGCTGTCGTAAGATTTTACGACAGGACGAGTTGGGGTTCTACTTGTGTGCTTTGAAATTGTATAGTTTCGCCACCTGAAAGCAACAAAATATTGTAGTAACTTTCTACACCTTAAGTACCTTTAGTAAACATTTCTTATATTTAAATAATCGAATTTCCAGGGAAAAAAATGCTTAGACTTTCCACGGGTCAGAGGAGAAAATAAGTATCCACCACAATAGCAGTAACAATTTACACTCGATAAGCACTGTGGTATTGGTAACTCTATTTATGTGATATGGTAAAGAAAAATGCAATGGCTGAGATTTTAACAAATCAACGTCTAAAGTACCTAAATGACATAAGGTAAAAATTCATATGTATAAAAAGGAATAATTACATTTTACTCGATTGTTCAATCATCTACTCAATCCCATATGCATAAAAATTGCTCAACTCAGTTAGATCTCGCGTTCTGAGATACCCCTCATGACTTGAGCATTTGCTCCAAACAAAAGCTTTACTGAGCAAGATCTCAAAACAGTAAGCAGACTAATAGCCATTGCTTTTTTATTTGAGAAATCGCACAAAAAATTTCAAGCAATCTCTTCCTTAATAATTAAATATAACTGTAAAATATACTATTTTAAAAACAAGCTTTTATTTAAGTCAAATGTGCCAAAAAGTAAAAAATATAATAATGATTACCTATTCAATTACCTACCTACTTTTGATATTTTTAGAAATTTTGAGATGTGCATGAGCCTATTATCAATTACTGAATTAAATTTTTGTGTTAATTGCGATTACTTTGTATAAAAGCTTATTGCGATATAGTATGTGAGCACATTTAGTTTTCATCCCACTTACTTTTCGAGCACGGAGGGCTTCGTCAAGTTTGCTGTGGAACTCTCCTAACACAAAATAACATATATTTAAATATATTATCTCTAGTATATATTCATATACATAGAAACGTAGTTATATATTTAAAAGCAAACTCAATACATAATTTAAAATGATTTGCAAAACTCAACACGTACGCAACTCGACTCTGACAGATTCAGACACTTTGCCGAAAATTACGAAATCATTAATGAATGCAAATATGGTGCCAAGGATCATAAAGGCATCAATACAGCATCAGTACTACGGCATTCTTAAACTCTGACTCTTATATGAGACTACACGAACTAAACTGGTATTGAACCTACATGGATACCACTCATCATTTTGACTTTTTTACGCCAATTTGCATCCCCACTACACAATCATTTCATAAAGTCAGTAAAAAAATTAATGAAGACTTATTGATGCTTGAGTGTCGATGCAAAATGTTGCCTGGGCTTCTTCTATGTAATTTCGATACCATCAGAGGCAATTTTTTTGTATATATATACAATACATAGATATATGTAAGTATTATATTTTGAGAACATATTAAATTTATCACTTCTTTCCTTTTAATATCAATTTTTAAGCAAAGTCCTTTAATATGGCATTAACATGTTACCCTAATACATTGCAGTCGACAATCTGAAATTTGGAACATATTCGCACCTTCAAATGAAAATTCAACATAATCTCGAAATTCACATTTTGCAATATCATCCAAAAAATATTATAAAACAAACAATTTATTGCCAATTGTATCATTCTGTCCAAATGTGCGTACCAATAAAAAGTATGCAAGAATTTCAGTCAGTTTATTGCAACCATAAATTATTTTCAAAAATTAATAAATCCTCTCAACAATTTTTCCGAGAGCTTCATACCGGTGCGTGCTTTGTGTATGTAATAACTTTTGCATTATGCAGTATACACAATTGTTACAGGTGAAATTTGAACAATGCAGAACCCATTAAATTCACGTAGAGGATTTCAACATGGCTATCAACATGTCGACAGTAACCAATTAAGGGAATTTCGGACAGGTTCCTTCATTAGGATTATCGTATTTCAAAAGTATTAAATTTTGTTGGGGGACCTATTTAACTTTCAGTTTTTGTCTAGTCCTGGGGTTACTCATTTAGATTAAGTTTAAAGTTACTAATTACCATAAATCGATTCTTTAAGAATCATCATTGGGAAAATGCGTTGTTTGGCTGGGTCGCTAACATAATTACACGGACACATACTTCAAAATACAATTATACTTTATTTCAAAAATTAGACAAAACGGCATCTGACCAAAACAGACTTCAAAATTTCTCACATACGGAAATTATCGATACCTCTATAAGAATAATCGAATATTTTTAACAAACATAAAAATAAATATTTTCAGGGCTTTAGAAAACCGAGGGTAAATGGGAGGCAAAACGGCACCAGCAGGCACAACGGAGCACTCTCATTACTATTGAGATTATATAATGCTATTTTATTATGAATGCTTTAAGAAATAGACTCTCTTGGCTCACTTTCGTTCAGTGCGCAGGAAACTCTCAATCCCATCCATGTAACTCTCTTGTTCTGTAAGTTTCATCAAAATCGTTCGAACCATTTATTAATTAAACAGGTATTGTTGGACGTAATAAAGTAGGTATATTATATAGATAGAACATCCAATAATTCACCTGGTTTTTAATAGAAAAATTAAGAGGAGTGCAAAGTGTTCTTCAAACTTATTTTCCTTAGGGTCGGAGATTGACCATTTGTTGATATTTGTCCTTTATGAATTAAATTTATTTTTTGTATCATTAATTTCCCAAATCGGATGCCGAAACACTGACGTATTAAAGATTTATACCATTTCGAATTAAATCATGGTAATTATCAAAACAATTTTAATACAAATGAAGGAAGAGAAGAATTTGATTATTAATTGTATGTATATACGTGCATACCACAAAGTCAAAACGACGTCAGAACTAAGTTTACTTTGTATTTAGGAAAATTAATTAGTTTTCCGTTAAGATAAAAATAAAACATGATTCCAGCATTGATTTTAAATTCTTAAGTATGCAAATGTCAGCACCTTCAAAGCGAATTCAACCTCCATTACACTCAAATGGGTGCTTTTTGTTAAATCGACTTGATACATGTTATAAGTTATACAAAATTGTACCTACACATCTCTCCCCCAGGCATCAGCAAAACATATTTTGGCTATCATCCAAATTCCCCTAGAATAAACTGCCAAAATAGATCATTCCATGAATCTCCCCTTAGAATTTAGCGTTGAATTCCTCCGCAATCTTTCAAATGAAGCAAAGTCATGCACATCGTCTCACCTAAAACAGTCTCCTTCATTTGCCCCAAACAGCCTCGGGCGAACTCTACGAATTCCGAAACAAAACTTTTTGGGAAAAACTTAGTTTCCCTTCGTTCCTGAGGAGAAATTTGGTTATTAACGAGTGACTGTCTCTCGCAATTCCATCAGGTTGCACGAGGAAGAGGCCCATTAAAGGAGAGGCAATTTTGGGGCAATTTTACGGAGCTAAAATCTTATCAGGAATCTAAATTAAATTGGGACCGGGCTAGGTAAATTGACTGTGGTTGTGCACGGCATCGAATATGACAACAAAAGCACTTAGCCAAACACCTTTCTATTCAGCGAAATAAGAGCATTTCATGCCTCGCCAACAGGAAAACTGGTATGTAATGAGAAGGCTGTCGGATTAGTGCTTACGTTCTCAGGAGCATGGGCCCCATCCACTTCGAGTTCGTCAAGTGTTAATTTCAACAGCCCCACCTTACAAGGGACCCACGAAGAAATTCATTGTCGACTTTGAATTGCTTCAAAAGGATTAGTTCCGAAATACTGTTCTGGGTCTGTAGTATCCTTAAGATTTTCAATTAACCGTTGGTCGGAGCTAAAAAATAGTCGCTTTGTCACCCGGATAGTCCACAATAGCCGGCGGTGGGGAACTTTATTAACACCTTCCTTAAAGCGGCAGGTTGCTGGCATCGAGCAGTTTCCTGCGGATATTTGTGTGGAAACGCTTTGAGCTTGTTTGAGTGACGTGACAATACCAGGACTTGGTGAATGAAGAAGCGTCGGAAGAGTGGGTAAATGCTTTAAACTTGGCGTTGTCGCCGGACGACTTTCTGCTCTGGTGAATCAAGTAATCGATTTTTTATTTGCCTTCCGTACACGTGCATAGCTTGGTGACAAAAATTAATTCTATCCCAATATTTTCAACTAAGGCCACAATGCTCCTGCTTCGCGCCTTTTCAGAGAGCTCAAACTGTGAAGGTGTTCGTCCACGACAGATTGAAATGTCCGTCACTGTGTACACAGCTTAACGGAGATATGAGTATGCATTGGGCAGTCTTTTATGCTTCATGCATGACCGGCGTTCATAAAAGACTTAGCAAGTTATGCAATTTCTGGTCTTGAGGTTTAGCACACAACGGTACGTTTAACTTTATTGAGTTGCGGACGTGTTTGGAAAGAAAATATTGAAAGCATTTTATGCCACTCAGGATATCCCCCGGAATAACTCCAGTTCATACTAATAAAGACAACTTTTAGCTCTGCTTAAGAGAAAAGTTTTGCCCTCACTTCTCATATCAGCAGGTTGGGAAAAACAGATTAATTGCTCTTTTGGTCCAGAGATTTGTGCCCCATATGTTGGAGAGAATATTTGAGTTTGCCCTTGAGATATGAGCCAGTCAAGTTATGTTGCTCTTTAAGGTTTTAAGGTAAGAATTTTATGTTGGCATTTCTATGAATATTTTCTTAAATCTAACACTTTCGGATGAGTGGCCTATTTCCTTATACGAGTATACTCACTGGAGAAATAATTTTTTTAAGGGAGGGGGTTATCATGAGTTTTTCAATATATATAATTTCGTTGTCCTATGTGGACCGTAACGTTTAGTTCGTCAAACAAAACCCATGATTTTAAGCAAAGTAAGTTTTTGTAGGTAGGTCCTTTGTAATTTGGCCTCCAAAGAGCTCAGTTCTTATGCTGAAGTCCATTTAATAATTGTTTCCAAAATTAACTCAACAATTTTTGAAAAATTTGAAAACTGCTAACATGAAAAAGATATTAAACCGATTCACAATTTTGACAAGTAAAATAATCTGCGTTGATGTTCGCACATTTCAAGTAAACGAAAAACTCATTTTAGGTTTCCGTACGTAAAAGCTACAAAGAACCCTTATGGTGAAACTTCGGTATCTCTTCGTCTGTCTGTATAGTGTATGTCACCCGCATTCTTCCCTGTAACTACTATTGCTATCAACTTGAAATTTAGTGCCAATTTCCTGTAATTTTAAAATTCCGATATTTTTTTGTCAAGCCTTTCAGACTACGGGTATAGGCAAAGAAGGTAAAAACCAAACTGTTTAACCGCTACAAATCAGTTGAATCCTTCCAATAAAATTTCCGTAAACGAGTAAGTATAACTTCACATCTAAATATGTTTCAATTATTTCCAATACAGCTTCCACCTGTTCCAAAAAAAACACAAAAATCTTCTCTTATACATAAATATAATGAAATCATTGAAGAACATCATGGTAGTGATCAATCTAAATCTGAGTAATGCGTGCTTAATACTCCAGCTCCAAGAAGGCTGTTCAGATTAAAATCACAAGCTTTTAGCTCATTTAGTCTCTTGTCAATAAATACTGTCTGCCCTATCAGGCGGAATATTGCTGACAATGATAAATAATTGGTTGGCTGAAAGGTTTTCGTCACGCATACAAATCGGCTCCAGAACATTATCATCATTTGTAAAAGATAACTTATTGTCTGGTAGACAAAAGTAAGCCCTACCGCTTGGTATTGGAGATTGATCCTTCCGGAATGATTTATTTTTAGGCTGCAAAAATTCTTCCCGGCAAATTAAAATTTAACTACATTTCAGTTAAACTTGTTAAAACAAATTCTGAATATTATCTTAATTTGTCTTGAAAGGATTAGAGATATGTAACTTGTTCGAGCGGACGTACAAGTTTCTCTTGACTTTAAAATCAAAAATATGGGAAAAGTTTATCGATAGACTTCCAGACCTTTTTAAACTAGTTATTGGTGTACCTACCTTATAGTTTTATGCATATTTACTTTTATTTATGTGTTCAGCCCATCTTTGAAAACTTGAATTAAACATATTTTCCGACTTTCACTCCCCTTTACAGCCGCTGCGGTCGAGCGATTACAATATAATATTAAAAGATAAATGCAATTTCATTTTTCCTACCTCAAGGGATTAATTATGGTACAACCTGATTTATAAATATTTTTTATGAGTGTCTTCGTTATTGATTTCTAGAAGCTCTTGCGGGAGTTTATGATATTAATAAAATAGCTGGTAGTTCAATACAAAAAAAAATGATTCAACGTTGTAGTGAAATTAATTGGTTTTCAAGCCAAGCAGATTTAGAGTCCATTTTTTTCTATTTTTCAATTGACAGGGGATTTACCAACCGGGTAAGTAATACCCGTTCAGGTCTCGAAAAGAACAAATCAATTTAAAACCGGAACGTCCAATAGAAAACCGAACGGTGTTTTAGGCGGCAAAGCAATTATTTGCTCTCAAAATAATCCAATTGAAGCCATGTTATGTAGATTACCTAAACAAACAAATCATAAAAACGCATATTCCCAATCTTATTTTATTTTTGTGCCTTTGAGCATTTGTGTATTTTTGTTAACGTATAATCACATCCACTTTGTAGCGCTCTCGGCAAAATGTGTCCACACTTAATTAATCCTCGGATGAGTACGCACGCAAGCTGAGTGGAAATTTTAGTTGTAAATCCCTTTTCTCGATAAATTTACCTAAAATAGCACGAACCCTTTTATTTATAGAAACATTTCATCGTCACAAATGTCGTGCCCGTAGTGTATTGCTCGATTAATATTTTTTTGATTGGAATTTCTTCAACGGCCGGAAAAACGATTAGGATTACGCACCACATCATAAATAAGGGCTCTCTTTTTAATCTTCAAAAGACTTCAAAGAGAGAGGAGGTTATCAATTCCATCCATATATTTTTTTCTTGAATTAGGTAGGTACATAGTTACATGCTACACTGAGTAGGTATATTGGGGTGGCATCATGGCTCCGTACCAAAATGGTAAAAGAGGAATCGTTGTGGTGAAATTTACTTGTATGTATGTCCAATTGCAATGCATATCATACTTTAATATGCCACAGATAACTTAGATGTAAATTTTCAAAATAAAAAATACTTGTCCTCACTGGGCCAAAAAAAACAAGGCCAAAAATAAAGAAAGAAAGTTGTTAGATGTGTTGTCTGTTTGAGGAATACAGACCAGGTTAAGCTCAAAACTATTTATTACTATTAATCTTCTATACTATTACATAAAGAGGAAAAGTTTCGTTGTTAGTCGCGCTTTCACGCAAAAAAAAATTAGGTGATTTTCCGATTGCGATGAATATATACAGGCGTGTTTCGCATGACGTCCTGAGTGATATAGAGATAGACCATGTATTATAATATTATATAAAATGCAAGTGTCTGTTTGTTTGTCCGCTTATAACTCAATAACCACTGAACTGATTTATATCAGGATTATATTTTGTTCAGTCTTTTGCGGTGCAGCTTTTAGCTTATATATCAGAGTTTAATAATCCAAGATAGCAGGCTGTAAAATGTTACGCTCCAAGCGACTTTAACGACATTTATTATCAGGTGGTTTTTGGGGTCGTTTATTTAAAATCTGCCGCCAAAAACAACGAATTTAAGATAGCGAACTGAAATATCTTAAAATTCATGGATATTATTATTAGGGACTTGCGGTACAGATTTCAAATATTCTGTCCAAAATAAGGAACTCAAGATGACGGAATGTCAATTCTTAACTATCATGCGATTTTGATGTGAAGTGTTATGGGGGGGTTACAAATTTGTTCTTGTCATTGGATTTTCACAATTTTGTGTGGGATTTTCGCGGTCACTGCTTTCAAATTTATGATTAAACCAAAAAATGCAAGATGAGGGATTGTCAAGACGCAAACCATATGAGATATTCATTGCTGCCGGGTAAGGAAAGTGGCTTCTTTAATCTGAAACTGACACTTTGAAGTTTCATGTATCTATTGAAGTCATATTTCCGAATTTAATATTGCAGGTCTTATTTCCCGAAACAGAAATATATGGACGCCAATAATTTTCTTCTATACTTTAATAAATACTGTCGTTTTCTTTTAAAGAATATATAGAGAAAGATGCCCGGGCAACGCCACCAGGTATAAGTCAGCTAGTATTAAATAACATGGATACAAAAGAAACAAGGACAGATGTAGGTGATGTGCTGGTGAGCTCCTCCGGCGAGTTTACCTACTGCTGGTTGCACTAGCAGGATTTTATTTTTTATTCTTTTTTTTGGGGCACGTCAGTACCCCCGCCAAGGCGCGCAAGCATGGCCGTACTACAGTGTGTTAACAAGAAAGGTTCCTTAATATTTGAAAACTATTAAATATGTTGCCTTTCCTTTTTTGGCGAGAAATTGTAGTCACCAGAATGGATTGGCCCTCATAATCTCTCTATTCAAATCCAATTGAAAATATCTGGATGTTTAATGAAGAGGAAGCTTCCAGCAAGACGCGTGTGCACTTTAAAGCAACTCAGCGTTCTTTACTCGTCGATACCATGCCCAGAAGGCTATACTGGATATAAAATTTTTGCCGCCGAGAGTACTTAATGACCAAACCACGAATGAGCATGTAG
Organism: Neoitamus cyanurus; assembly: GCA_947538895.1. NCBI lineage: Eukaryota > Metazoa > Arthropoda > Insecta > Diptera > Asilidae > Neoitamus > Neoitamus cyanurus. Next base: position 51,486,251 of record OX384540.1, read on the forward strand.
AGACTTAGAGTGATCTGAGAACGAAAGTTTTAGAATTCGTAGGACGAACAGACTTGGCTCTACACGAGATCTCATAACTTGTTTAGAGTGAAAGTGTCGTGAAACTTGGCTACATTTTTTACATGAAATGTTTTTGATGGGATTACACTTTAACGGAAACAATTAAACAATGAATAATAGACTTTTGCATATTTGATATTTGGTGTGAAGAACTTCCCGATAGATTATTGATTTATTATAATACTTTTGTCATTTCCATGACATTGGCAATATACAATTTTAGACGAAGATAAATGTTCCATAATAGGAAACAAGGAAGCAAATTCGGTGATTAATCATAGAACAAAATTACCAGGTCAAAGGAGCAATTTCCTGATTTCTACCTCATCCGGAAAAATCAGAAGTCATCATAAATACATTAGTCAAGCCGGTGAAGCGCAGTAGCCGTCATCTCCGTTTCAACCATCTGCAATTCCTCGTTAAGCTGTACAGACGCGTAATTAAACGAAGCACTTTTCACCCACTCTATTTCACTTGGATCTTATCACGATTTATGGAAAATCAATCTTGATTTATGTGCAGAGTGGAGCGCAAATATTGTGCCACGGCCTACGGATGCTTGGCACAGGACCAGGAGAAAGAACGATTTGTTTGTGTTCAGTTCGTCAGCCTATTTGCCCACCCTCTGAAGAAATGAAAAATAGATGCTTTCGTATAGCACAATGGAGTAAAATGACATAATTTCCGTAATGGGAAAAGTAAAAGAAAAGAAAGAAAACCGATAGAACAACTTCAGAAATGACCTTGGCTACTTCTTTCACACTCTCTCAACAACTTTAGTTCCTGTTCTTGAATGGAACCTTAATGCCTTTTAAGGTTCCATTCTAGGACAGGAACTATAGACGGAAAGACCATTTAAGTTGCAGTGTTGTTCCGTAATGCTTCTCAATCCATTAATGAAATTTTCCCTGCAAAAAACTGAAGTAAGAGTACAAACTACTTAGTTCAAAGCATTTAGCAGTCAACTTCTTTAAAGGCACTCTACTTTGGGCGCGCGGTGGCGCTGCCCAGAGCTTTTGGGACTGTTTATTACTAAAGCTAACATCGTTTAAGAATTTTATGCTGGGAAAAAAGTCTTCGGTTTTTACATAAATACATCTCACTGTAAAAATAAAAATGCATCTAAAGGGAAGTGAATTATGGAGCTTATTCACACTGCTGACGAAACTGCCAAGGCTTCTGGTTTTGCCATGTCCGATTGCTAGACCTTACAATCTTTATAGCTTTAGCTAATAACAAATTATAAACTCCCTGGAAAATTTGAAAATAATAAATTTTTAAGTAAGAGGAATTTTTCTACAGGAAAGTTTTTTAGTTTTTTAATATTGTCACACATACTTAAACTGCCTGAATGTGTATCAAATTTGACAGTGAACATTTTTTACCCGAATACGAACGCAAAGAATGCTTGAGTTTTTGGGAACTTTGGGTGTTATATGCAGCGTTTTACCACTACATCTGCAAACATCTACAGTTTACAAAGTCGACTTTGCTGTTTCAGAACTTTAGTGAGCTCATTCATCTCGGCCGGGTGGCGTTCGCGTAGTCATTCGCATCCCTCCCACGGTCCACCTTCAGTACGGCATACGAAATGTAGATACAGATACTTTTTAACCGAATTTTTGCGTATTTAATAAATTTCTCGATAACATCCTCTTTTTGAGGTCGCTTCAAAGATAACCAGATGCTTCATGCGATTACAAAAGAGCGACAGGAAATTGAGCGGTGCAAGCATATCGAATTTCTTCCGAATATCCGGAGTCAGGATTTTTTGTAGGTAGGGGCAACTCAGTGAAGAAATTTTATACTATAACTTCAGTCAAATTGTCATAAGAAAGGCCTTCTGCTTGTAAACCGTCCACAATAGAGCCGACGAGGGGAAATTGTGGGTGGCGTGTTAGAAAAGCTTAAGTTTGAGTTTGTGTAGTCGTTGAGCTTTCTCCACAATGTTAAATATAGTAGGAAAATATCTATGACATGATAGATCAAAAGTTTAAAAACAGTTTCGTTAACTTTTTTATTGTATTTAATACTTTTATAGTTATAGAGGGAAAAGGGTAAAACATTAGGACCACATTTGGTTTTTCTCATTTTGGATAGCTCCTAATAAAAATTATATCCCTACAAAAGCTGTAGAGCACAACGTTTTCCATTGCTTTGATACATAACATTTTTCGCTGCGACAAAAGTTTAAGCCTGTAGAGAGGGAAAAAAGTGGTCCTAAATCCTTCCGATTTCAGCCAATTGCAGCCTATAAAGACGGAAAATTGACTGAAAAAAGGGAGTGTGCCGAGTTAGCGGACAATATTTTCAGGAAAGGTTCACTATGCTCTGATAAACCTAAATAGCATGAATTGGCTCCCCCTTCCTGATTGTTTTTTGGAAACGCGAAATTAAATTGCTCTACAGAAAAACGAGTAAATATTGACAAAATTATTATTTAACAACATGTATCAAAATGTTTAAACTTCAGTTTGACATCTCACCTCTAAATATTGAAACAATTTATAAATTTTTAAATATTGAAACATGTACATTACAGAATAGATATATAACTATAAAAATTACCCACATATATGTATGTGGAAGTAGAATAAAATATCCTAATATTTTTGCAAAAAAATTAAAGTGCAGTAAGCATGTTATGGCATCAATTGTATTTTTAATAATAACAATATTTTTTGGCTCGCACTAAAGATTACACAATCTTATAAAGAGCAATGTGTGGTACAGTATATGGTATGATTATGATTTTTATTTATTTAGAGTTATTGATTAAAGAGAAAAAGAAGAGAAAATTACTATATTGGCTGGATGAGAATCGTACGTGCCTGCACTCAAGATTCGAATGAAAAAAGTTACGACTTACAATAAAAGAATGATACTCCGAACAATTTTTGTTTTATGCTCGTATATTCGGTATACTATATGGACCCGTAATAGTTCAGTTCCGGGCCCGGATTTTCTCTTGACGCCCCTGCCAAAATGTGGTCGAACATAACATTTTTCAGAAGAGTGAACAAAGTCTAATCGGGCATTCGTCCAATATTAAATTCTACACGCAACCTCCATATCATATCTATGTTGAAATAAAAACATTTTCACAGTTCAAATGAAATATGTGTTTTAATACAAAAAAAAATAAAATGAAAGCCGGTTTTGAGACATGCTAAAAGGTTGGGCAACTGAAATTAGCAGTGCGCGTTTTGTCGCTGCCCCACCGTGGTTACAGCCATGTCTGGATCATCCGTTAAAGTGAACAAATAAAAAATTAAAGCCCGAAGTCACATGCAAGTTAAGAATACCTGGTATAGAAATACAAGTAGCATAGGTACGCAAAGTTGTATTTTATGGATTAAGGGCCACATTGTTTTCTTTATCGAAAATTCGAATGCAAAGTGTGTAAGGACACCCTAAGCCAGCCCTTAAATATTTTAGAGCTGAAAGCAAGGTGTCAGGTAGCCATGCTTTATATGCATATTTACAAAAATTTTCATAATAATGATTTCTAATTCAATCTTTTCTTGAAGACTGGAGACGAAAAGAATTCAAATATGCAACGCTGACGGAAATCAAACCAAGCAAACTTAAAAAAACCCTGTCGATGTTATTGATTCCCAACATAAGAATTCTGCCAATAAAAAGGAAACCGGAAATAAGGAGGAGAATTTACACAATTTAGCAGATTCCCTTGGCAATGGCCCAGTTCCCATATTAGCATGCACGAGACGAGACGAGACAAGGCGCTGCGACCTCAAACAAAAACAACTTCCCTTCCTTTAAAAGTTCAAAGCTCTACAGCTACCGAGCAAACTTTTCAATTTCCAGTATTATGAGTAGGTGGCAAATAAAGGAATCTATAAAATCTGTAATAATATATTTCCTTGCAAGATTTGGAAAACAAACAGAAAATAGGCCAGAAGCAAAAATTCCACTTAGAAGAACTGAGAGGAAGAATTACTGGATAGCATTCCGTTTTTACGCCCGCACAGAGGGGCAGGCATCAGGATAGCTCAAAAGGTAAACAAAAGTTTCAAACAGAGTTACAAATTAGCATGAGATTGCTACAATATCTTTGAATTATTCAGTGAAAGGCCGGATTTTCTCATTTCCTCAAATAATAAGACTATTCTTATGCCGTCAATCAAATTTTGTGGACTATTAAAGAGCTTACATTCATATACTTGTTGTAACCATGATGCCAGCATGTCTTTTGATTCTTGTTTCAACCAGGGATACGAAATCTACGTATTGTATATGAATTGTCTTTGTTAATGGAATGGAGATTCACATTTCCCTTTACACATCCTTTTATTTGCACTCAGCATATGAGTGTAGCCCTTACACACATATTTTATCCTTGATATTCGGTATCAAATATGTATCAGCTGATTTACCAAGAGAGAAAAGTTGTACTGTATACTACTACTATAGTTATCGGCTTGAAATTTGGTACAGTTATAGATGGCATTTAGCTACATCTATTCCCGAGGAAATAATTTGAAAAATATTGCTAACTATGTTTGGTTAAAAAGGGTTTCGAAATATCTTATCTATTTTGATTTTGGAATTTTTTGGTGCAAAATGTGTTTTTGACTGTTCTTTTGAGACAAATATGTGGCGGCTATAATTGCCAACATTTGTCTGTATTCATTTTTATTCAAAACTGGATATATCGGATTTTGACTTTGAACGGTACATATGTACCTACATACTATATTCCTAAAAATATACCCACGAGATTTTAGATTACAGCCGAATTAGTGAGGCGATGTTCCGCACTTGCGCATCTGTACTCATAGTACTTTCTAAAACTTTAGACGCTTCTTTCCCGAAATCATATTTTTCGGACTGGTCAGCTTGATTGGAAGAAATCTAATCGACGGATTCGATTCTTTTTTAAATACTCAGAATTGATCTCATTCTCGATCTCTTGCTTCCTCATCTTTGTATTTTAATACACTCATTTATAGGCATATTTTACAATAAAAAAAACTTCATCGCAATCGGTTTATTCCCCAACAAAACTTTGAAAAAAAGACAAAAGTGGGACACCCCGTTAAAAGTCAGTTCAATATTCCAGCCAGATGGAATTTCAAAAGTAGTAGATTGCTGAATTTTTCCAAAACAGTTTAATACTGTGGCGCTATCGCTGTGTCCAGCTGATAGCTTTTCGAGCTAACCTAATACTAATCAGAAAGTTGCTGTGATAACATCCTTGATGTAATTACTTGTTTTAATTTTCGATTTTCTCAAATGAAATTATTTCACCCATTCCTTTACAGTGGGAACGGAACACAAAGAGTTTAAACCAACCAATCATTCCTCAACTTCAATCAGGAATTTAAATAGGCAATCTAAGCCAGCGATATTAAAATTGTATGCGCCGATGTAACGTGGCTACTAAATGACTAAATAAATATCAAAGCACCGGATAAACAAAAATCGATGCATACCTGCATATATAACATTTTCATGTTTTTTAGAAAAGAGCGTATGATTAAAAGTTCGAAATTTTAGAAACAATGCAATTAAAGAAAAGGAAGTTTTATTGGTAACTTACCGCACGACGATTTTGATTTTGAATTTTAACCCAACGTTTCGTAAACCTTGCACTTTTCGTAGTCACGGGTGCACTGACTCCTTAAATATTAGTTATTCCCGTGATAAAGAAAGTTTAAAATCTGTTATAATGCAATTTGTTGGACATTTTTGGCTGAAATTTCTATAATAAACAGATCCGAAAGCTGCTACAGTGTCAATTTCCAAAGAAATTCAGTAGATATAACCTTTCGTCAAATTGTTTTATATTTAAAAAAATCACGACAGCGATCCTTATGGGCTCACATACCCCTGAAAATGTCAAAAAAACCCATTTTTTTCACAGTTTTTTATTCTTTATACTTTTAAAAAAATTTAACAAAATTTCACTACGTTACAAAGTTATAGCAATAAATGTGCCTGGACATCGGGTTGGGGCGACTACCTGGCAGTACGAAGCTGGAATGGGAGACTAACCGTAAGTTCACTTTGTACCTACTAAAAACTTTAAACGCGTTTTTCTCGAAACTACATATGTTTTTAGTGTCGGCATGATAACACGGTCAATTTTCAATATCCATTAATTTTTTTTTCAAACCTTGATAATTATTTCCTCTATAGTCTGACAAGACGTTGTTTTATTTTTTTTGGTTGAAAATTTTTTTATGAATAATTAAACACAAATTTTTTATTTATTTAATGCATATTAAAGTTTGAAATACTATAATTTGATTATTTTTAAAAAAAAAATCCTGTCATCAGACTATTACTACTACATTATTTTACAAGATTGTTTTTTATTTTTGCAAATTGGATAACTTTTGGCGAAGTTATGATGTCGACAAGGACGCGCCATGATCTTCATCAGAAATACATTTATACAGCGCGCGCAGGGGTATGTGAGCCCTTTTAACAGATTAGGTTGCACCTATATTAAATTTCTGTCCAGTTTTAATTCAACACGCCAGATTGTCCACTTTTTAACTTAATATTCTAAATTTCTTCACATTCAAACTTATTTTCGAAAATCGTATTATAACATACATATTATATGTATAATATGACGCACTGTCTAGTTTTTGTTTGCAATTCTTTACAATTTCAAAGCCAATAGATCAAATAAAATTCACTATGCAATTGTTGCATTAAAACCAAAGTAACACTTATGTCTGAGGAATTCCTCCAAAGAAAACATTTATTATTTGCTACCTTGGTACCTGGTAACTGAACACGAAAGTTTGATACGATACGGAGCCGTTTTGCTGGTCATTTCACAATATTTTCATTATTTATTGATTCAATGTAGCATAACAAAACTTCAGACAGGTTTATGGAAAGGGAAAAGTACCACAACAAAGAAACAAAAGCCATTTCCTTAGAATGCAGGAAATTGTAACGAAGTTTTTCCCAATATCGCACTTCTACCAAATGCCATATTTATTCTTAAATTTAATATTTAATATCCTCCACTATTGTTGTTCACGTTCATGGTGTCCGCAATACTGTCGTGTAAAAGGTGCGATTTTATCATTTCCCACTTTTAGGCAGCTTAAACGTTGCCGAGATATGAATCAATATTGTCGAGTTGGCAATAAACAACTTTCCAACCAATTTCTTTGACAGGGGAAAACTTCACAGTGTCATGCGGGGCACCTATAATACATACATCAAAAGGTCTACCCAACCGGAAATGTGTCATATTTATATGCCACAGACAGCTCATTTTGTACATTTCGTTTGATGATTTTAATTTCCGTTTAAGGAACTGAAAATGGTATATAGTAAATAAAAAAAATTCTTAGTTGCACTGTTTAGTGGGCAGATAAGAAGTAGAGCGCTTATTTTACAAAAGAAAGCGCTTTTGTTTTTAACACAATCGCCCTGCTTCTGATTTCCCCCTTTCTGAGGATTTCGTATTACATATTTTATATTTATATTTTTCTAAAAAATTGTTAAATATTTATTGAATCGAATAAAATATATAACTAATAACGATTATTTCAGGAAAGTACTGTTATAAATATAATATTTATGAATTTTTTATGTCGTCGAATGAAAGCTTCACCTTTTGTAAATATTTACATTCTTAATTGCTTAAGTATTTGAATTTAAATTTCAAAGAGAATATTTAAAACAAATCCTGAAAGAATTTACTTGTTTTTTTGAACACTTCCATAAATAGTGGAGTCACCAAACAATTTTAAGCTATAATGCAAGGACGGAATACAGAAAGGAATATTTCACATTAAATACCTATATTATATAATATAATAGTATTTTTATAAGACAATATATCTAAATATATTTTTTTTAATAAATATTATATAGAATTTCTGTTTTAATTCTTTTATGGTATAAGAACTTTAACTAGTGTCGGGCGTATTAGTGTTGATAAATAATTGCATCCAGCGATCTGAAGTCTATATGTACCATTCATTGTATTTAAGACCGAAAGTAAGTAAATGGGCTATATACCAAAATGTTTACATAGAATAAATAAACTGTAAGAAATACGTTTTAAAAAACAAGCTATTATTTGATTCAAATGTACTAAAAATAAAACAATAAATTTTTATTTACCTATTCCATTGCCTCCATACTTATGCCAAGTTTAAAACTTTTGAAATGTTCACAAACTGCGCCAAATTTACTAAATTAAATTTTTGGAACAAATTTTTACATTTTACCATAGTGTTTTGTTTTAAGTTTTAACATACCTAAATAATAACAGAAAGAAAGAAATGGTGTCTTTGCTAATTTTCTGTTTCTTTTCCCATTTTGTTCACACGAGTATCTTGCAATCTTCAACATTTTTCTTCATCGTTTTTGCTAGGAAGTTTCTGTTTGCGTGCACTTTCAGAGATTCGCGTGGAAAGGTAAGAACTAAAACACATTTTACTATTTATTCAAATATTATATTTTCTTTTACAAAAATCAAGCACGATTACTTGATTTCTAATACAATTTCCTAGAAGTAATATGTACGCATTTTAAAGACATTTTAATTAGATATTTATTTATATCGAATTCAAATCTCTGCCATCTTGCAATGCCCGCTTTATTTATCATTAGAGTTTAAAATGACGTCACATACACTGTAAAAAATCGGTGTGACCTCCAAACGGTGTCGAATAGGTGTAAGCCCATTAGGATAAATTTGAAAACTTTACCAAGATTTATTGAATGCTTCGAAATAATTTTTAATATTATAATATATTAAGTAGAAACTATTTATCCGTAAGGTGTTTTTTGAATACGTACAAACAGTGTTTCCTTTATACGTATAAAATAGGGTGAGGACTAGGACGAGGGTTCCGGAGAGCGAGTTTTTATCTCACCACCAACCCTGCAACAGCTTAAAAGAAAATCGCTGCATAACTAAACAAGCAGCTTTTTACCCTCCATTTGACTATGGTCTCTTATATATGCTATCAGTTCCAATTCTAAGTGTGAATTTAAGGAAAATAATTCATTTCATTTATTCATTTCTGTTTTACTGAAAATTTTGCAAGCCACTTGCATCCGTTAAGATTTTTTCTCGCTAAAGGGTTTTTTTATCCCTATAAGAATAATAAACCAAAAGAATCCCACTCCGAAACCATTTAATAATTAAATCTGTTGAGATAATTCTTCAGTTCACACCGCAAATATTTTACTGTGTAGCTAATCGCATTCTACTTATCGAAGCCCTTCATTTAATACCCATATTAAGGTGATATGAAGAAAAAGGTAATCTGATATCTTTGGGCGTCCACCATATTGTGTTTAGAGCAACGTCACATAGCTTATCGTCTTTTAATCGTCAAACCCTTTCATTTGATACCTATGTCAAAGGGGTATTAAAAAAAACGGTGATCCGCCATCTTGTGACGTCCGGCATATTAGATTATCAACAATGTTAGGTATACTACATTGCATTGTCACCGGACTTACACACGTGTGCAAAATTTTAAAGCCCTAACTAAATTTGAACTAGTTGAAATTTCAAGAGTTTACCCAAACATAGAAAGCAAGTTAAATACATAAAAACTTGTAACAAAAAAAATTTAATTCCATCTCATTGGAATTGCATTCCAGGACAACAAAACCGCCTAGAAATAGATTCTAGCAGCATATGTTAACTTAGGATAAGATTTGAAAAAATACATGTTAGAGCTACTAACCTGCTGATTCATGTACCTACTTGTAAACCCAAACGTTAAAATAAAAAAATTAATCTCATTTGAATTGAGAACGTGCTCGGTTTTTCTATGTAAAATATGATACTAAGCTTTTGCTAACTGATGATGGTAGCTAGCTGATCCATGATTTCAATGAAAATTTCTTAATAATACATGAATGAATTCTTTTCCCAAATATAAATCTTATTTGTTCCACTAAAGAAAAAAATAATCTTTATGATTCCACGATTCACGCCCAAAGACTAAGTTCACGTAAATCTAGCTAATTTAAAGGTATCAAAATTTTTAACATATTTACAGTAGGAATTCGAACGTCAAATCGAATAATCGATTAATCGAGTAATGGAATATTTATTCGAAATATTTAGAATAGTTCCAAATACTCGAATCGTTCACACTACATTATGTATCTACTATGTAGTTCAAACAATTACAAAATGTGTTCATAATTAACTAAAGAATGTTTGATTAACTTCACAATTATGCTAACCAGTATTATTAGACGAAATCAATTAAAATATGTACATCCTTTGTAATTCACAAATAAATTAACGTATTTTAGTTTCACATGAAAACTACTTTCACAGCAAAAGTACCATATGTAGGTCTTTCAGAATTGTAAATATTATCAGGATACATAATCTTTCTCCACTGTTAAGCTTGCTTCGGGCTTTAACAAATTCAATACTGATAATACCTATGAATAATTTTTCGATATTTAAAATTTTGGATGAATTATTTGCTGTATTTACGCTGCCCGAAAAGTCGCACATTATTCTAAGTCCTTCGGATTATGAAAAATCTTTTATATTATTCGAAATATTTCGTATTCTTCGATGCATGACAATAATTCGAACTGTTGAATAATTGATACGATTCCAATATTGAAATCATTTGAATCCGGGAATTAATCATAAGAGAACCACAAATGCATTTCATTTATTTTATTTGTTTGGTTAATTATAATAAATGAATAATGTGTTATATTTCATGACAAAACATTCACCACTGAACAAGTTGTATAACGTCGACCGTCGCATCGGTCGGGTAGAACGTTTACATTTTTATGCTGGAGTCCTTCTTTTGTCATTTACCATATCCAATTTCATGTATATTCATCCATCACTAAAGCCCAGGATGTTTCTGTTCCCAATCTGTGTCCGAAAAATCTCAATCTCAACTACAAACCCTTTTTGTTTAACCGCCAGAAACTAATTACCCTGACAGAACCCTATCGCCGCTCAGAAGATTTTTATCACATTTTACTCGGTGGACCTGGCATGGTGCCTTTTTCCCCCTACCGTGACCAACTCCAGGTCGTAAATAAAAAACGGAGATGATCCTGAAATAATCCTTCCTGTCGACTCCTCGCTTCTTAGCACGAACGGATGATATGGGTGAACTTCTAAGTTATGCTAACAAAAAGAAGGCGTTTCGTGCACATGATATAATTTATGACCTCTCGGAGAAACTTTGATGTTATTCGATTAGATTTCAGATCTAGTCACGGAGAAGGTTTGCACGGAAAAAGAAAGCTTAGGATGCTGCAGGTATGTTAGCACCAACAATATCATAGTAATTTACATAAAAAACATAAAAACCCACCAATCCTCCTTCGGGTTGTACAGACACCTCCGCAGATCCGAAGTACGCTGCACTGGAAGAAAATGCAAAACCACAACTCCACTCCACTTTCTAATTTATTATGCAACCACTGCAGTTACTAAATCCTCCCTGGACTACCACTTGTTCACAAAATTAGCTTAAACCCACTTCTGAGCGCAAACTACTACAAAACTTCCACAGTTTTAATTGAACCGTAAACTAGCCACCTGTATGAACCTCGGGAATCACCAACGCCGCGAATCACGGTGATTGAATCATTTCCACTTCTGTAACTGCAAGCCTTACTTAAACTGGTCCAGGGCACGGTTACCCGAGACGGAATTTGGAAGCAAACTGACGGTCCCGGCACTAAATAAATCCATTGAAGGAAGGACCCAACATGTGCTCGGAGGAAAACGCAGTTTTCGCTATTGCAAATCGCAGGGTGAAAAACTCAGCGAAAAGCAATCCTCCGCCAAGACCATGGGGCTGAAGAACAGTTTCGGCGAGACTCCCCGCTGGTTGGGGCATGCGTCCTAGTGGTCTGGTGTGGAACAACACGTGCGCTAGTAAAGTGGACATATTCAAGTTCATAGGCCAAATAGTGTCACTGTTGAGTTGGTAAATACTGCTGGCACAATGAATACCCTTTTTTCATTCATCCCTTTCTGCATTCCATAAAATCAGTGGGATATGAATGGGGCTTTCTCTGAACTTGGCTTGTCCTTCTGTGCTGCTACAATAGGCGCGGCGCAGCAGTTCATTGTTCCAATATTTTGTTGCAGAGATTACAAACGAAAGTTGGGTATATTTTTGTTTTACAGAAGTCAACATTTTAATTTAAAGAAAGAGATTATGCAGCGAGTCGGAAAATGAATTTGGTATTCTTATTGAATTGTCAGAAAAATCTCAAGAATGGTTGGAGGTTGAAAGTCACAGATGCCAGATATTCCCAAAACTAATAACCATTTTCTAGCTTTACATCCGCACATGAGACCTTGCTTATGTGAAGCTTTAAAGGTAATTATTTGGAATGATTTTTTGGGGATTGGAGTACAATATAGTTTAAAAGTTATTCATTCGACCGCCGCCGCCGCTGAACAAGTGTGCCGATCATTATTTTTTTGATTTTTCATTTGTTAATGTAGGGCAGAAAATGAGTAATAATAACATAAAATAATCTATATACAAAATAGTAATATTTACATATAGGCAACCACAAATACATAATTGGCATACTAACAAAAAATTATTTAGTACCAAAACTCAAGAAATCCATACATATGTACGTGATTGAAGTTGCCATCCCGCACCGCACTACCGCAAGACTAGTATCGGGAACCATGCGTTTTTTCTATGGCTTCTACGAGAACTTTAACATGCAGTCAAGCCAATATCAGATAACACATATCTCCATTTGAATATAGTTCTGGGAATAACAACTTTTGAACCATCATCATTAAATTTTTAGTCGACTGCAACTTTACCCTTCAAAAGTGCACATTTTAGGTTGCAGCAGTAATTGAGTTTGGATGATTCCGAGAGGAATGATAAAACTTTCAAGTTAAGTGATATTAATCACCGTGAATATTTTCCTGCTTTTCAACAAAACTTTGCACGCGCAATCATTGCTGGCAAAATCAAATTAAAAAAATAACTGCACGTGCAATCATTGTTAGCAAAGTTAAATTTAGCGAAAACAAACTTTATTTTCCCAGCAATGACCGCCCATGCACACTTTTGTTAATTGAATGAAAAGCAGGAAAATAGTCACGGTAATTAATATCGGTTAATTAAAAAGTTTTATCATTTCCCTCGGAATCATCCAGAACACAATTTCAATTGCAACCTAAAAAGTGCACTTTTGAAGGGAAAATTTGCAATCGACTAAAAATTTAATACGAGTAATTATGGTTCAAAAGTTGTTATTCCCAGAACTATTCGCTATGTTACCTACTACTTTTCAACTAACTAATTACATGCGAAAACATTTGGTGCGGCTTCCGACGAATGCTGAGATATCTACATATGCATGTATGATACTTATTGTTAGAAAAACAGAAATCAATTTTGCACCCTTGCACATTTAAAACAATAATTTGCTGATATTAAACTTTTAACGGGTTGGGGTAATTTATTCTTGAAATTCGGATCTTATTTTGTAAATTGCACTCGAAATGAAAGCCAAGGGACAACAATATGAAGTTGTCGCGCTTAAATTGCCCACGGCGGAGGAGACCCGAATTCCGCTTTATTATATCAAGATCTTCGCCAGACCCACCACAACATTATCGTAAAATCCCGCTTTTAGTACTCTCAGTAAGTGAAAAACAAAAACTTTAAGAAGACCACGGAAATAATCGTGTCCCTTAAACAGGTGTACTACAAGACGTTACCAATGTAATCAAGATGTTTGGTAGATATTTGTCTGCGTCATGACACCCGTTCCGACACACACAACTAGGGTTGCGAACTATCCTGATTTAATCGGGAAGTTCCGATTTTGACCTTTCGTATCCCGCGTCCCACTGAGGATATTGTCGGGACCCAATTTGTCCCGATTTTGTGCTTCTGTTTTAAATCTTTTCTTTCTGCACCGAGAGTTCAAGAAGAAAAGACATAAAAACGCCCAAATTTCGAAGACAAAATTTTTCTTACACATTGAGTAGCTACTGGGATTCTAAATAATTTGCTGGAAGAGTTCCCCATCGATCTGACTGCCATGAGTACCATGACATGCCCTTACAAATATCTCCAAAAGGATGAATTTTCCGACAAAATGTGTATTACCACATTTTAGCAGGCACACTTCAGTCTGCACAGTGCAAGCCAGCAAGACATGTTCCACGACTTCATTCGATTCGCACTGGTCCAAAGAGTGCACTGCCTTCTTCTGTTGAGGTAGAATACCTCGTCTTGGGCCTTAACCGATTTTATTTAATTCATGATTTATTGTTGGGGTGTATAGGAAATGGCAAATGCTCTAAAATTGGAAATCTGAATAAATCTGTGTCGCTGTCCAATCCAACCAACCCAGTGAAATATGACTTCGCCCTGCTGCACATAATTTTATGGTTTGCAACCTCACGCCAATTATACATATAAGTTTGACAGCCCAGAAATAAATCCATAACAAACGCGTAGGTCAACATCAAACGAATTCAAGCAGTACGTATACAATTGAATTGCATAGAAATTCTATAAAACTCGAGTGCCTACCCCTAAATATGAGAATATGGTACATATCCAAAAGCGTTGGGTGTTAAGTCTACTTCAGAAAACAAATTTTCCTGGGGCTTGGGCCTACACTCAGAAATTCCAGGAAATCAAGATGATCCTGGCCGGATGAAGGTATATAAGGAGGTAATAAATAATGCCTTTACCCTCTGCTGGAATTTATGCTCACTTGATATGGACTCAAGACTTTCCGGGTACTTCACTGACTGATGATCCCTTAAATTACCAAAGTTTTTGCTCGGTGCGGCTGGGGTATCAAAACACTCACAAATGCACGGATCCTATCCCCGCTTTGAAATGACACGGAGACCCTACCACAAGAAATAACCCGAGAAGTGGAGCCGAGCGATTTGTACAAATGAGTCGAGACAGGGAATCCCATAAAATAAGGATATCGTGGCAAAATTGACAAACGTTTTGCTGAGCTCTTGTGGCTAATCTCACGGCTGGAGGCGTCTCTAAAGCAAACAAGACTTGAAGAAATGTTATTAATTTTACTGTTACATCCACCACAGAGGGGAGGAAGTGCCAGTGGAAAATGTAATTAATTTGTTTCTTTGTCGGCGAGTGCTTTGCGACTTCACCCTTACGTTCAGTTGCTTTTCTCCACCACCGATAGGAAAAAGTCAGATAAATCTTTTTCCGCTTAACCGTGGCGCTACGATGACTTTTAATCCTGTAACGATCAGCATCTGCAGATGGTATACGCACTTCCTTCTACGACATTACGCTTCTCTGGTCTCGCTGGAAAAGCCCTTGAGAAGGGTGTGGTTCGAAGTTGTTAATATGACATATGGGATGGAGACAGAAGTTCTAATATAATTCCACATACATATAAGTTGTCACTACTCGCATCATTGGCAGTTTTTAACTTTCAGATATTTCGCCATTCCGGGGAAAAAGAAAGTTTTCGTTCGGGGTAAAAACTTTAAAAGCGAAAAGTGGTAAATCTGTTTGAAGTCATTTCTCTGAAGGGTTTACAAACTTTGCAGCCCCTTCAAAATCTTACTTAGGGGGATTAAATTGATTGGGGATCTGGAGCAACGTGCCTCTCAATCGAGCTAGAACTTCAGACAGTAGTGGTATAATTAAAACCCGTATAGTTTTCTTGATTCATGTGGCTAGAGCCAAGTGAAAGGAATGTTTCCCAGTGAAATTAAATTTCTTTTTTGTGGGTTTGCGGGCTTTAAGATATTTTAAAATTCTCGTTAAAGCGCTCGTTGTTGCGCATGACGGACATCTTATCCATACACGATTAAATCTTCAACATCAATCAAATAGTGCTTGGAGCTTGGAGAAGTTTGATTTCATAGACTGATATTCGATTATGTATAGTTTTCACCGCATAAAATGACGAATGATTAATTACAAAATGCTTTAAAGTCAGATCTGCAGTATTTCAATTTTAAAAATCATAAATAATTTAAGTCTACTTCTTAGTTCTCGGGTGTACGGAAATTGTAAGGTAATGTACAATTCCGCAAAAGTTGATGAAGAAGCAATGAAGTAATTAATTAATACTTAACCAAAAAATATTCTTAAGCGCAGATGCTTGCCAGAGAAAATTTTTTTAAGTTGCTGTTTATAAATGATGATGTTAATTTAATCCCTAAAATGTATTTGCCATTGAGCGCTTCAAAAATGTATCTTTCTTATAATTTACTTTTATGTATACATTTCAATCCCAATCTCTTAAGAATAAAAATAAAGAGCTGGGAACGTTTTTACTCCTACGGTATTTCAGCAGCAAGCGTAATATTTTATAGAAATATCCTATTACACTTGCCGCAAGCAGCTATCCGTCCCTTGCCAATTCATTTAATATCCTGAAGGCCTCAAAGAGGTAAAAGAATAAAAAAACCCTAACAGAAAGTCTGGTTTCTGTATAAAAACAAACATATTGCCAAATGTCCATCTCGGCTGTGACAGACAATCCCTTTTAACACATGTATAGGCATAAAGCTGTCACGATGCCTGTTTCCTTACCTTTATCCACGTTTAAACGGCAAACAGAGCTCAATGGATTGCATATACATACATATGTACATAATACACATCCTGGATAGGATATAAGCTACATATATATGATGGTGACCGAAAATTCATAAATTAAAGAAATTGCCTTGAAAATGAGTAGGTACTTAAAGATTTTCAGGGACGCTGATTTCGAATCTGCAATTGGATTTTCGAAATATGTAGAGACGAACCCAAACGGATCAACTCAATTGAATTAATTACGTGTTTCCAGGGTTACAGAATTCGAATCAACTAACGAAATTTTACAATTCAAAATGGTGAGTCTAACATAACGAAAAAAGTTTCAACTTTTAGCGATTTCTAGGAAAATGGATGAGTGGATCGTCTAGTAATTGCAAGCTAAGTCTGCCTTAAAAATATTAGATTTCAAAAATGCAGATCCAATATACCGAAAACTCAAAGTACTTAATTAGGTACTTCTCCTGGTTGAGTGGATGAATCGCTACATGTTTTCCAGGATATTTATATTTGTTACCACGCCATGGGCATTTTGAACCAACCAACCAAAAATATTGCGCGAATAACTCAAAATACCTGTGTGCATTTCAGGGAGTAAAAATGAGTTTTTTGAAAACCGTTTCATACAAAACAATAAAATTTTCAGAAAGTTCTCACATAAAATATACAATAGAAACTTTATTATGGCGCGAAAAAACACGTAATAATTGGAAAATGCTAATTTTCCATTACTGTAATATAGTTTTGTAAAAAAAACACCTTGCTTGAAACTGATTCAAAATATTTTATATGTAAAATTGTGTTTATTTTCTCTAAACCATATTTTAATCACAATAGTTCTGTGGTGTTTATTTTTTCATATATGTATATATAATTCCTTAATGACCCCAATACTTTTACTTAAAACCACTTGTGAAGAAACTCTGAATGATGTAAAAACACTTTTATGTTTTATCCCAGTACCACCACCAGGTACCACCAGCACCAGTACATCCATTTGAACATAAAAAGTCCATTAAAAGGAGCCCTTGTCAACAAAAGAAACTCGGCCTATGAATTGCCCTTTAATCTCATATCTTTAAGTCCGCTTTAATATTAAATTAATTGACTTTGAAGCTGAGCCCTCGCCACCACATGGCATTGTAGCTCTAAAACTCAGATAATATCTAAACACGTCCGGGGAGCCATTTCGCGCCAAAGAAAGGGCAGCCTTTTGCACAAACTTTGAATAAACTCCTCGAGTTTCTTTCAAACGGCTGCTTTGAATAGTGATTTTAAAAAGATTTCAAAAAGACATTAGTGCGACTTTGCATCCATATCTCCCTGGGGGGGATTAAATGACAAAGTTTAGGTATATTGGGCTAAAGCAGTGACACGAAGAACTGAGATGTTGGCAATAACCAGATTTTTGTTTGCCTGATATAATGGCAACACACTTCACGCGGAGGAGAGTCAAATAAAAATGTTTGAAAAGTTTTACTTCTGCGAACATTTGCAGAGTTGGGGCAAGTCAGAAGGAAAATTGAGTAATATGAATTTTTCAACTCTGGAGAGCAACTGGAGAATGGAATTAAAGTCGCTTTTTCTTTTATCTTTGAAGTAAATACATTATCGATATTTTTTATAAGAGTGCAGGCAAAAAACCGTCCGCTTTTAACTTTAGCTATTTATGTACTTGCCATTAAAGAAGTTGTTCTGTTGGGAAGTATAAAAAATGGCAACAAACTTAAAAGTGGCATTCATTTTGTTCGAAACTTTTGCTGAAACTCCTGCTGCTCCTTGAATGTTAAGAAGCAGGAATCTATTTAAGCATTATTTTATGTCGTTATATATACGCTACATTCAAGACAATTCATTCACTTTCGCAAATGCATATGAAAAAAAGCGAGTAACCAGGTGCCTACTCATTTTCTTCATAAACATTTGAGAAAGCGAGGTTGTTCATTTAACGCAAATGAATCCTCCGAAATCCTCCTCAAAAAATAAAGCTCGAAATACTATAACTGTAAATTGAATCTGTAATTTAAATATGACCAAGAAGGTGCTATACATACTCGTATATGTTATTTTTAGGCAAATCCAATAAATTAAACACTTTTCATTTTCTAGCAAGATAACAAGTTGACTCGAGCAAAGGTGTGGATAGTAAGAAAGACTAAAGAAACAGATTGTGGGTATAATTTGATATGATAAAAATTGATATGTGCCGGGTATCTAGTAAAGTGTGTGTCTGAGGGATTGTCTGAATTAAATATCAGTCAGTCCAAAAAGTTCTAAAATTAAGAGAGAGTTGGCCTTAGCAGATAATCTATTGAATGTATTTTGCTCATTCAGTAAAGTTCTAAAGGCTCGGACTTTGAAAGTTCGATCCGCCCTGATAAGCAGTGCCCTGGGCGGGCGGGGCATTAATGGGGTATTCTCATGTGACCACTTTGAAAAATCGAATTTTTTTTTTCATATTTTGATAATAAAACCTATCGAAAATATGCTGTGAAAAATTCAGTCCGAAATTCCTAGTATTAAATAAGTTACAACTCATAGTCGCCGCCGCGCCAGGTCTGCAGGTGCCACATTTCAACTTTAGTATATTACCTACCTGTGTATATGTGGAATAGTGTATATAAAGTTTTGTCATGAAATGTGAAATTGTATGGTCCAGGCATAGCAGATTAGTGTAAGTATAAATTTTCCACGAAAATTCTGCTCTTGAAACTTAAAACGCATTTTACTCGAAACATCATTTTCTAAAGCGGCGGGGGGCCTACAAAAAAAACTATTCAACCGATTGCTTTGAAATTTATATATGTTCTTCTACTCATTAATAGTTATCGTCCGTACCAGAATTGCTTATTTTCGAAAATATATACTTATTTTTTTTAAACGATTTTTAAGAAAAAAAACAAGATTTTCGTAACTTTTTTTCTACAGTCCGCCATTTTTTTTTCAATGAAATTGATTAATTCTGGTAGGGACGATAGCGACAGATCTACTGAGCAATAATCTATTCGATTTTTTCATTTCAGACAACATGAACAGCTGCTATTACCCCCGACAGTGACCTGCTTTTTTTTGGTGTCTACTTTAATTTTTAAAAAAATATAACAAATATAAAATAACTAAAATAAACAATATTTTTATACAGTTTAAGGTACAAATAAAAACATATAAAAAAATTAAAATGATTGGATGTTATTGTCTTATAAAAAAAAAATTCCCTAAAAAGAGGTAAAATTTATGCCCCTTGATCGAGCAAACCTCGGACATCAGAAGATTTGATTGTTCCATTAATTGTTTTAAACAGAAATACCATATCACTTATATTACGACGCGTATTAAATAATGAGTTCTTAGATTTTTCCATTAAGTATTCAAAAGTTTCCCTCCGCCCCATCATCAGGATGTGGTGGGGGCGGGCTAATTATATCGCAGGTGGATGGTCCCTTTGAAAGTATTGATGGTACAAATAAAGCTTTTTTTTCGTACGATGTGTATTTTTGGATAAATTTCGATTTGTCAAGTCAAATGAAACCCCCAGTAGTGACTTGTTTTATACTCGCGACTCTTTGAAGCGTTATATATGTACATATTGTGAACAGTTACGCATACGTGAAATAACGTAGTGAACTGTATATATTGAAAATTGTCTGAGCCAAAATTTGGTAATAGATGTTTTTGTCGAAGAGTCCACCCTTCTCGAGATATTTGTAAAAAACCGTTCTGTTCTCATAAAATTGCGAGGTGTGCAGTTAATCATTGGTCTATTTTATTTATCGGCCAACTGAACATCTTTTTAACTACATACGTATTTCTGTCACCCTTTCTGGCGACCTTAGCCCGGAATTTAATGAAATTAGCCATCGAAAGTTATTTGGTAATAAACTCAGTATTTTATTGTTCGTATAATTTTTCTATGCCGGGGAAAAAAAAGGTATCCTTCTCATTCCCAGCATTCCACACAGAAGATGTCCCCAGACACCAAAGAGTAATGTGACCATTGTTTATTCCAATTCCATTTGCGCGGACCCAGCTGATTTCAGTGCACTGCCATAGAAGAAATCTCGTGGAAACCTTAAATTGAACCTCTTTCCTCGACCGTTCTCCTCCTTTGACACATAATTTAAATTCCAGCAAAAACTTCTTAAGGAGTAAATTGCTTGAAAAAATTATGTTCACGTGGATCAACCGGAGTTTCCCGCTGCGGGTCGGTTGACTTTCTGGAAGAACCTCATTGACTCGCGAATGAAAGCAATCGAGGACTCCTCGACTTCGAGATGTTGAATATTCCGCTGTTGGGTCTGCATACAGAAAGGCGCTTTAGCGCACGAATGGTGCACCACGGAGCGAGAATGCATTTGAGGCCCTTGAGGGACGCTTCTCGTCCAGTTTTACACCATCCTGCTTTGGCCATCATTGATTTTTTTTCGGAGTGAATTTAAACAATGCGTTGTCCTTTGTAAGCAATGGGGCAAATAAGTGTAAACACCCAACGACGGCAGAGATTGCATCTAGGGTTAAAAGAAAATTCTATTATTAAATGGTTCCTGTGGGGTGGGGAATAAAGATAAAACGAAGTGTATAGCTTGGGTAAACTCTCGTTGTATGCTTTAGTTTTCATTGTTGGACTTCATTATGACCAGCTGCTACCGACCGCCACCGGCATAGTAACGACGATCTAATTGGGGCTTGCTGGTATTTTAATTTTTATCTAAACCGACTTCTCGTATTGTATTCATTTTTTGAGCCAAGCATTGACCAATCTCTCAGAGGACTAAACTCCACATGAAGTAATAAAATACCCAGACAAATGTGAATTGGAGTAGGGTGCGGAGTGTTCTGCACTTAACGAAGATTTACTGTAAGGGGTTTTGTTTCTTTGTTCGCTTTATTTCCAGTCAATAAAATTATTTTGCTTGTCAGTTGACACAGATATGGTTCAAGACTGTATGGTGAGATACTTTTGGTGTTAATAGAAACAGATTGCGGAATCCAAAAATTAAATTAAAAAAATGGACAGGAGAAAAACCAAAAATGTTAGAATTTTCTCTGCAATTTTAGTGAAAAATTATAACCCATTTGCATCAACGCGAAAAAGTTTACAATGATGTAAATGGGTTAAAAGAGTAATATTGATTTTTTTGAAAATCTTTCCATCAATTTTAATTATTTAAAAACCCGTCGGATGTCATTGAAACCAGTACGCAAAGCTCCGGTAATCCCAAAAGTCTGTTCATACCCTGGTTATTTTCAAAACGGTCCAAAATATCAGAAATCGCTATCACTTGTTCGATTATTTCAAGGGGAAAACATTTTCAGGAGGTGATAACATTGGGACACCCCCTGCAAAGGAAGGCGAGGGGATATTAAATTTTTCTAATGGCAAGAAGGGGCACAAGATAAATCATTGTAAAGGGTACAATGCAAATATTTTCGTAAAAAGAAAAACAATTCACGGCTCCCCTCCAAAGTTTGAAGAAGAGCTCTGTCTCCCGATTCTTTCCGCCCGCGCAAAGGTTCTAGAAAAACGGCTTTTGGCATGAAGCCAGGCCTTGTTGAGAAAAAAATTTTGATGCAGTGCTGCGACCCCCGGACAAAATCCACGGGAAGCTAAAATTTTGAGAAATTTGTTTGTATCCCGATTTTTCTTGCCGGACTAGAGACCCTTGATTTTGATTTCAAACTCTCCCTTGAATTGGAGGAAGATTTTTGATTCGCCATAACTTTAGGAAGAAGTTGGAAAATTGTTTTTCTCTCTCCGGAAATGGCTGTATTGAAAGACCTTCCAACAATGTATCATTTTCTCCTCCTTGCCATTAGCAAAATGCAGTGCCCCCTCCGTAAGGAAGTGGTCCTAATGTTAGAATCTCCCTAAAAGTGTTTGCCCCTCGAAATAATCCAACTCGTGTCCGAACAATTTTTGATGTTTTTGAGTTTCAAAAATAACTAGAGTATGAACTGACTTTTGCGACACCCAGTATACACCGTAAAGTCCATACCCGCATACTGGCACGTGGCTTTTCATCTATCTTCCATTGACTGAAGAGATGAAGCGATAGTTAGAGTCTAACCACAGAGACGCCGTTTTCAGCATTTTGGTAGTAGTATTAGCAATATTTTAAATGACAACTTTGCTTTCTGAGTTTCAGAAACGAAAATATTATTAGCAGTTTTTTGTCCGTGAATGAATAAGAGTAATTTCGGTGTAATAAAACTATAATAAATAAAATGTGACGTAATACGTTTTAAACATGATACTTACCAAGCCAAATAAAATTTTTATTGCAGGGTACTTTCATTTTTCATCTTAACAGTTTCCCGGGTAGTAGAAATTAGAATTTTTGTGTTTTGGTTTTCATTTGCTTTATTTGGGTTGAAAATTAATTTACAAAATTTTCTCTCGAACAAATTTATGTAGGTACTTTGGTAGCTGTATACTCATCGAAAGTATATCAGACTTGCAGTTTTTGCTTGAACTAGTCAAAATTACAACAATAGCGTAATTGTCCTTACAATTAGGGTAGAAGTTTGCACACTTGTAATTACTCTTAAACAGATGTCATTTACTCAAATCACACGACATATTACGAATATTTCGAAAAATTTAAATATTTCCTGAGATTGGGAAAATATTTCCACCTTTTAATTAAAATAAAATGTTAATAAAAATTTAATTGCACAGGCTAATGCGGCAATTTCCTGCAGTACCGCTCACCCGAACAATTTTTTGTATATATTTTTCTGCCGACTCTGATACTCGGCAAGAAGTTTCTTAGCGCGATTAAACGCATTTAAAATTGCACTATTCCCAGGAAGAAGCTTATAAGCTGCTCGTAAATCAACAATAGCCTCGTCATAGTTTTTCATTGCTATTTCTGCTTGCCCTCTCCTGTAGTACGCCTTACCATTTGTCGGATCAAGCTTTATCGCCTGTAATTTCAATGGACAAAATTTCCAATTTCAATATTAATCGAAAAAGCACCTCATCGCAAGCATATCTGGCCTTTGCATACTCCCCCAGCTTCAGCTCGGTTGCTGCTAAATTAACGATATTCAGCACAAAGACATCATCTAGTTCCGAGCTCTCGGAAGCTGCATGAAAATTCTTGAAATAGTTCAGGTACCTCTGCGCCTTCTTATATTTACGTCGAGCTTCTATGTAATTTTGTTCCCTAAAAAAATGATTCCCAGAATTCCGAATTTTTGTCAAGTGCTGGAGCATGTCTTCGACCTGGATGAAAAGTAATTTTAAATTAAAAAAACTGACTGAATTTAGTTACCTTAATATCGCTTTTATTACACTTCCAGTCCTGCGGGAAGGGTGGCAGAGAATCATCTGTTGTATCATTATCCTCGACCCCCCAGTCCTCGTCATGAGCTAGTTGACCGCAATTTTCGATAATAATATCCTAGTACGGTTTTGCATAAAGCACATATATTGAAAGTAGCAAGCAACGCATACCATTGTCAATTTTCCCTCATCATCAACCATTTGCTCCATTTCGTTGACAATCCCAAACCCGCGAATTACATGGCCCACAACTACGTTGACATTATCGAGGTGATTGCAGTTCACAGAAGCAATAAAAAATTGTGAGTTATTGGTATTTTTCTGGCCGTAGTTGACCATTGCAACACAGCCCTCCACACACTAAAAAAATCTCAAGCATTTTTAATTTGAAAAAATATTCTAAAATACTTTATACTTGCAAGTTAAAATTTTCATCTTCGAATATTGCGCCGTATATGCTTTCTCCACCGGTTCCATCATTATTAACTAAGTCACCGCCTTGTGCCATAAACATACGGCTGACTTTGTGGAAGCGTATCCCCTTATAACAGAGAGGCTTCCGGAGTTTTCCCAGGCCTTTCTCACCCGTGCAAAGAGCACGGAAGTTCTCCGCTGTCTTTGGTACTACATCACTTCGTAGTTCTATAACTATCCGACCCACTAGAAAAACAAAGTATTTATCCAATTTATGTAGTGCTCGTAGAGTAGAGTATTATAAGGATCACGTAATCTATGTAGGATCTTCATCATTGGGACCAAATATGTAGGTCTGTTGTGAATCGTCGGCCGTTTGTAATAGTTCTATTCACAATTTAGGCTTATGATGAAACTTAACATTTTCTGGGAATTCTTCATTATTTGACTAGACGATGGAGAAGTCTGCTAAATGCTATCACAGCCGTAAATATTGTCTCGTTAGTACCAAACCCGTTCGCTACCAGCTTGGCATATAAGTACATATATGATGCCCTTTTTTTTATCTGAGTTCGGTGCCACCTATGTGTTCCAGTAATAATAATACTTATTTTACTTACTTTAATAGTGCAATTGTAGCACTTCTCGGAACATTCCCAAGTACAAAGTTTCGGTTCAATCCAAGTGCAGCTTACCGACTAGAAAGTAGAAACTTGTCTGGCAAAGCAGGACAGTCTGCGCACTCATCACCAACCAACCATTTTAGTTTGAGCAGTGTGCGAGGATGCAGCTCGACCCGACTGAACAACGTCGATGATAGTTTGGATGGTTGCTTTTTAAATTTTACGTAACTTTAACTTAATAACTACCTCCAGTTTGTCTGATCATATTTGTTTTTATGAGATACCCAAAGTTTTATAGGGAGTACCCTTGGATACTTAAAGCATACCTCAGCCGGTGAGGAAGTGGGGCCAGGTGGCGCGTGAGGTCAATTTCAATAACGCATTCTACGTTATCCAAATCCTAATTATTGTTTTGCCTCTCAGCACTCATTTCTCCTTTCGTCATCTCATTGATGCTATCGTTACACAGAATGGTCTGCTTTAACATGCCTTTATTCGCGAACTAGGTACCCGTGCGCTTCCTCTCAGGAGTGAAATAGCTGAAAAATAGCAAGTAAAGAAATGTACCTTTTTCTTGCCCAATCCTTATATCCATGTAAACTAGTGGATTTGTATCTTTGACCGGCATCTTCGGGCAGGGTATGCCATCGGCCGGAGTAGATGAAGGTGTAGAATGCATAGATCTGCGAAAGAACTGACCTTATAAACTGAACACCTGGAGCTTTTCAGGAAACCTATTAAACCTCAATACATACACTGGCTAGTAATAAGAGGTAGTTGTTTATAAAATTAAGAAACTTAATTACATGCAGTAGGAGCAAGCAATTATTTAGCCTCTAAGATATCGCGCCCCTCATCTTTGTGAATGCATACAAATTCTGAACATGAGAAATGTCAACCTCGAACTGATCACCTGAAGTTAGTTACGATTAAACTACCAAAAAATTACATCCGCATCTAGAAACTTTTCGTAGCATTGCGGGGAGGAAGTGACGTTTTCACAATAGGTAAGGCGGGAGCATTCAAATCTCTTAACGAGAATTAATTATTAAAGCAGACTTGCTCTTACAGAAATTGATAAATTTTATTTAGACCTTTGATTGTGAGTGCAACAATAATTGACGGACAAAAATTAAGTGGAGCAAAATAAAGTCGTCCCAAAATATATGCAGAGTAGACAATGTGTATAGCCCGCCACGTGGAGTCCTTGTGACTAGATCAAATAATACTTGAGTAGTTCACGTAAGGTATCAACATAATGAAAGTATCCGTACAATATCATTTCTTGTCTATTAGGCAGGGATTATTCTAGGTCCCTCTGTAACTGCTCTGCTAAGTCTTTAGGCCTTTTTCGGTTTCCCACTGGATAAATGCAATGAATTGACTCGCACTACGCGTAAGCCTTAAAAAATATCCTCTATTCGCTTTTGATTAGATCGACCAGCTCCCGGTTGAGATCAGTCGCTTGTTTTCGTAATTTTAACACCTGAAATGCGGCTGCGTTGTAGACTTAGTCGTTGAATTAAAGTGAGGGGAAAATACCTTTGTCCTTAGCTCCTTTTCGTAGGTCACTAGATTCTGTATATGTCCCATAGTGCCGGTGGTGCTGTTTTGATCTATAACCCAGCGGAGGTACAAATCTGTAACAATAACAGAAATAGATATTCGCATCGTATTATCGTTTAATCTATATGGGACATCGAATGTGTCATGTTTCGCGATTTGATTTTGTTGAACTCCCGCACTAAATACTTTGCTCCAAGAAAAAACAAATTTTATGAGACTCCATAAAATGCTGTGCAATCAGATGAGCTATGTATGTCTGCTCAATACAAATGCTTACCATTCCACAACTCTAAGCTAATGGGCGCCACAGAAGGCCAAATGACGCCTTGATTAGGCTCATAAAGAGGATTGAGCAATGTCTTCACCACTTCTGGCCTGTTTAAATAAGACCACAAGCTGGTAGTTCTCCTCTTCACGTCCAGCTCGTGTCGCTGCTTTTCTGAGTCGCACAAGAACGTCCCGTACTGACTGAAATAGCTGTGCTCGAACAGGCATATTAGCAAGCTGGCCCTGAACTCGAAACTGCACGGGAATTGAGAATGCAGTTGGTATATGCAGTCCAGGAAAAGCGCAAATGAAGCACCAGCGGACTTAGGCCGGTTTTGTTGCGATGTGTAACAGGAGTATTTATGTCTGGATGCGAACGGATGCCCTGCTTGTATCCACTCGCGATCTATTAAAGCTTGCAACCTGAAAATAAAAGTTTTAAGTATATTGATAATGGTCTTATCTAAGTTTAAGCCCACCCCCTTACGGTTCTGCAGTCAGGGTTAAGTATGATTTGTACCAGCGATGTGACTATTAGAGATGAGTCTAGACCTTTAGCACCATGTACGAGAACGGGACTTTTTTCTTGGTCAAGACACTGCGCGACAACGCATGCTGCATTTAATGAGTTGAGAACAAGCCCCAGCCACCCTGAACTTTCCAAACGAGAGAGCCATTTATCCGAAGAAATAGTTGTGTCATTGCAAGCTGCCGAGAAGAACAAAACAAATTATTTTGTCGTTTTTTCTAATAAGCTTAGGCCCTGTTCAGGGAAGTGAGAAGTTGCGTGGATATTCCACTCAGCAGAAAAAGCCTAGGTTGAAATTCATCTCGCTACGAACTTTAGAGAAATAGGCAACAACAGTCACTTTAGCTTTTGTTTGCCTACAGGGAACTATTGACTCCCCCGAACTACCGAGGTCCTCGGCTTTTGCATGTGCCTACACGTAACACTAATTACGGTTCGCATGAGCCTATTATCTCTGTCTCTCGTCATTTCAATTCAATAGGGTTGACCTTCACCAGTCTGTAAAAGCTTTGAAAATTCAACCCAGGTAAGGTTGCATTCTTCTTCGGCTTATAGAGAATCGATGCTGCTCGAAACGCGAAACGATTTCACGGTTTAAAACCAAAAATATATTAAAATGTCTATCAGTGCTGCATAGCAGTACTATTTGTAATCGAGCATAATAATTAGGCCCCTACAAATTGCAATATATTGACCTTGTCTAACGCCAAGCGGATACATTGGCCCTCAATCCTAAAAGAGCCAAGTAACATACCTTCCACCAATTTAGCGAAACTATCTAAGATAGACGAAGGCGTCGAAACATTCCCAATAGCGCGATTCACCTTCCTCCACTGTGAGTAGTGCTGATCAGTCTCTGTATTTGACTTGCCCTTTCCCCAGCTGTCCACAATAAAGCCTTTCGTGCTCCTGCCAAGTACAATGTTCAGAATAGCCTCATCGGCTCTACAGCGTTTAGCACCCTGACCAGACAAAGGCTGCGAGCTTCTCATCAAAATTGCCTGCGTTAAAATAGGATATAGAGTAAATTTGCAATGGATGCTTACGCTGTCTACTCACCCCATTTTCGTGCTTGTAACTCAGCACTGGAAACCGTCCACCATCGCGAAAGGCCGCAGACATGATTATCTGCTCATCAGTTATTGCTTTTGGGACGACCAGAGAGGCCGCGTACGACTGACAGACGGAGAAGTCCTTGTTGACAGTGGTTATCCTCCAGTCCTCAGTCGCTAACAGTTTGGAGAATTCTATCTCTGGACTGGATATAAACATATGACCAGGTAAGTAGGAGACGTGTGATAACAGGAGTTTTACCTAAATATAGTGAACCCATCCTCAAGAATCGAGTACATGGGCCTGTAGAAGAAAGGGTATTGCTGCTCGACGCCCTCAAGAGCGCAAAGTTGCTCTAGAGAGCTAGCCACATTGTAGAATTCCTGCGAGTACTTTATCTCCAGTGAGATCACACGGAGGTCTTTGCACTTCAGCGTAATTATTCCGCCCATCACAGTGTTGTTTATCAAGAAGGGCTTCTTCTCCACGCAGTCTATGTTCTTGTGGAGGAGCTTGAAGACAAAAACGTTCGGAATTGCGCACGGTACATGAGTTGAAACATTTTACCCATAACTCCTGGCTGCCCTCCTGCCTGGAGCTGAGTATCAGGTGATGTCCTGTTATGCACAAAGTGCCTTCTACTGTTGCATGCAAATGGTCGTGCAGGAACACCCCGTCGAGTTTCGGCGTCAGAATCAACTCGGCAAACTCCATATCCTTCTGCTTGCTTTACTCTCGTGTTATTTAAAACATATCGCTAACAATTCGATTTTTGATGGCAGTCCATGATAAGGCAAGGAAAACCACAAAACGAGCGATTGTCCAGCTGTGACTGTGACGGCGCTTGACAGGCTTTTCTATCAAATCCCAAATGACAGATGTAATCGAACTGTGGTGGCATATGGATAGCGTCAGTGAAATAATCCCTGAATATCTCTTTTTATTGGGTTTCTGTTATTTTATTCAAAAGTTCCTAATTTAACCACATAAAGTGAAAATTAGAAAAGGATGATAATGAAAACAAACGGATATTGGAACAAGTTCCCTTTCTCACTTTTTTCGAAATGCCCTAAAACCTTATGGAAATGTTCCATTTATGGTCGGAACGACTGAATAAGGTAAAAATAGTTGTCGGAAAGCAATACTTTCCCGAAAATTATCTTGTTTTAACACCAAAAATTGCAAAAATCAATTGACTTTGACGTCTGTTTTCGAGATATAAAATTATTCAGAGTGGCTATTCGCATCGTCCTTGCTTTGTACAATCGAAATTTGTGCGATAAATAACTTTTTAAACATCGGTACGAAAGAATTCCTAATAAAAATTCACTTTTCTCAAAAAATAATTTTTGACAGATGATTTACCTTTTACAAATTGTATGGAAATTTTCAATTTTTGGTGTTAAAACAAGCGAAAACAAGCTAATTTTTGGGAAAGTATTGCTTTCCGACAACTATTTTTACCTTATTCAGTCGTTCCGACCATAAATGGAACATTTCCATAAGGTTTTAGGGCATTTCAAAAAAAGTGAGAAAGGGAACTTAAGCCCAATACCTATGTATGATTATTTCGTACATAGCGGAAAGTTGTATGTAAATAATTTGTGATAAAATGTTTATTTGTATTTTATGGCATTAAATTTCGATAAGTTTCTATAAAATTGCACGTCTTCCAAAAAATTTGGTTTTTGGATTTACATATATGGATTTCAAGAATAGTGTTATATATAAAAAGAAAATATTACGAATCAAAAATTTCATCAATCACGGAAAATATCTTTTTGCGTCTTCATAGCCCCAAATAAATATAGCTCTTCATTATACCAAAGAGGTACTATACGGCCAGGCAAAGAAAGGATGTATAAATTTATATGTACCTTTTTTCATATAAAACCTTTTCGGAATTTTACCATAAAATTAACTCAAATTAACCACAAAATGATTTTTCTTAAATTAAAAACTAATGGCAGTACGTTACAAATGTTTTATTTGAAGTTTATTTTCAGACTTTTAATGTCCCGCAAAAGGGTATACATATATATGTATTTGTATATACTTTCTCGGCCTGGACGTGCTAAACCTTTCTGGAAAGGTGATGACAATTTAATTATAATACAATAAAAATATATATCACATGAATTTCGGAGAAAATTGGGAGAAACGTGAATTTTTAGGAAATTTCAGAATGTTTTCCCACTTTCGCACGTGACTGTACCTGCAGTGGTAGAGGTAGATCAACATTGGTCGCTTTTTCGAAAAGCACATTGAGTCTGGTGTCCCTGCGCTGAGTTGAGTAAATCAAAAGATAAAAATAAAATAATAATTTGTACACGGAATTTATGAATCATCCTGTAACTCGATAAATGTTGATGCCCCCCCAAACAATTTTTGTTTGGCTAGGGCAGGCAGATCTATGACCCCTCTCATTTCTGCATGCGTTATACGAAACGATTTATCTGAAATACTAAAAACATCAACTTTTGCTTTTAAATGTTTATTCGTTAGGAAGTTAATAAAATTACGGTACAAAAAATATATAAATCTTAAATCGAATATAAATAATTACACATATTTATAAAATATATTGAAAAAAAATATTTACAATTAACGCGTTATTCAAAAATGTACAGAATTTATCGAAGAACAAATGTGCTGGCCTACCTTGGCACAACAGTGCCCCGGAGAGA
This sequence comes from Neoitamus cyanurus, assembly GCA_947538895.1. Classification (NCBI taxonomy): domain Eukaryota; kingdom Metazoa; phylum Arthropoda; class Insecta; order Diptera; family Asilidae; genus Neoitamus; species Neoitamus cyanurus. The sequence goes on from OX384540.1 coordinate 51,517,294, forward strand.
GTCGTTGAACTTAAACGGAAGTAGACATAATTAAGTTTAAAAATTATTGCTAGGGCACATTACAGACATTCGCGTTTCTGGCTAGAGCATATTTCCTTACAGCTATGAAATAAACTGAAGAAACAAAACACTCACACTCTTTAGTAATATAAAACAGTTATAAAAACTAAATACACAGTGTGTGTAGAATGTATTACATTTACCTAGAGTATGCTTACATCTATTTTAGTTTGTTAGAACAAATTGCGTAAACATTAGATTTGTTACAACAAAACGATGGGAAGGATTTATTCGAGTTGGAGAACCCGTAAGTTAATGTTTCATTAAATAAAACAATCGTGTTGCAGGTATTTGTGACAAATTGTGCAATCTTTATAATACTAGAATTATCGTAGACGGGCCTGGCGCAGGCTGGCTATCCGCCTCCACATGCTTCCGGTGGCGCTACTTTCAGGTCTCTTATCAGTGCCAATAGCGAAACGACCAATTTAGGGAAAACTTAACAATTTTGTACAACGTCGCGTGATTGTCTCCGTACGAGCTAAACTACCTATGAGCAACGCCACCGAACCGCACATTCCTCTTAATAAATACTAAGTGTGTTACATTAACAGAAAACAAGTAATTTAACGTTTCGAGGATAAAATCGATAAGATTCAACGATTTAACTAACTTCTCATAGAAAAAGTAAACGAATGGAATGTAATTGACTGCGATTCGGGTGGTCCACCACCTGACTTGCTCGTTAAATAAATAAAAAAAAAATGCTAAAATAGTGCTTTGCAACTGGGTCCTAGGACGACTCGCACACTCCATTCTATGGCTTTGTTAAATATTAACAATTCGTTAGTTTATCGTTGGCACTTCGTAGTACATCATGCCTAGGATAACACAGGGGGGAAAGCTCGAAGTTCGGTTGATGCGGGGTTGACTGGGACATGTTTCCCCCAAAACCGCTTCGCATCATATGCAGATAGTTGTCGTCGCCAATAGGCGCTTGCTTGCTGCCGTATTTTAGTTCTCGCGCTAGAATCTGCTTGTATTTTCGGTGTACCTGCTCCAAACCATAGGCAACTTGAATTACCTGATGAACAGTGGACTGGCAAACGACTCCGTCTTCAAAGTAAACCGAATGGCAAGTGTTTGGATCCATGAGGGATTCCAGCCGGGGAAGGTGTGACATTATTAACGTGTGCAGTCGTTGTAAATCTCGGGCTGGATCCAAAGCTGTTGCTAACTGCATTTGGAATGGTTTGTTCGACACTTGAGTACACCCTTCTGCGTTTTCATCGGTTTGGGAGCAGCAGCTCCACATGCCATTGATGAAGGCGCATGGGTGGAAACTCTGCAAGCGTTCTGCATTGCTTTGGCAAATTTTACTTAGGAGATCAACCCATTCTTTTTCTTCAACGCAGTTAGTCGTTTGAACGTACAGAGGACGATCTTTTCTGATTATCTGAAAGTGGAAAAAATTAGGTAATTATTATGGCTACTTGCCAATACTATGAACTAAAATCAATCAACTAATGAAACTAATATCAATTCTCTTATGTGGGCTACACCTTCATTTAACTATTTTTTTTGTTTTCCAAATCCCCTCGCGACAACCGAGCCATTTATGAAATACCTGTTCAATCATCATATACAAGAGAGACTAATTGCGAGAGACAACTAGCCAAATATCTCTATCTTCGAAGAGTTATTACGTGCATGCCACTGGTAAGTTTCACAACCCATTGCATACCAAATCCCTCTCGACATTATCGTAATTATGCTTTGTCCGATTTCGCTATTCCGGCATACAGAAAAAAATGCATAAAAATTAATACAGAGTCATTAACCACAACCGAAATAATTGTGGAGCAACTGAACCTCGTTTCCAATGGTAAATTAGCATTTTCCCACACACCCAGCACCCACACAACTACCGGAAGAAATACGTAAGTGCAGCGAAGCACATTTTCTCGAGCATTATGCTCGTCGTCGCCTTCGAGATAGCCTATTTGCATGTTATAACTTTCTCCACTCATAAATGGCAGCGATGAAATAAAACCGTGTGAAAAGCTAGTTCTTTGCGACAGGCGGCAATTGTTTTTACGATTTTAGTCATGTCAAGACGATTATAGCACCATTGTTCCCTAATAGGCGCAACTTCCTGAGCGCGGTAATTTACCAGATAGAATTGACGCCGCACTGCCTCGGCAATCGTGCTAACATGCAATGTTTGTCGTAAGTAAGTAAGTAATTTTTTGCCGACTTACCTGGAAGATGTTTTGCATTTTGAAGCTTCGCTCGTTCAACCTCTCAACCGCCAAAATTTCAGACAGAGGAATATCACAGATTGGCCGTTTACCCTTAGATTTTGCATAGCTTAACGAGTGCGTGGTCAGTCTGAAGTATCTCTGCTTAAAGTTGCGCCGACCAAATCGCTTTCTCCCCTGTGCGCGTTTTGTCATCATCCTATAAGAAAGTAGTAAAACATATCTTTTAGCGCAAACTTGGGATGCTTCTTCTTCTTGTAACTTCTTACCATTCCCTTTTGAAACGGTAGCAAAATTGGAAAAGGGAAGATTTCATTTAGTTCATATGAAATGGTACATTTTCAATGCATATGAAATAGGTTTTTAAAAGATCGGTATATAGAGATCACAAGTCCGTTTTTCTTAATTTACTTTCGCAAATATGTATAATACCAGGCAACGTGAATTTCGCAGATGATCAGTCAATCAGTGATTTCGTTATTTCCGCAGATTGCGAAAAAAAACCAATGGCAATGACTATTCGCATCGTCCGTGTCCGTGTAAACCTGGATTTCGGATTCGTGTACATACTAAATATACGGTACAAGCAAACACGCAAATTAGAGTCCGTAGATATTTTGTAAAAGGAAAATATTCAGTCAGGACACATTTTGTAAAGGCCAAATTTTCATTTTAAGTATTGCTTTGTGTCAACATAATACTATAACATGGATACGGATTCCGTGTACTCCGTATACGTCACGGACGATATGAATAGCCACTGCCATTAACATAACTGTCCTAACAAATCATACACCAATTTTTCGGCAGTTATCCTGCTCAGATTGAAACCACTCGCAAAACATCTATGCAAGCAAATCAAATGTTTCAAGATTTTCTTTACAAAAACTTCGATTCAATCAGAACAGTTATTATTTTTCGAAAAATATTCGCATTTGGGGTGTGCGGTACTCCTTTTTACAATACAATGATAACTGATGATTATTCACCATATTGAAGGATAGGTACCATAATTGCAATCAGCAACCCCGAAAACTCCCACATGCCAACTTTCATGAAAATCTGTTCTCGTGTTTGTTTAGCTTTTTTTTGTGACACTCCCATTTCCTAACATGCGAAATTACTCTACCGATCCGAGTTTCACTTTAAAGTAAAACAATTTATTTTGGACATTGATCTGTTTCAATTCACCATGTTTCGTACATATGTAAATTTGCAAGGACCTACAACATTCGCCACCGAGAGTTGCGTTATGGCTGCCCTTGTTCTATAACCTAAAAAGCTAGCCATATAAATAAAGTACGATTACTTACCCTTCTTTCAATAATACTGGCTCCAGAACAGTTGTGTCGTTATTGGTAGCACCCACAGTGGAAATAACTTCTAAAAAGTGTTTCACAGCCTCCACATGCTTCTCCGTGCAAAATTTCTTGTACAGCTGTCCGGTATACTCTTCCTTGCAAGGCTGTTGAGCAGATCGGGAGCTCACCAGATTCCCCAATGATTGAATCGTCTTTGAGATTAAAGTGAGCGTCCGATTAGTTTGACAATCCTGTTTAAAAAGATCGTTTTAGCATTTATAAACATTTTTAATTCTAAATGGCGCAACACACAATGCCCAAAAAGCAAACATAAACAGAATATATAAATGTTCGCAAAACTGAGCAGTTATTATAGAGTTCTAATTTTAGGAAGAATTTTGTTCAACTTTTGTTGCCCTAATATTTCTGCACATATTTTTTTTATATGTATTATAACGTTTACTATACAAGTGGTAACAAAGATTCAAATTTTTAAATTTCACTGCAGATTAAAAGCTTATCAAAATTGGGAATAAAAACTACCCTACGAGTGTGGTTTTACGCAAGCCAAATTTGGTCAGCGTAGTTGAAGATTAACTAAAGAAGAAATGAAAACTTACCAGTGGTTCCGTTGTGAGATCAAAGAGTTTGGGCCCCAGAATAGCCGGGGCGAAGAATCGCAGGAATATAAATCCAGACACTACTGAATACCGAACCTCCTTGTTGAGCGGGAAATGTTTAGCTGCACATTCCCTGAGATCATGAAAAATTTGGCATAACACTGCAGGGCATTTTACTGCGCTCTTTGTGATGGCGTCGAACACCTTTTCGACGTAGTCCTGTAGATTCACCAGATTCACAGTGTCTATAACGCTCTTGTCCTTTACACGTGCTGGATCGATTTCGCAAGGTTTTTTCTCCTGCAGAATTGCTTCGAGAACGGGACGCAATGTGTTGTGTAAGTAATGTAGGCCAGAGAGACGCATCGCTTCGTCCATCATTTTTGAGACAAGCGTATTTCCACGGAAGATCGTTGTTGGATCGGTAAGATTAGATATCTCCTGATCCGCCAGTGCCTTAATAATGGGTGCAATGAGATTTGTGTGCGTAAATAACCTCACCAGAGGCTGTGCAACGTCGGTCTTGCACGAGACGATTTCGCCTAGTACAAAGACAGCACTGGAAGTGATAGGCCTTTGATCGACGCTTTCCAAAAGGAGGTTCATGAGGCCATCGTAACTCGCAAGAGGAAAGACATGATCAGCGGTGTAAACTAACTTAAGACGAAGAGATCCAAGAGTATTATCACAGCTAAGTCTGGTGCCGGGTGGTGTGGCACACGACCGGGCCGGCCGCGATTGGCTTGTTCGCGGTTGTAAGTAATACCAAGCAGTCGGCTGGAGTGCGGACTGTTGTTGCTTCCCACGCATGGGAATCTTGATTTCGCCTAAAAATACGTTGTCACCCATACCAGGTGAGTCATGCCACACGCTCACGCATATCTCACAGAGATCGGCTCCTCCTAGCGGATGGATAGTGTATGTGTTGTTCGACTCCTGTTTGGAGTCATTGTCGACAGTTAGGTCGAAGTATAGAACTTCGTCAAATTGCGGATTGACAGTTTTCTTCCTTACTTTTGTTCGCTTGATGATTTTCCGCTTGTTCGCGTAGAGCGCAGTGAAAAGGACGTAAGGGTCGCAACTTCCGTTCTTCTTAGTCAAATCAATGCATTCACTGACTTTAATAGCTACTCTACTCTTACCTTCGCTTCGGAAGGGATTTAATCCGTCCAAGTTGCCCGAACTACACTTCTTGTTTTGTGAGCTCCAGACGCTCAAATCGGCTGCCCCAAAAAACGTTCTCGTTTTGCCCAGGGTACTGCTTTTTAAGCTCTCCCTGGAATTGTTCTCGTTTTCTTTGTAGTCGTTGCTGCCACAGCCGTAATCTTCCTTAGGGAGCCTCTCATCGAAATCTGATTTTCGTTTCAGATATGGAAGATCTTCTTCAAATGAAATCTGAACGTGGGCCATTCCCTGCACTTCTGAGTCGGCGTCGACAGGTCTCAATGAAAACCAGTGATCCTTGTGGTTGTAGGCTTGAAGTTCTTCTCTCCGAATTGCAATTTTTCCAATTGTTTTGTCCTGTTTCAGATGTTTGTCTCTGTCCCATACGTAGACTGATAAATATCGGAATTTTCTCGGTATTTCAAACTGATACTCCTCCCCGAAAAAGGGAGAGAGTGTCCGTTCGATTGTTGGAGTTCGACATATTTCTTCCTGATCCAAAGCAATCGTGCAATACACATCGCGAACTCCTGCCGTTCCTCCAGTCCCATTATTTCGACCACATAAGTTCTTAGCTTCTCCTGAAAAATGCAAAATACAAACAGTTTAGTGTAATTACAAAGTAAATTAAAACATGTGTGCAATACAACAGTTTATTATTAAAAATCGTTGTATTTTCCATAGTTACATACACCACAAACTATAGTGAAATTGAACTGAGACGCGAGAAAATCGAAAAACACTAAATCTAGTCGGCCCTGGAAGACAAATTCAAAAATACAGAAAAACAATTCTGTACACTCATTATGGTAAGTATTGTTTTATGAGATTTTGCATTCTATTTGCTGCTTGGAATTCCAAACCTTGGACATCACATAATATATGAAGGGTCCAGGAAAATAAAACTATAAGTACGTTTTATGAATTGTTCTGATACAGATGAGTGCTTGCATTAAGGCCCTTAAGTATTTTCCTCCCCTTCTCCTGCCATTCATATTCAAAATCCGAGACTATATAAACTGCATCATGAAATACTCAAACTTTCAATATATATTTGCAAAAAAACCATTAAAATCAAAGCAGATAACAACACGGAATAGAATTTCGAAACTATCGTAATCCGTCAAATTACAAAAAAACCAAAATTTATATTTATACATAATTGTGACATTATTAAGAATATGTTTGAGGTCGCCAAAGGCAAAAACACATTTTAGTTCACTTATGACTAAAAGGCTAATAGATTAGAAAAAGATCAAACACGCTTTTCCCATTATTATGGATTTTTTTGTTTGTTGAGAACTTTAAATTGTTATCATCTTATAAGGTCAGAACAGTAAGGTTATATTTGTCTTTTAATGATTTTTTTTCATTTTTTCGCGGAGAGCATTTACTTTGAATTGTAATAAACAATTTATAATCGTTTAACCTGGGGCAAAACTCCGCTCAGATATGAAATTATGAGATTTCATAATGTTGAAGTTACTCAGAAAATATCACTTTTAAGGGGTAGGCAGCCATTACTGGAATGTTGAGTATTCTCTTTACTTATTAAAAACGGTTTTAATAACCAGTAAGACAACCACATAATATATACTGCAATATTCTACAACCGTATTGAATCTATTAGCAAAATATTTGTTATTCGGCGGAGTGTCCGAAATACTAACTGAAGCAATATTCGGCCAAAAATTTAATTAAACAACACAAGATTTTTACAAAAGAAGAAGAATATTTGCTTGTTTAAGGGAATCACCATTCGCTAACTTTGCGTAGGTCAAATTTACTTACGTGAATTTATGTCTATATCAACTTAGCGAAACATCTAACCGGCAATTTTTTTCTTCCACGACTAATTTACGGCAACTGCAATTGATAGGTGTCGCTAACTTTACGTACGTCAATTGATCACACGTGAAAAAGCCGTAAATTCAAAACAATACCAAAAACACAGCATGTGCAGCCTATCATTATTAAATAAAAGCTGTAAAACACCGGCAATGAATAATAATGAGTAATGAAAGTAAGCTATTTGCGTTAACACCTCTTAACGAGTTGTTGTGAAAAGCGATCGTTAAGAAGAAATAATTTTTAATGTCGTAATATTTTTGCAAGCTCTTAAGGTGGCTACTCCATATATGAAATTTTTAAAGTAGTGTTCGTAAAGTTAAGCTTCAGTTTGGAATTTACATTGATTAGTTTGATGATGGTTCGCTTTGCCAAGCACATCTAAATTAATGATTGATGACAAAATGGCAAGTTATTTTCGTGGGGTATTTTTCTTTTTCAAAAGTGGATAAGCCCGGGAAGGACTCAATACCGGTCAGTTAGTCAATGAATGTTTTATTTTATAGAATATTCATAAGAGAGGAAATTGTGAATTCTCGGAATTTCTGATTTGAAACTAAAATTAAAATAGCAGTTAGGTAATTAAATATGCTAAACATCACAGCAAATGCAAGAGAGCTTTCAGGTTTTGTTTTTCATATGACTGTAAAATAGGAAAAACATTTTATATGTTATTTTAACAAGTCATGTCTTATTAAATCTTGCGCTTGCCTTTGAAGGACCGATATGACCGGGCAAAGGCGATTGCGATTCAACAGGAATAAAATACAGAAGAGCCTCGATTTACTTTATTTCCGGGTAAAAAAAGTCGACGTAAATAAAAATAGAACAAACCATATTTGCACATGCACGAATGTAAACACAAATGGATGCCATTTTATTAGCATTTTAACGACCGGACAATAATAAATTAAGGACAATTCAGAGAACTTTTCGGCGACATACATATACACAATAGTTTATAAAATGTTCCCTGCAGGCTTCCGCTGAATATATTGCAAAACAAAGTTTCTCAGAATGATTTCCTTTATAACATATTTCGGGTTTTCCGAATAAAATAATTAACGCAAATTTTTCCATTTAATTAAATAATCAAGAGAAATGCTTATAAGTGATGACAGAAATTGTTCGGCGGCGTGCCCTGCTTTTCGTCAGACAGACCAAATTCCGAGAAAGAATACAAAAAGAAGCTACTGAGGGTTCGTACTGGGTAATCTTTATATTTAGTTGCCTATGGCACAACATACAACAACATACCCAAAGAAAATCAAAATCGGAAAACTGTAATTAATTTAGCTATTTTCTCCCGGTGAAATGCCCCCATCAACTTCTCAACGTAGAACAGTTTTAGAACTATAATTAGTAGGAAAAAATAATTGATACAAGCAGCCACTCTGTCACCCCTTAAGGGGGCTTTCTGTTTGGTACGTTCCTAATCCTAATATCCCTAAAAATGTCCCTGTAAAAGGATTTCTCCAAATTCCTTCATTTACGGATCATTTAGTTTACTTCATCGCATCTGAACCTGCAGTCGCACCGCAGACGCTCGTCGGCCTTATTGTCTTACAAATTACATATCTAGTTCCAAAACTTTAAACGCGTTTTTATTGAAATGAAAACGGTGCTCTGGTTTTCTCAAAATTTGTTCGACTGATTGAGCTGAGTCTTTGTCTACATATACTTTAACATATGGTTATTGCTCGTTGGAACCAATAATTAATTATAGTATATTACGATACAAGGGCGGTAAATAGCCGATTGCCCACGATGGCGGTGTTAACAGCCATCATGGGCACTCGGCTACTTACCGCCCGAGTTATGTATGCTACTTTTCACCACGAGTGCGGGGCGCTTCGCTCATGCGTCTAACACCGCTATCGTGGGCAATCGGCTACTTAGCGCACCGTGGTTAATTTATGAGTTACCGAATGGAAACCTGTGCGGTAAGGTACCACTTACCACTTATTAAAAAAAAAAGCACCGTATATCACTGATTTAAGCTTTGCTTACTTACATTTTCATGTACAGACAGAGGTGCACAGGTTTACTTCATTTTTTTTGAAAAAACCTAAATAATTGACTCAGACTAAGGCACAGGTATAGGAAATTTTTTGATGAAACGGAGGAAAATTTTTTTCTTTCATATTTATCATAATCTTTAAAAGCTCTCTATTTCTTACTAATCTCAATTTGGTGTGGAATAAAATTGGACAAGTAAAATGAGGAGGAGCTGATAAAAGTGAACATTAGGCAGGTCGACGAGCTCGGTGAGAAAAATCAACGAAAGTGGGCTCTTCAACTTCAAACCCATAGTTCAGGAAAGAGATAAGTTTAGACTAACAAACACAACAACAAAAACCTACCTACTTTCAGTGCACATAAAACATAGTAGGTATATTAAAATGTGAACATAAATCATAAGCATAAATTATTGTTCAACGCAAGTCAAGGAGTCGTAATTAGAGTCCCACCTGTGCAAATATTGCAAAATTCAATTTATGCTTTTTAAAACTGCTTGTTTTGATGAACAGCTCTTATTACTGGGAAAAAAGTCTGGCAGCACGGTTATCTTCAAAATATAAACTCGATGACTCATAGAAACGTGTATGTGAGCTATCCCACTGTCACACCAGACATCATCTTTTTCGGCATATCTGTTTGGCAGTAAATATAGTTTCTGCTAATATTTGCACAGCTCGCGGTTCAAGCCTTGCTCTCGAACTGGCCATCTGTCCAAACACCTTCGGCTTCCGCACCAAATTTTCTTCGTTTCCACGACGTGTTTGACTACACAAATGATTCCCTACTAGCTACTAGCTACTAGTCTGTGACTCGAAAGCCTGTGAGCGCAGAGCGATCACCTCTACAGCAACCCAGACGACTCAAATAAGAACTCAAGAAATGGTGGCCTTCACTGCCAGGGCGCATCAACGGCTTTCCAAAAATCCATCGGCGATTCTAAAATTAGGAGGCAATTTCCGGAAAATATGGGAACCGACTTCAAAGTGATTTGGCGACCAGAACACCGGAACATGAGATTACACTTGTTTTCCCCGAGCAGGCGCTGCGTAAGCGGAGCGATTTTAAGCGCAACACCGGAAACACTTTTCACCTTTTCCAGTCAAGAGGCAGCGGAAGAAGGTTCTTACCCTTGAGATCGCTTTCGTGTTTGTCAATCTCCGGCCGCTTACGCTTATCGCGCCTCACAATCAGCAAGCTAGTAAGTTTCTGGTCGTAAACAAAAACGACTAAATTTATGGCCGGCGACTGGTGAGGCGAGGGTGATTGGGCAAAAAGTCATGCATGCACAGGCCCGTTGCGGGGTAATGAATTGAATTAGCTCCGACTGGAGCATGGGTAATCTGCGCGTCAGGAAGGTCGTGGAATCTGGTATACCTTTATCGCGAAATCTTGCGAAATTTGCAGCAGCAAGTCCGATTGGAGAAATAGAGGGGCAGGCTTTTCATTGAGGTAGCTTGCCAGGAGATAAGTGAAGTCACGCCAAATTACGTAAACCAAACCAAGAGACACGCTGCCTGCGGTCGACGGCGATTTCGTGTCACCACCGACGCCAGTACGAGGTGTGAGCCAAAACAGGGGGGCAATTACGCATGGAAAGTAGCCATACTGATTGCGAAGGTGCTCGATTCACAAAAACAGGGACCATTTCGAATTCAGGTAGCGTTCAGCGCAAGGAAATGTAGGTGACCGTGAGTGAATGAGACTTCGTTTCACCCGCGTAGTACCACTCTGGCTTCGGTCTGGGGCCCATTACGCTGCGTGGATTGCTTGCCATTTGCACAATTCACAAATTCGGGGCAGGCAAGGAACGAGTCAAATAAGCACAATGGAGCCATATCAGTTGTAATCCACTGGTACTCAATCAAACGTAAGCGGATCATTCATTAACCGCAGTTGTCTCGTTCTGGCAGTCGTGCTAGCTGCAAGCCCCCACACACACAATTAGAGTCATGATTGGATTTCATTCATAACATTACAGCACACAACGGAGTTTGTTAGGTTATGTAAATTGCCAAATTTCGACGTTCATTATTCAACTCCAATTCAGCGGAACCTTGAAATTATCTGCGACCGATGAAATTTACTCCATTTCGCACGATTTAACCAAATCCTTGCATTAGCTAATGCAGCTGGGGGGTCAAAAACAACGGTTTTAATGCCACCTGTTAAAACTCCGGAGAAGGCTTCACTTCGAGGGCTCGAACTGCACAGAGCAAGACACAAAAGCAAGACATTTTTATGCAAAACACGAGTAGAACATCCAAACCTTTGATTTATTGCACAATTTACACATTCTGCACTGTTTACATACCAATTTTCACTCTCAATTGTTCCTCAATCCGAACTCTGCGTGTATCGTCAGCCATGTTGGATCCATAACTGCTGCAGATGTCCCGCTCTAAACACAGTTCTTCTCTCCTTCCAAAATGCATCGCCAGAGTAAAAATTCGAATTTACACTATAGCCTTCCTCGTCTTTTCATTCATGAATTCCGATTTAAAAAAAAATGTCTAACGCACACACACGCACATTCCTTTGATTTTCGTTTTCTTTGCGTAAGATTTAAGGCATGAATCAAAGGGGGCAAACACGTTTATTTACTGTTGTTTTTCACCTCACTCTTCCCACATACACGATGCTAAGATGGGGCTCCTTCGCTCTTGGGTTGGGAAACGTAAATCGCCCCCCAAATGGATGAACGAGTTGTCCTTCCGGTCCGGTTCGATACTCCTCAAATGTAGGAACTGTGGCCAGCGTGAGTCCCACGACCCACACCTTTCTGAACTTCCGCTTAACAACAGCAGCCCTTTTCTCGGCACACAAAAACACAAAATCGTCTGCTCTCGCCTCTCGACCGATAAATCGCGTTCAAATTAAAAGCCCACTGTTGGCTATTGAGGAATCGGTGGAAAACTGTGAAAACACTCAAACTCCGCAGCGAACGCGCAGGGCAGTCTCGCGCTCGAGCGATTTTCCATGAATGGCAGCAGGAGACCCGAAAATGCTGTCACCGACCACACTCCGCTGGCTATTGCACGAATCATACTAGGGATGGGGAAGTCAAGAAAATACGAATCTGCTGAAGGAAGGACCGAGATGGGATTATGATTGCTACTCATTCCAACCCGTGTTAATAGAAGAGCTATGAATGAAACCCTAATGAAGCTGTGTGAGTGAACGTGGGAGGAAATCCATGTGATTTACATTGGTGTTTCGTGGTGCTGCCATTTCATTTTATTTTGTCTTCATACATGTTCGAAAGTAACTAAGCCTCAAACAGCAGCTTCCGTCTAGTCTAATAGTCCAGTGCAATTGTGAAATCACTTGCCACTTGTTACTGTTCTCGAGGGAATGTTTTTTGTCTCATTCGATTAAGCTCAATGAAAATAGCAAGAGAATTGTACATTTATAATGTCAAGGATCCTAAACGACAACATCGTTCGCATCCCTTATGGCAAACTTCTTGTGAATTCTGGCAAAGTTCCCTGATTTTACCTTCCATGGATTCAGTAGTAATGACAAATTGGTCTATGGATTATTTGCGTACACTTTTCCTTTCAAAAATCCTCATAGAAAACAGTCTAATGGTGTTAAATCTCACGGGCTTGATGGCCTAATCACTTCTCTCCGGCGCGGAGGTAACACGCCCACGAAACTTCACCTATAATAACTGTTTCAGGTTTAAAATTCTTTTGGCCGTAGTGTGACAGGTTGCATCGTCTTGTTGGAAATACATGTCATCCCCGCACGTTTCGTCCAATTCTGGCCATAAAAAGTTGGCTAACATGTTTTAATAACGAACACCAATCACCATTCGTTGCATACTGCTTCGTGAAATGTTTAATTATTAAAAATTATGACGAATGGAGGTGGATGGACACTTTCACAAACCGTGCGGGGATGGCCACCTCTTTTAACATTCTGAATTAAACGACCAGCCCCAAATTTAATTATTTAATTCCCCACAGCGGGCGAGATGGTCTGTGATGAATGATAATAGCCGAATAATGTGCGGCATTCTTGTACAATGTTTTACACGCGGAAATGATTTCAAATTGGATGCCGGTTACATACCAACCATGAACAATGACCAAAACTCGCTTCGTTACATTTTACATACTGAGTGTCCATAGATGGCAGTATGGGCGCAAAAGAAGAAATTTGAAGGCGATATATTAAAAGTATTTAGCCAGGATCCACGTAGGATTATTTTAAAATATTAAAATAATTATATTATATGACTTACGTCCGGTCTACACGTAATGTTTTATCAGCAGTCTTGCGTGACCAAGTCAGATTTGTCAGACAAATAATTACATGTTACATTACGACAAGTCTGACGTTTTGCATGAACAAGATGAGGCTTGCAAACTTGTAAAAGACTGATGGGTCAGTCTAATCGGTCAAACTTCGCTCCCCTGCCCAGTTTGATTTTGTAAGTGTAGTTTTTAGTGCAAGTTGTAGCAAAAGATACTGGCTTCAGATTTATGGCACTGGTCTCGGGGGTTTTCACAGAATTTATAGAGTTGTACAAAAGTTTTCCTTGCCTCAAAAATCAAAGAATTACAGCATCCAGACAAGAAATAATGCATCCAGAAATGCATTAATTTATTTACCGTTTTTATTCAGAACATATTTGATTGAGTTGCATTGTACACACTTGTGTATCAAATTTGACGTCGTGATGTTGTGTGAGATTTTTAATTTCTGGTAGATTTAAAATGGAAAATAAAAGAGGGGCGAATTGGACTTTCAATAAACCATGTTTTTTTCCACTGAATTAAAAGTACTATAAATTATATTTAATAACTTGCATGATTGTCCCGAATCAAAATAACAGCGCGGATAACATAACGGATCTTCTAACTTATGGCGTCTTCAACTCTACCTGCGGAGATCAGCTCCTTGAAAGGACAAATCTCTGAAAGAGTTGCTGTGGATCTGGGAGAGTCACTCTCTGGAAAATTATACTTGAACACAATATCAAGATATTTCCTAACAGTGTAGACTGTGCTGCCAAAACAAACGAAGGCAATTCAAACAAGTGCAGTGCAATTGAGCGTATTGGCTGTCCATGTAGATTATTTGTTCATATAACATAATATGAAAACTGTTTCTAATAATTTGATTCCACTGATTTGTACAGGAGAAAAGGAATTTACAGTGTACTCGAACTGCTTCGTCGAAAACTTGGGAGCAGAAAGAACATATCCGCAGCAGCTCCTTGGTAGAGCCGAATTTAGAGTTAAACAACTGCTTTCTGTAAGAGTTACTTTTGCTTGTCAGCGTTGAACTTGAAATCTGGAAAAGAGTCGAGCCGTAAAATTCTTTCCGTAGAGTTGAAAACGCTAATAGATTTTGCGGTTTTAATTTTGAATATGTACAATTCGGCATCATACAGAAACCGCATTTAAATTGTAATAAATGTATTGTAACATACTATTTTGAGTCCGCAATATTTGAGCCACTAACTTGAATTTGTAACATTAGGCACCGCATTTGATATCAGGGACCCAAAAATTTAGTATTTAATTTGGAGTCCTCTACATTCGAGCAGCCATCTTAAATTCGTAAATTTAGGCACCGTTTTAGAAATCAGCAACCACGAAAAACTCAATGTGTCAACTTGCATGGAAATCTAAAAAAATTTAGTAATTTGAGTTTGCCATCATGAATTTGTAAAATTGGGCACTGGTGAGATCAGCGATCTCAAAGGCCTTCACGCGCCAGCTCATGGCGACTCTAGAGTTTACCGTTGTATAGTTTTTGTGTAAAGGACAGATACAAATAAGAGTATTACCTGCTTTGTATATAATATAATAAACAAAAGTAAGAACATTGGCATTATTAGTTTTCCCGAAAAATTTGCAAGTAATTTATTTTTCGATCTCAAAAGTAGAAATTAGGGGAGATTTTTAAAAGCTGTTAATTTTTTTTTTAATTATTTACAATATTACCAAATATTTGTTTGTGATCTCTTAGTTTTTGAGTAGTGAATATTTAGATAGCTTTGATTGGGGCATTAGGCCCAATAGGTTATAGTGAACGCTAAGAAAACGTTAGTCTAGTTATACGTAGATAACACATAAACACATTAAAATGGGAATATCTGAGCCAATCGCTTATCATCTCAATCGGAGGATATGCGAGTATAGTATACAGGTTAGAATAGCCCAAAAATAAGTAAAAACCTACTCATTTATATCCTATGGAAAGTCATCCGCACAGATGTCCATTCTGATGAGAATTTCGGTCTTGGAATGACGGAAGTAGATTTTTTTGGACGCATCTGGGCGTCCGCATAATCTGGAGAAACTGCACTCAGCCCTAGAGAAGGTGGGCTGGGATGGCCCACACCATCATGCGCACAATAACAAAAGAGTTCACTCTTGCCTTGCAATGTTTTGTCGAGCGAGTGCTTACAGTCGGTTGACCCCTTTCCCAGCATGGGTAGCTTCGCGGTGCTTTTCTTCGTTCTTTTTTCTCTCAAGTCACGGCTTAGTGGAGTAAGGAAAAGTTAATTACTTTCAGCAATTTTTGCCCTCTTCTTTTTTTTCTCAATTTTCCTCGCATTGTCGGTCGGTGGCTCAGCTGTGGGAATCAACTGGTAGCATTTATGTATGTAGCCTAGCCAATCTGCGTTCTCCTTGACGGCACAAAACGCGTCGGCGCTACAGCGGGCCAGGGAAGACGCATCAAACTCACATAATTGTTTACCTTCATTTCTCTTATTCCGTCTGGGACCCTTGACGGTTTTTCCCTGCCTTTGTTCAGCTCGAAATTTTCCAACTTATGCTGTTCTTTGCCGCTTGATGTTTACCAAGGTGAAATTTCAATTAAATTATGTGAATTACCTCCCACTTGCCACAATTACGGCTTATTGCAGTAATTTCCAGAAACGCATGGTATGTCACTGTAATATCAAAGGAGCGCAATTTCCACATTATCCCATTATTTGGGTCGCTCACTATGCCGGTCATCACTTTTATTTAGGAAACATTTATCAACTCCGTGGCATTGTGAAGTACTTGAGAGTACCTACTGTAAACTGTTCTGCTTCTAGGTAAACGGCAGGCGAATGACACAAGTTCCTGTGCCCAGAACAGAACGCTAATAATCTTTGTTTCTCAGCATCCTCTAGAGTAGTCCATTAACGGGAAAAAATACAATCTTGAGATTTACTGGGTGTATGTACTGCCCTGATCCGAAACCAAAAATCGCATGTAAACTATTATAGGGTGATCATTTTTGAGAGGTTGCTGTACTTGTAAAAGGGGTCGGAAAAACATTTTTAAGTTTAAAAATTGCAGAGTTAGGCGCGGAGTTTGGACCGTTGTTGAATAAAATTAGAGGACAAATACGAAAAATGTTGATATCTAAAATACGAGCATTTTCAGATATGAAAATTGCTTTGCCTCGACAATGCATCCCGATATGGTCTTCGCCAATTGCTTTTTTTAATTTCTCGAAAACCAAGGGCTTAAAGGAAAAAACATGAGAAAAAACCAACGACCGTCAGCGATGCCTCCAACTACTGACCGATTGCATTAACATCTATTCTTTAGAAGGTTTTTGAATCACTGATAACAACTAAGTGATGAGATAACTAGAAGTACGGCTTGCGCCGCGGGCGCTCCATGGGGACTTACTATTTACTATTATATAAGTGTATCTCACTGAGCGCTGGAATACCAGAGTTATTATTTATTGGAGACTCTGAGGTATCTCGAATGATTTCGACAGAGTTTGGCACCACACTCTTTTGAACAAGCTCCAATCTTATGGGCCTGCTAATTGGATCACCAGTTTTCTGATAGGTCATTCCATTAAGGTAGTATTTGATGGCGTAACTTCCGATCCCATATTAAATATTACACTATTAATGCCGGTGTTCCTCAAGGCTCGGTTCTCTTCGCTACGTATTTTCTTCTTTTCATAGGTGATCTCCTCGGCATGCCTAACCTCGAATTCCATACATATGTAGCTTTGCAGATGATAATACGCTAGGCTTCACTTACTCCTTTGACTCCTTGGCCACCTAGGAACAATGTGGACGCAGATACCTCCGAAAATACTCGCTTGGGGTAGAGCAAATCGTGTCTCGTTCAATGCTACCAAAACCCATTGTTGTCTGATCTTCTTCAAGCGGAATTGAACCCCCCTCAAAGTTTTGTCGATTCGCCGTGCTTAAACGTCTTAGGAATTGAAATTCAAGACGGTCTCAATTGGATCGACCATATTTACAGCATCTCCAAAAATTCAATGAGATGCACAAACATTTGTAACGTACTACATACCGGTACTGCCATTAACTGTGATCAGTTTTTAATTTAATAAAAAGCCTTTTGCGACATCTTGTTTTGGAAACGTAATAAGATGGGAAATTATATCAAAAAGAAAAGTGTGTTCATTTCATCAGCTTCGGAGAAAATGTAAGAAAAACGGCGGCGGGAGAGTGCTCGTTTCTTTGAGGGTCAGTTGTGGGTACACATAACGCCAATTGGTTGGTCGTTTCTCATTGTTATTATTAATAACTTAAAAACTTTACAATCAGGTCAACTCTGAGATCCGATTCACGTGAAAAATATTTCCACGTAACTTTCACTTAGCTCATACTGAAAATAACCACTTCAGGCAAATATGAGAATAGGTTCTGCCGATAGTTCCGCGTAAGAAACGGAATATATGGAACATTCACACTGAACGGTGTCAGAATAGCTGGATAGGATATTTGAAACGTGAATCGTTTTTCACGTGAATCGGATATCAGAATAGCCCCCAAGGTCAAACAAAATAAGCGAAAACTTCGACCGACTGTCCAGACAGAACCAGATTATTTTTTTCAATTTTTTGATTATACTAAGCTATACTTCTATATATACTATACTATACCTTGTCCTGTCATATGTTCTTAGTAAGGCCGGGTACATATCAGTACATAATACATAAATGACTAAATTTTTGGTGTTTTCAGAAATGCATGGTTCCATTAATCTGGCTATTGCATCGTGTTCAATAATGAAACCAGTAATTTGTCATTTGTTCACAAACGTGATATGGTCGTTTTTAGCATCTTTGCAATTTTAATGAGAAGCTGACTTATTGACTAGCAAGAATACCATTTAGAGCTGTTAAGTGTTCCAACGGTTTTCGGAGTGTAGGGTGCCTTTCGTTACTTCCTAAGGTAAGGTTGTACCTTGTCCTACCGAAATTATTCTGTTATACAGTAAACTTTACATATAACGATTTCGCTTATAACGACTAACCGATTTTAGCGACGATAATGTTTACTCAAGTTAGGTTTCATAGTTAGGTACTGAGCAAATATAACTGTTTAGTGCGACTCCGGTTTAAGCGACCAACTGCTTATAGCGACCATATTTTATGATAATACGTCCGGTTAAAACGACGCGTAATAAAATAAAAATTTTGATTCCAGTTTTGTTTCCACAGCCTACGCACCAATACCTCGACGCCCCGCCCCGCGCGCTTCACCTCTCCTCATGGCGCGCGCAAATCACAGTTAGTGTTTCTCACTTGTTGTGACAAGTTCTTAAAGCTCGACAAAATGGGTTCTGTGAAGCGAAAGTATTTCACAATTGAAGAAAAAACTGCCACTAAAATAAATATGTGATTCCTACAAAATGTTTTATTTACCTAAATACGAAAATCAAACTTTCACATTTATAATACATATGGATTCGTAAGTTAAGTACATATGTACTTAAGAAATAATCCTGGCGTTTTGTACGTCATCCGGTTAGTACGACATAGTATCGCCGGTCCCTTGAAGGTCGTTATATGCGAATTCTACTGCATATGAAATTTGATATTATGGAACGCAAATGGCGGAATTTGTTCAAATATGCAAGATGTCTCAGTCACGCAATTGGCTTTTGTGCAACAAAAAAATCTGCAACTGCATCGGCTGGCGTGAAGTGCGGAGCGTACGGAACGTACTAACCGTGCGACATGTTCTGAAAGCGGGACACAAAGGAAAGCTCTTTCTCATCAAATGCAAGTTTACAGGTAGTTTTCAAACGCAAGTTTTCTTGAGAATTCCGACACGGAACGTTGTATAAAATGAAAGAGCCAGCTACAAACATTTATTCAAAGATTTATTTCCTCATCGTTCACGTAAAATATTGAAACTACTCTATCTGAAAATAATTTGTACATGGACTAAAATGACTTTGGGGGTGACTAGTCACGGTTTGGTGTTCCAGACACACTTGGTAATTTAAATAATACACCTAATCTAGACGATGCACATAGAGACAAGTATCCAAGGGCTATCTACCTTAAGACTATGCCATCTGCTTACTTGCTAAGTACAATCGTGTCCTATAGAGCCGAATTCTGGCTGTTCTCGCTCTGTTCGATTTTGCGAAATGTCGGAATAAAGGCGTGATTCGTTTGCAGTATTGAATTATTTGATGAGCTCTGTAAGAAAACAAAGTCTGAGAGGGTGTCGGCTGCGACAGCAGCAAAGACAACCTTCTTTTGATGGTAGCTCCTGCCCCGCACTCTTGTCGTGTTTCGCCTAATTGGATTACTAGGCACCTTCTGTGACAGCCTAACTGAACTAAACGTACTTCCACGCCTGCCTCGTCTGATTTGCGGCGAGGGTGTACCTGTCGCTGCGATTGAGAAAATTTTCGTAAAAAATAGAAACATCAGAGAAATTTTAAAATTCCATACGTGTCCCGGGCATGTTGCTCCTCTTGGATGCCTGCATCATTTCAAAGACAACGGCGGTAAAGGAGCCGTGATGTGAGGTTTGTCGCTGGAGCGCAGGAGTCTGAGCGATTGGGACACCAGCCGGCACCAGGACGGGCGACATGAGTTGGCTGGGTGGCACACCCTTACCGAGGACAAAGAATGTTCGCATAATGCCTTTTCCTTTAACGTTGATTTCACCACGCAACTGGGGGTAAAGAAGATATTTACAATTGATGTGCCTCCATAAGAGGAAAACAAAATGTTACCACACAAGTGTAACCCTTTCCCTGCAGCAAATCGGCTGTATAGGAAGGCACTTGGATCCTCCAGTTTTCGCCTGTTGAGTCCATTCTAGAAGCGACGTTCACAGTGTTGCCCCAAATGTCATAGACAGGCTTACGGGCCCCTATCACCCCGCTCACCAAAGGTCCACTGCATATACCTGGAAAGGATTAATTTTACTTTTCTGTACGGACTAAACGATATACCTAACAGCCAAGAATTCATTAAACGTATGTTAGTACAACCAAATAATATTTTTTATGGATGAATTTCTAACGTCTTTTAAATAATTGATCCTTTAGAATTTAATTGCGATAATTTGTAATTTCAGCTATGTACATACATGCATATGCATCCCGCGGAATAAAAAGAACACGTATTGAAATGGCATACCACAGACTTTCAACTGTATGGTAGACTATCCTTTTAGCGCTCTTTGTGACTAAACAATAGTTCTTTCAATTTCAAAAGAAGCCTTATACCTATCTCTATGAAAAAGCTGTTGTTTTCACAAAACCAACGGCAGGAAATCCGAGTTTTTAATTAGTTCGTTGACCCGAAAATCAAGCGACATCAGTTAATTATTTAGAAAACAATATTATGAGTCATTGCGATAATTTTAGGGATTTGTACACAGTGAGCAAAATACAGTACCCCCAAACTCAGCCTTACAACAATAATGGCGATTTTACTGCGTACGTACAAGTACGGGGCTTAGTCTCGTTGGGTTACCCTGACTATACCGTCAGGTTGTTTAACACTGTTTTATTGTTCGTTTGATTTCCAAAGCAACTCATGACCTACCAACTCGTAACTGGAAGGTATTGAAAGCGTCCTTGTTCACCTCTTGCAACTTTTGCTTCATGGCCAATGCGAACTCTACAAGGTCACAAATGCTATCCTCTGCCGTTTCACCTCGGTCGGCCTGGAGTAATATTTCAGCTTTAAGTGGGAAACTTGCTTTTAATTTTTAAGCCACCATACCAAATGTTTTGGATTCAGTCCTGACGCCGCCATATACGTGGCTCCAACAGTTTTTATTTTCTCAATTGAGGCAAAGCAAGGCTCCTCCAAAAGCGCATCAAAATCACCTGTGAAATAAAATTTTAATTAGAGACCGCCAATTCCACAGGAGTTCAACCTACATATAATTTCGTTTAGAATCCTAATGCACGCCTTTCCGTTTTCGATGTCCTCAGAGTAGAAGTCTTGGAAGTTAGGAATCGAAGCGAACATCACTCCACAGAGGTTGTGCATTTGGGAGTACAGCTCGTCCCCTCTTTCGTCGGACAGGTAATATGCTGCGACATGATCTGGCAAAATATTCTGTTGTTTTCGGAGTTAAGGCGGACGTATTGGAAAGGACACATTGGGTCGTTTTATATGCAAAGCCATTTGGATTACATTGTTGTGTCTTGGCATTATTTACATAAGAAACGACCCGACACATGGGGATGACTTAGGCGAAATACGAACCTTTATTAAAATATCATTGAGATATCTGTTGGATTTCATATTTGAAAGCTCTTTTTCGGCTTGCTCCTTCCAGATAAAGTCTAGGCGAGAGGTGACCTAGAAAATATTTGGGAAACAGTGAAAATTTGGTGTGGCTTAGGGTGTAATATTAAGGGGATGCAGTGAAGCTCTTCGGGAACAAAGAGTACTCTTTATAAGAAAATAGTTAAATGAAAACGATAGTCTTGTCTTGTATCTACATATTCATGTCGCGGCTGAAATCTCTACGAATAATAAAAGGGAAAGAGGAAAGTAAAAACCGATTTGACACATTTATGTAGTCCGCATGATTTACAGTTTATGCGTAGCACGTCGTATAGTTTGTTATTTTGTTGGGTTTGAGACATGTGGAAGAGGAAATATACTGCATGACTATAAGGTTAGAGGGGCACATAAAATATGACTTGGACGTTTAAGTAGGTACTGATTCTATTGTTACGATATACAAAGATTTATGAGTTTACATTGTGCAATATTAAAGCCACATTATATTTTATTTATTTCACAACAATGGATGGGTGGCAATTTAGTTAATGGCGCGGCGGCACAGTAAAATAACCAGGTCGACGTTTTGTCATGTGATTAATTTAAAAAAATTTATTTATTTGTGAACATTTACCCGTTTTGGTTTTTTTTCAATCGCTCGTATTTCTTTTGTCCTTGTGGAAGGTCTCTTTCTCAAAAACACCTAAAGGAAAAGGCATACTTAGCTTAGAAGGAACGTGTACTATCAAAAATGCTCGTGCGTTGGTAGACTCATCGGCTTCCAGTTTTTGAATTCAAGTTACAAGTTACTACTAAACATAACTATTATATGTTTGCAGACCTCTCGAGTAAAATGAAAAGGAGACCACCACCGCTGACAAGACACGTATCCTGTTTAAGAGTATTAATAATAAAAAGATGATTATATCCCTTACAAAGACTGAGCTTTGGCTTTGTCCAGTCATTAATCAGCCATTAATACACCAAGCAGACAAATTCCTTACGTCACAATCCTCTGGATATTTGATTCACGAATATAATTTTAGATCATCTATGCATACATGAGACTTTGAGAATGATTCAGAACAGACGGAATATCATTTATAAATAAGAAATATAGGAGCGGTCCTAAGTGGCTACCTTGAGGAACACCGGTATGTGCTATGTATGAAAAGAATTTATACATATCTAATAAAGAAAAACCAAACCAGCCTATGGCCTACCTTTTATTAAGAAAAGATTAAGTGTGTTTTCTTTCTTAAAAAAAATTCTTAACCGATTTACTTAGATGATTCTTACATCGTTAGGAATTCAAGGTATGCGGATTTCTAATAAGCAGTCAATATTTTGTAACTGTAAATTTTTATGTATGCGAGCCTCATGGAAATTAGTACTTAAGGGTTTTCAATGTCACTGATTTAAAAGCAGTAATTGAAATTAGTATTTCGAGATAAGATCGTGACCAACCATTTTCAACTTCGATTAATTTGATTGAATGCCATAAGAGTTGTTTGTATACCATAAAATGAATTGAGCTTTTCAGAAAATGGAGAGCGTTTGATTTGAAACAAAAATATGTACTCTTTCTCCATATTTGGTTTAAATAATGCGGACAAAAAAATCAGATATTTTATTATGCATCTACGAAAATTAACACCTGGAAGTTTTTGCGGACTTAGAACTCAAGATGATTGATGATGAGACATTTCCATGTAGAAGGCACCTGGAGGCACAATTTCGTTTCGATGTTACGCTGTGTAGCGTTTTAATGAAAATGGGTGTGTATGGACTTTCATATCAGGCTTTTAGGATTTGTGCGTTTCAGTTTTTTGAAGTAATATTAACGCGCTTATTTCCCGGTTAAAGAAACATCAATGATTTGCCTTCCAAAAAAAGTCTGAAACTATTGTTAACGTTACTATTAATTTTTATGAGCTATTTTTTTATACTATTCCAGAAAAGATAAGTTCAGGAAACAACGTAGGGTACGGTTCCGGGTTCAGGTAGTTTAAATATGTGTATGTATAAGTGTTTACATTGTAAAAATATTCAAGAGATTGCTAAAGCAAAGTTACTTCCGTCCCCCGAAATGCATAAATCATTAAAACGCCCCCTACGCGTCATACATTTCCATTTCATTGTTTTACGCTGTAATGAACTGCCATCTTCCGCTTATTGAAGCAACTTGCATATATGAATGGAAATTATGTGAAAGTGACTTGCATATGAGCTACTTACCTCCACCAGCCTCGAATGGTACGTCACCATGACGAGGAAAACCGCGAGAAGGATCATCATCTGTGCTGAAAGTGGCATTCCCACTTTGGACTGCTCAAATTCACTATTGGCATCTTCGAATACGTCCTGGAACACCACAAGGATAAGGAGGGCAAAGCACGTCACCATAACAGCAGCCATGAGGGTTTTCACCAGATAGTACAGTTTAAGGGCAGTCGCTAATGCGATGAGGCAGAGAATCCACGTAAAAACTACGTACTCCGGATGGGCACAGGTGGATCTACACTCCGTCGTTTTGTTCGCACCATGCGGATAGGGCTCATCAGAAATATTCAAGGCCTTATTGGAAAGGAGTGCTGTCTTGTCTGAACCCTCAAGCGTCTCCACGCTGTTCGTCATCATGCTGAGCGATGGGATTGAGTTCGTCAGGTTCAAGGCATTAAATATGCTCTGCTTCACGATGTCCACGTCCTTCGGCTCGAGCTTCATGCTGGCATTGAGCAGTTTTTCGCTCTCAATTTGATTGGCACTCGTTGTAAAGTTATCGGTGAAGGCAGTGTCCACCGCGTAATTGATAGGTTGCCCCGAATTGATGGTGATGTTGTGGTGGATGGTGGCCGATAAGAAAACATTCAGTTTTATTTCCTTGTCGTTATCTAGTACCATCTGCTGTGGGGCCGGGGGGAGAATCAGCACAGATACATTTTTATCATTGGTTTTATCGAATTCGGGGTAGAGCGGGCACAGAACTAGTCCCACCGAGCTGGCTACAGACATAAGGACAATTACGGCGCATATAAAAATTGTCCTGCGATTCCGGCGGTGAACGAGGGTGGCGGAGCTCCTCTGCAAAATGGTTGGAAAACCTGTGGAAATTGAATGGCTTTAGTTTTTTTTTAAGTAGAACCGCCCAGCTCGCCGCCAAAGGTTGTGGAGCGAATAGTTCTATAAAAGCAGGCGTTGGGATTTCTTTGCCGTTGGACTTGGAAAGGGGCAAAATTGCGTGATAAAAATTCATGATGTCCTGTGCATTTACATTTGCGGGCTCATAGGAACTTTGCCAGAACGTTCTGCTTGGTAAGACATTATGTACGTGGATTGAACTTGAATAGTGATGATCCTAGCTTTATGCACTTCCAGAGGCCCCCAGCTATTGAATTGAAATCAGACATCGCTTTGTGAGGAATTTTTTTAGCTTCAATCTATTTGTGATTTCTGTTACTGGCACACACGAAGGAATGCTCTTGACTTGACTGCATTACAGTAGGTACGTACATATATTGAACTGTTCTGTCGTCTACATCTTCTACATCTTATGGGACAAACTCTTGGGAATTTACTTTCAGTTGAACTATTTCTATACGCAAAATGAAGTAAAAAATTATAAGTTTGGAAGTTGTTTTTTTGAGTCTTTTCAGCGTTGTAAGTGGTTTTGCAAATAATTGGATGGAATTCAAGGAATGTCTATAGTAGGTACAAACTCGGACTTACGGTCAAGCAAAAAAATCGGTTTGGTTTTTTTCTTTAAGCGTGTAAATGTATATATGCGGTTCTCGTTAATCCTAGCCAGGCATAGATACGTAAAGAACCATAATGTAACATATGCATTCAACGAAACTCAGCAAACAAAATGAATCCTCTTGTAGAAATATCGAAAATTTAAAATATTTGTATGAACTTTTCAAATTCTGGAAGGATTTTAAAAATTTAATAAGTGAAAGAGAGAGAAAACGAAAAAGTAATTGTGAAATAAACAGAAGAACAAGCAAAACTGCTACGTAAGTTTACGTCTAGAGCGAGTCTTATGACACCTTAGGGCTAGTGACGTTGCCGAAAGTTAAGGAAGGTTTGTCAGTTAGCTTGCGTCCTTGTAGCTTGGTCCCATATACTTATTCACGTTCGCAGTTTACGTTATGTTATGTTACTTTAAGTTACGTCTCACTTTGGTTCAGGCTTTAAGCGTAGCCATTTTCAGAAAGGTTGAATACATGCTTTCTGGAAAAGAAAAGTTTCACCTGATTTAGTTATTATAGTTTTTAAACCCACTTCGAAATTAGAAAAAAAACAAATTACGCTTAACTACATTCGCTTCTCTCTCAAATTTTCGTGTCAACCACTTCGAAAAGGGGCATTTCGGAATAGGATTGAAAGTTTGTTATACTAGATTCAGCCCTTTGGCGTACTCCAGTCCAACAAGTTTTGGTATACATCTACAATAGTTACGGGGGTCTCCATCTCTTCAGTCAACCTGTAGCTATAGATTTGTACACATGTTTTTTCTATAGGATCAGACTGCAGAAAATTTGCCCTTTATGTGAGTACTACTATAAAGTAAAGAAGGCGTATAATATTCCGAATCGGAGCATTGCCAGAATTGGATCAAAATAATCAAATATCATTTTTTTTAATTTTTCGAAATTTAAGGAGGTCAGTAAGGGTAAAATGTGTTTTCATGCATGTTTCAATTTCTTTTGGGTCCGATTAATTTGGTAGGGTTTTGGGGTTGGCAGGGAAGGTTGAACGTGTTACGTTTTAACTTTCCCTTTTCGCAACGGAAAAATGATAAATTTTTGGACTTTTCATTGAAATTCGTTTTAAAAACCTCTAAAATAATTAATTCTTGTTGGTTTATTAAATGAGCCGGGCGAACAAAGTTGCGCCCACAGCTAGTTATAAAATAAAAATTATTTAGTGAAATGAAATTATAAATTCTTAAAGGGCCATGCTCAGGCAGTTCTATTTTATTAAATATTATATATAGAATATTCTCTGCCAATTCCAAGTGAATCCGACAAAAATACATGGAGTTGTATACATTTGTGCAGGCGGTTGTTGGCTATATTATACAGATAAACACCTTTTAATATGCGTAACTTTATCAATATTTGAAATACAAACTTTAATTAACAGAGTATACAGAAATCATAAGGCTGCTTTGCTAACGGGATCTCTGCATTATCCCGTTGAGAGAGAGAGAGAGGGAGAGAATAATAGAATAGAAAGAACAACTCGTAAAAACCAAAATTAGAGTTGCTTACGTGGTTAGGGCTGCCTTAGTGTTGGGGGCTCTCGCACGTATTCTGAACTATTTTTCAACATTTAAAGGGTAGATATTAAGGCCTTCATTTTAGTGTTTCATTTTTATCGTTTTGTTTGCACCACCTCGTGCAAAAGAAAAAGCAATTTATACACCATATACTTTATTATGTAAATTGCTATCAGTAATATATACATATTATTATAATGATTAAAAGAGGCGTGAGTGGTTTAGTGGTAAGTGTGCTAGACTGCCGATCCAAAAGCCCCAGGTTCAAATCTTACTCTGACCCCTCTCTGTTTTTGCTAATAATCGACAGATGGAAGTCCCATTAATTAGGATGATTACTGCGGGCTAATCACCCAACATAGCGCACATAAACGATTTAAGAAACGGAAGCAAACTCTCGAAGTGGCCAGGCTTTGTAGTTAGAAGCCTTATGCTCTCTGGAATGAATGAATTATTGTGCCTGCCATTTTGTGTATCGTCAATATTTGCAAATATGGAATGCATTTCTTGTATTAATATGTGAATACGAATAATTTTATATGATCTAAGTCCGAGTAACAGAGGTCACCGTGAAACCCCTTTTAGGGAAGACCTCGAAGAGAATGTTGCCGTTATATGTCGTTGTCATATATTTTTAATAAATAAAATTAAATAGTGAGTATTACATATGCTTATTCAATAAGTGTCTTAAAAACATAAAGTTTACTAACGCAAAACACCTTTTTAATTGCCTCCATACTGAGCATGATCCCTAAAGCAACGACCGTGATATTTATTTAAAAATTCGCCGGGCAGCTTACATGAATTATTTATTTAAGGGTTTAAAGGCCATAAAGTGTATGTGCGGAAATGTTGAAAATGCGACTTTTCGATTTGAAAACTTTTCTTCCTGAACAACTTTTATGGCTTTTGTTTATCAATTCATTCGAAAAATATTAGCACACGAGTACGTTTTAGCTGTATACGTATACGGGAATAAAATTGTTTATAGAAGAATTGGGCGAAAATTGCCCACACTTCTTTATCTAAAGATTGCTGATTCAATTTTGCATAACTGCTAAATTTTTCCAATTAGCCGTGAAAATTAAATTCCGTATTTTCCGCTGTGAGGAAGAATGCTTTTGCACGAGAATAACGTGAAGCCGGATAACATTTCATACATTTTACAGAATAACTTAAGGCCAGTCAGGAAGTTCGAATGAGGATTTTAATTCCTTTTCATCGCACGGATGTGTTCTATTGAAACCATAGACTTTACTGAGCTTTATAATTTCCATAAGGGAAAGAACCCAATTATCCTGCATTGAGTTAAGGGGGCCGATACATTGAAAGTGAGTTTTTTTAAAGAATTTTTTTGATAGGGAAGGAATAAGCAGATCGAGTTAATTTTTTTATTAGTTTACCACAAGAGCTTGTACATTATAAAACATTTTTTTGCGAGTGCCGGCGTTTCAAAATGGCGGCGAAGCCCGTGACGCAACAGCCCCCTCATATTTCAGTCGCTGCGTTCTCCCGGCGGTAGTATTGGTCTGAAACAAAGGAGGAAGAAGAAATTGTTAAAAAACAGTTGTGGCTTCAATGTGAACCTAACTTTGAGACAAACAAATTTTTTTTCCCCAAATGCGACTTGAATGAAAATTTTGCTTGTTTTTTTGGCTGAATTCGCAACCTCTACGGTCGGGGATTCGCGAAATCGGCTATAAATTTAGGTTCATCCAGTAGACAAGGGTCTTTTAAAGCTACGGTAAAATTTTCAGCGTAATTGAACCTTTCTTAATAAAGTTATCGTGCAGCGAGTAGTCGAAAATGTCGTTTCGAGGAATTTGAGTTCAAAGTTTGGGGAAGTGAAAAGACGAATTCTCTACTTACATTTTAGTCGGCTATTCCTGCACCGTAGAGTTGTTCTTCCTCTTGTGCACGCAGCTGATTTACGGCGAAAGTTTTTTCTTTCCGAGCCGTTCTTGCTTCTTTTGAATCGAGAAATGTGTGCCGGGCTGCGTTCGTTACTCGAGAATAATTCGAAATATTTGTCTTCGATTAGAACAATAGCTGAGGAATTTGGGAATAATAGACGAAAAGCTAAGAGCGGGGCGGTTTGGAGCCGGGGCGATGGACAGCTTCTCACCCGCGCTACTTGACATCGCCGCTTCTATGTGAGATTCCATGAGACCGGATTGAGATATCGGGAAACGCTCTTAGACACACGTTCTCAACACCTTATAGAATATATTCCCGACGAAAAAAAAAAAAAAAATTTTTTTGATTTTACATGTACCGGTTTCTATGTGAGATTCCATGAGACCGGATTGAGATATCGGCAAACGCTCTTTAGACACACGTTCTCAACACCTTATAGAATATATTCCCGAGAAAAAGAAAAAAAAATTTTTTTTTGATTTTACATGTATCTGCTTCTATGTGAGATTCCATGAGACCGGATTGAGATATCGGGAAACGCTCTTTAGACACACGTTCTCAACACCTTATAGAATATATTCCCGACGAAAAAAAAAAAAAAAATTTTTTTTGCTTTTACATGTATCGGCCCCCTTAAGCTTGCATATACAAAGATTCCCAAATCCTGCTTTTGTTTGCTGAACAAAAATTTACTAAAGCCGAGTACACATCTGGGCCGAGGGAAGCCGAGCATTCAGAGATGTACGTACTATCTCCGAGACGTGCGGACCAGTTTCAACCAGAGTCGGACGGAACCCGTTTGTCCCGGCCTTGCCTCAGATGTGTACCCGGCTTAAGTCACTCACAAGCACGTTTATTGATGCTTTCAACATTTATTTAAAAATGTTTCCACTTACCTGAAAACTCCTCAGCCATGACCAGGATGCAGCCGGCCGTTAACAGCAGAGATCCCACTGCGAGGCAGACAATCAAGACGGTGCACCTCGGAATAACAATCGCTTGGCACAGGACGATAAAAATCCAAATCACGAAAACGCACAGCATATTGGACCTGAAAATATAGAAATCGGGAATTTTTATAAGGCTTCCGAAGAGGCAATCATCCGATTCCAGAACACTCACCTGAACATGTCCTCCCTTAGCTGGCAGAACTTTACCTCCTGGCCGGTATCCTTGAACTTTAGTGTCCAACTGAAGAGGTACTCGCGCCGGATCTCCTTGTTGGAGCTTATCTGAATGTTTTGGTCGATGAATTCGTCAATCTGAAAAATTGATTCGATTTATGCTAAGTGTTGGTCCGGTTGCCTGTGCGCTTTTTCGTATAACTTATTTCCGCGCCATCAGCCCGGATATTTTCAATCGTTTTTTTAAATATTGTGCCAACTCACCTCCTCTGCCGCCGTTATGGATACTCGCCGGCTTCTCTCTGGCTTCGTGTCGACCATAAAGGAGTCGGATCGATTCAGGCCCTCTTCTGGCTCATTTAACTGTGAATAATTTTGTTAGAGAGGTTTTTTGCATAAAAATGTGTGTCAGGTCAGTCATGGGGCACACTTACGTTCTTGAAAGGTATTTCGGGGGTCCACTCTGTAGTTGGCTCATCCTCGTGAATAACAGTCGAGGACTCTCTGGATTTGGAATCATTTTCGGCGGGTGTGAAGTTGTTCACTACATTGTTGTTGTGGTGCGGCTCGACGTGCCTACGCTCACGGATAGCAACCTTTTTCTCGTTACTTCTAATGACGAATCTCCTACGTGGTCTGAAATTTGTGCATTATTGGTAACAGTTCTATAAGAATAATAATTAATGGCTATATTAAGGAACACGCTCGGTAAATTCCACTCCGGGGTCTCACAGGAGTGACCTTAAAATTTATATATTCCAATATGTAATAGTACACATTCAGTTTATCAAACTTGTGGAATATTTGGCCATTAATTAGTATTAGAATCAATATTTCACTATCGAAAATTATATTAAAAAAATCTTTCTATACGTAATGTACGGGGAGGGAAATTTTAGAAAATAAAACACAAATGAGCTAACAAAAGAAAGCCATACATGTGTATGTATAGCTAACGGCAATCTGCATAATAGTAAGAACTCTTGGAAAAGGTTGATACAAGATCGTCAAAGGCTGATTACTATAAAAATAGAAGACAACGAGC
Organism: Neoitamus cyanurus; assembly: GCA_947538895.1. NCBI lineage: Eukaryota > Metazoa > Arthropoda > Insecta > Diptera > Asilidae > Neoitamus > Neoitamus cyanurus. The sequence continues at coordinate 51,548,384 of OX384540.1, forward strand.
AAAAGTTTACTCAAACTAATTCCGTCTTAATATAAAATTCCTTGAAAGAGATATATCTTATCATTTATGACGGAACCAGAAAGCAACGTCGAGTCCGACGTCTCAGCGTTTAGTATGATAGTGTGTTGCATGTACACACACACACAAGCTTTTATATAAAGTAATCGCAATTGATTCAAAAATTTAATTTTGTAAAATTGGATATAGTTTTGTGAACATTTCAAAATTTCTAAAAATGCCACATGTATTTGAATAAGTAATTATTATTTTATTTTTTACTTTTTAGTACATCTGACTTAAATAAAAGGTTGTTTTTAAAATAGTGCTGTTACAGTTATTTTAGTTCAGAGTGAGTTATCAGCTAAGGTCTGAATATGCATTAAAATTGGAACATCGGGGCAAGATACATATGTATGTGAAGATATCAGCATTATTAATTTCGGGAATGCCATATCCATGTGCTGCTAATAAATTATTACTCCACATTGGTATGCCACAATAACTTAGCTTTATAGTATGGTATCTGAGGATTGAAATTCGAATAAAGTACCTAATACAAATTTAAACAGTACTAATCACATTCGTGAGACGAATATAAAAATTAATTAACCTATATTGATATCATTGCTTGTAATTAAAGAAAAGAATATTTAGTAGGCAATGAATCCTTAGCATTTTCAAAAATGTTAAGTGGATTATTGTAAGGAATGAAGTGGCACAAAAATGCAAACAAAATTTACTATAAGCATAAGCGGGCATCGTGAAAATTGGAGGAAAATTTGGACTGTCTGGACTGACGCAGCATTTTTTAAATGAAATATACCAAAATGAAAATATTTTAAATTTAATAAAGTTGTTTATTATTTGAATTGATATTGTAAAAAATTTCTTAGTAAAATATCGCTCAATCCGTTGTAGGCCGCCTTAATGTTGTAGCAATAAAACTACTTACCTAAGAGGCTCTGTCCTTTTTATAAGATATGTCTTGATGTTCAGCATCTTGAGGTGATTGTCCCTGCTGCCACCTTCCCCTGGCTCCACCTCGTATGCCTCGTTGAGGCACTTCAGCGTGGCTTCCGATATGTGCACGCGTCTGTCAAGAAAACACATTACAATGTGAATAGGGTTGCCCAGAGGGGGTCACATTCGGGTGAATGGCACGATAATTTAGTCAGATTTTCATTTATTCTAAGAACTTGTAATTGACTGTTTAGATAAGTTTCATTACCCAGGAATGCCCCCAGATTCCATGTGATTGGCGATTATCACGTCATTAGACCAGACATCAAAGTGCCACTTCTTGTTGCCCAGAACACCACACATGACAGAGCCACTGTGGATGCCTATCCGCATACCCAGGTCTACCTATAGGTAAACGTCTTGGGTGGAGTGCCACTATACAGGTGGAAGGATTTTACTTACGTGGGTGTGATGCCTCACATCCTTGATGGCCTTAATCATATGGAGGCCCGTTTCGACACTGCACACAGCGTGATCGGGTCTCGTCTTCCAGCTGTGACTTTCGAACATTGACACGCAGTAGTAGCAGTCCCCCAGCAATTTAATCCGGAGGCAATGGTTATCCTGGAAAATGGGTATGAATGCAAACGACTAGATTGAGTTTGAGGACATGCCATTACCTCGGCTATGCGGTCGAACCGTGCAAATAAGTCGTTCAGAATCTTAACCAGTTGCTGGGCAGACGTCTTGCTTGCAAGCTCCGTAAACCCCTGCGACAAACAGATTTATTTCAATTTATTGCATCGCAGTGCAACCGCTTTACCTTTATGTCCGCGAACAGAATGCTAACGTTTTCCATGTGGTAGACGTAGAGCTTGTTGAATTGGGTCTCCACGTTTGTATCCGAATTTTTGTACATTTCCTTGCGGATTTCGTTGTTCACAACCATCGGGAGGACTACAAGGAGCAAGTTCTTAATATCGATTGGTACCCACGTTTGGTGGTAAAAAACTGCATTTGCTAGGAAACGAAGGAAAAGTTGGAGGACCCGCAACAACTTGAAGCCAGGTGCTACAATCCTTTTGGGAAATCGAACTGCATCAAGTAATGGAAGCCCGCGGGACATGGCTATCTATTTACGGAAGAGTGGGCTCGCAGAAAGGTAGACAGGATGTCCATTGGAATTTATTTGTTCTGGGAGCGCTTAATTTACTTCCTTCCTGGAGAACTACGACTGTGTAACTTTTGGGAATGACTTGCTATTTACTAACGATGTCCTTTGTCGATGGAACAGCGAATTTCAATTCAGCTTAATCGCGTCCACTTCAGTTCTACAAAGTGGTACTTAACTTTCAGAGGTACATACTCGTAGTTGTCCCAGTTGTGCAGTTCAACTTCGTTCGGATAATTTGGACATAAATTTTCACTTTGTGATACAATTTGGGGAAATAGTCGACAGTGAGAAGGTAAAAGCATTAAAAATGTTTCTTTAAAAATAATAATTTGATAGAAATAACATTTTAAAAATATTAAAACTTGGGTCCGGAATGATTTGTAAAATACGAAAGCAACTTTATAAAATAATTGATACAAAATATATACACACATTATAAAATACTAAGCAATTCGTTTCAGGTAAATTAGAAAAGGTAGTGGGGGTGATTAGATAAAGTGTCTTTTGCCTTCACTCCTGTGCAAGTTGTGGAGTGATACTTCTTATTATTCAGTAAGCAGCATTTTTAAAGTTCAGAATTGTTTAGTAAAATATAGAACCGAGTTGTTCGCGTCGCCACCTCACCTCTAGCGAAATGATTTTAGCCGTAGGAATGCTTCAAGGCCGTAAAACACAAACTCATGTAGCAAGAATTTGTAACGCTCATGTAAGTGCAATTTGCCGATTGTGGCAGCGGCAATGAGTTTCAAGGAGCCCACGCGAACATCATCGGTCTAGGTCAACAACTTCGGCACAAGATTGCTACATCGACCTTTAACCTCGACGGGATCATGTTCTGACGATCTAACACAGCTAAAAGAGCAGGATGTCTTCTCTCTTCGTCAGAAATTTATATTAGCTGGAGCATTTTGAGCAAGCAGCAAGAATACCCGTGTGGAAGCGCTGACTGTCAACACGGTGTTGTTAAACCGGCTGGGAAGTCGAAGGAAAAGCAACATGGAGATCCAAAAGGAAAGACGGATTTTTCCGGATTTTGCCGGCCCCAAATATCTACTCGTGTAAACATACACCGAGCTTTGCTCACGACAGAGCAGCATAAAAGTTTGCTCGTGTAAATGGGGTCGAAGATTCTCAGCAGTAAGTGCCTCTTCATCGAACACGGATTTTCCTCTCTATCCAAGTTCTCGAATACCGGTAGGCAAGAGTTCGATCGTGTAAACGGAGCTTATGGATTTTTTTTCATTTCTATTGCAATTTGATAATTCTGCACCTTTTTCTTGTCTCAAAAAAATATGTTCGGTCAGCACTGATAAGAAAGAAGATAACATAAAAAAACTAACAAGGAGAGCCTCAGATGTTGCAAAATATATGTAGGTAAAATTTATCATAATTAGTGGATAAACCTGCATGAAGTTATTAAGAAATTTACTTGTTTGTGCCTCTGCAGATTATTATACATCATATAAGTAGAAGAAAAATAATAAAAAATCAAATGTCCTCTTAAATCGTATAAGCACATCCGTTAAAAAAAACCCGAACTCAGGGATTTTTTAGGTTTTGCTAGGCTCCTACGATTCGTAATTTTTTTTCATCTGCATCATTAAAACACTAAGAAGTAAGAAGGAAGAGGAAGCAACTTGGAAGGAAACCCTAACAATGTTATTTCACACTAAAACTTTTGAACAAGTTATAAAGACTGTTCGCGAAATAGTCACGAAACCTGAAAACTCTGTAAGCGGCTTAATATGCTCCTGTACTTTAAAAATGACTTACTTGAGTCCAACAGCTTTTGTGTCTTCTGCAATTCCTTTTCAGATTCCTTCTTGTGCTCCATGGCCTTGTGTGTTTCAATGAACGCCAGCCGCTGTCCTCTATCAGTCAGGTACTTGGTGTACATCCCAGCAATATTAATGGCCGCGTAGAGAAGAAAGTTCGAGAAGATCTGGTGAAGAATACAATTCGTCTCCTGGAATTTATTAAAACTTAATAACAGCTCATTTGTGGCAATTGCCGTGTAAATGATGGGCACGTACACCCTCCTTCTGGAATTTTACTATGGTGATAACAATTAAGTGGCATGTTGCTGACACGGTCCCGGCAATCACGCACCACCGAAGGGGTAGGGGCAGCATTGCGTACGGCACGAATATAACGAACAGTATGTACCACACAAGGTACTCACGCTCTGCAAAACCGAGGCCATCACCAACGAATCCTACAGGAAAAGCAAATTAGGATCTCGAGAAGGGTTTACCGGGATGCACGTACCTTGAAGATTGAACAGCAACCAGGTGCATGTCGCCGCCCAGTGGAGGTAATTATTGGCAAAGCACCGCCAAACACCCAGAATGCAAATGCCCAAATTCGCTATCATGCAGCACGAGGACCAAGCGATTGCGTCTGCTGAAATTTCCTGTTAATTAAAATTTAACCGCTTTTATTTATTGAGGACTTTCTGGAGAGGAAAATAGGGTAATTTCAGAAATGCATCAAAACCGCATCGACAATTCAGCATTGTAGTTTCTGAAACTGAATTATTATGCATAGAGAGGCGATTAATGCTTGTTTGAATTTACCCATACTTGCATGGATATAATCATATAAATTTAAGTGTGACGAAGAGACTTTTCAAAATAATTTCTATAGTGAAAGTTTTAATACAGTTTGCCAGAAAACTGTTGTCGTTATTGTCGCGTTCCTCTGTCAACTGGGCTCACATCTGAGGCAAGGAAAGCCGAGAATTTAGATGGGTACGTGTGTTCGAGACGTGCGCTTGTTTGCGTCAACCTTGCCTTAGATGTGTACCCAGCTTTAAGAAATTTATTATTTTTTATATAATTAGCTACGTTTCGAAACTGAGTAATATATTAGAAATGTGTGACCGCAAAAACCCTAAAGTCTCAACTTTTATGAAAATTTGAAGAAATGTTGTAATTTGGTCCGTTATCGCGAATATTTTAAATTAGACAAATTATTGCAATCGGTAATCGAAAAAAATCACGAATTGCCGACTTTTAAGAAAATCTAAAGAAATTGACTATTATATTGGGATCGCCATCTCGGATCTGTCAAATTAGTCACCATATGTATTTGTTATCAGCGGCCGCAAAAACCACAAAGTGCTAACTTATAAGAAATTGTAACAAAAATATAGTATCTTTTGTCCACCATATTGTAGTCGCTGTTTTAAATTTGTAAACCTAGGTAAAATCTAAAGAAATTAAATATAAATACACTTAAGGGTGGTTTCTGGCCTAGAATTTCCAACAAATTTTTTTTTTATAGGAAACTACAGTAGAGTTACTTAGAAATAATGTAATGATGTTGATGAATGTTATATGGGCCTGGCATAGGCATTGCTAGTTTTTTTTATATTCGCTTTTCTCGGAAACCCTTTCTTTCGTACGGCGTGTAGGATATCTCGAGTTGTAGTATCATCATAATTTAAATTGTTAATTATTTGCCAGTTACAGGGCTATAGAATGAACTAGGATCAAGGCAAAATTTTACTAAGTTTCGGTTTTATTTAACTTTTCGTAACGGAATTATAGCGGTTTTTCGAACTCTTAATTTTAAATACGCGCCATTTTCTGCTAATTTGTTGTAAGTTAAAAATTAAAGCGGTACTTTTTTCCCGTAAATTAGTATCTCGTTCCTTTATCGATAGTATGATCTCTAAGACTAATAGCCTACTTGACTTGGTTGTATTATGTGACCATAAACTCACCTTTAATAAACATGTTGCCCATATTGTCAACAAAGCTAACGTAATGTTGGGATTTTTAAAACTTTGGGCAAAATAGTTCGACCGCAAAAGGTGGATGCCATCGTTAGGAGCTACCACATTTTCAGGTTAGGGTTTAAAATAAGATCGCTTCGAATTAAAGCATGAAATTGGACTCAAATGAAAGCTGAAATGATCTTTGAGGCAAATATAAATTGACTTTTACCACCCTTGTCAGAACTCCGGAGGTTGGGGAGGGGAAGGATCGATCGGGAGTTAAGGAACCTTTCCTTAAAATTTCGCAACTCCTGGCAATGGAATCCACTTTTTGCGATCGCATCTCGGTCTAAAAGAATTTGACGATTCATACATAACTATAAAGCTTTATTTGTAACCCTCGTTCATTCTTGAATAAGCCAGTTCTATTTGGTCATCATCCTGCTCATCTTTCGAGATACGAGTATTATGCCACTCTGATCGCATTGAGGTTGAGGGTGTGCAGAAGAAATACTTGCGGTTTGCTCTAAAGGACCTTCAAAATTCACTCAATTACCAACCATTCACGATAATTCTTCATTATAATTTTTTTTACAGATTTATGCCTATAACTGCGAAATTATAACAGGGCGGAGATAAACATACATATGTACACGTGTGTTATAGTAATACTCGGGGCAATGGCCATGACTACATATGTATATATTTTAAAATTATCATAATCGGGAATAGATGTTCCTATTGTAAATAATAACCAAAAACTCAAAACCAAAATGGCAGATTTCAATTTTACTTATACAGCTATAAATATTAATAAATGTTCATCAGATTGTGAGAAAAATTTATAATCAAGGCGATGGCATTGTGCGCACAGGAAGCACTTTAAAGTTTTGATGAAATTACCGAAATTCTATGACCTCTTACTCTCGTGCAAGAACTGCTATCAAAGGAATACATAAGCCTGACTTCCAAAGAAGCTGATTTTCCACAAGAGGCGAATGACATACAATTTATTAAAATTCCATCCAGTAATAACCGCTGCTCTCTACAGAAGCGAGTACTTGAAATTATAATTGATATCGGAGGGGGCCAATGTCGTGGTTAAAGCAGCAGCCAACTTGTGGAACTGTAGAAGATGGATTAGCTTTACGGAGCTTCGTTATGAATTAATTTCGACGGTAAATTACATGGAGTTTGGACACATTGAACGGATTTACTTAAAGTAATATCTTTCGGAAGATACGATTAAAAGGGAAAGTGCACTTCAGTTTGAGAAGCTTCCTCTTTAACGGGCTTGCTACATTGAACTAAAGCTCCTTTAAAGGTGTTAAATCCTTAAACTACACCAAAAAGCTTAAAGGCTCAGATTTGAAAAATCATTGAGATTGTTCTTACTTACCGTTTCCAAATTCTTCCACCACAGCCAGATGAGGGCTAAAACGGCTTTTAGCAGGAGGTCCACGATATTTACAATAATAAGGGATTTCTGCCTCTGGCGGTGGGAGTAAGTGAGATAAGACCGCTCTAGAGAGCGATTCTTGAACGAATTTGTTAAGGAAGGGCACAGAATCCCCTTCACGACATTGCCTTTTTTAAAAGCCGCATAAATCTCGTTGCTGAAGGGCCTCTCTCGGCTTCCGTCGCGGTCTGGAAACGAAGATTTTATATACTGGATTTTCCACAGTTCTCTCTCTAAGCTTTTACCTGGCCGGAACACAGTAAGACTTTCCGTTCTACTTAAAGCATCCTTAGAATTTTCATCAATTATCCGTACCGATTGCACCCTTTGCAACGTGTCGTTCTGGACGTCCATGCCCTCCTCCATCTGGGCTCCATCTCCGGGAAGACGAGCAATTTTCGCTATTTCAGTCGGGGACAGCTCCTGCTCCATTTGTAAGCGGATAGTTACAAAAATTGAAATTTATTGCCAGTTTGGGATAAATGAATTGAACCGAAACTAATTGCTGCAGTATGTGACAAATTTAGTAGGGTCGCGTACCTCTGCGCGCTCGAAGCCACTGTCCGAAAGGTCCTCCAGCTCGAGAGTCGTACCCTTATTAATGATACCATTTTCCTCGGGGGCTTCCTCGGGAACAGCAATAGTCTCGCCTTCCTGGGTGTTGGGGACAATGCTGATTCCTTTTACGTGCGCCTCCTCGGACATCAGCTTTTCCATAGCTCTGCTCCAGGCTGTGCCCGCCCTCGATCTGCAAGCACAAAAGGAAAGACGGAATAAATTTTGTTGACTACCAGACATTTCGTGATTTCTCACTGCGTGGCCTCGATTTATGATCTGGGGACGGACATGGCCACCACATCAAATTCGAGTGGATTAAAGCACGGATTCTGCCAAATTAATCCCCTTCGGGATCTCAATCCTGCTCGAGGCAGGTCGACATGAACAAAATTTCCCTGTTGGTACTAAATGCAATTATGACCCGACTTCGCCTTGCCGCACTTTATCAAGTGCTGGAAGCGCCTCCCCATGTATACCTGAGAATTCGTACCTATCTCACCATTTCCGACACCTCGCCCTAGACCAGAGGCGTTCTCCATTTTTAAAATTGTTTGGCTTTATTGCGATTATCCTCATCAATTTTGCCGCTATGTCGGAGGACGGAGGGTCACCTTCCCTGGGTGGTTTTGGGAAACCTGCCACATTTCCTGAAACAGGAGAAATTTATTGTTGTGCCGACGCCGACGATGAGAACATAAGGACATCAGGACTTTAAGCGGGTAAATGTGATGACATCGAGTTCATTGCTTTTCCTGTTGCTTGCTCCCCCGACAGGTCGGCAATTTTTCAGAATGGGCCCTACCCTTATTGGACTTAATAAATCGGATGGTGTTTAATCTCACTTAATTTATTTTCTGGTTATCTCTTCAATTTGCGAAATTACAATATTTTTCTTCTGGGGGAATAACGATAATTTATTGCTGATGTTTACTTCAATATGCCTGTCTCTGATAACAAATTCGGTAAGACAATTGAGTAGAGCTATTTTGGGCAAACTGATAGACTAGAGTTAAGCTATGTAAACTCCAGGGACTTGTGGTAGCTAGTCACCCAGTATTATAAGATGAGGCTATTTCTGCCACTTTCTCATTTTTGAGGCCTCAGTCTTTTGATCACCACATTCATATATGTTATACTTGTTTTTAATATCCAACAAAAATCAGTGGGAGGTTCGACCTACGAATTTGTTTGTATATTTGGACACTCCCATACCTCGCAAAAGAATATCAATTTAGGAATGCTTTTTGTTTTTCATACAAGAGGAGGGTTTCGAAATTGTTTCGGAAATTGGATCTTGCATTCACCTTATTTCTAAAACATGTCCAACCTCGACGTGGTCTTAGAGAGAGGTAAAAATGGAAAAGGAGGAGGAAGGTTAAGTCTTCAAAACTCTACAGAGTTTGTACTTTGAAAATTCTTTCAGGATGGTAAAATTAACGAACATAATACTCAGATTTAAAAAGCCAAATTTAACAGAGAAAACAAAATCAAAGCAGAAAAACAAAATACAAAGATTTTGATCCGCCTTACTACTACCTACTATTACTAAGAGAAATGTGTTGAACCTCTACACGCATTATTAAATTAAACTTTTCAAAGTTTAAACCCTGACGTATAAGTTTCAAACTACTGTCGAAAGGGAACTGAGCATGAGTCTATCCTTGAGGTTTTATAAACATAGAACGATGTTTTGTTAAATTTAAGTTTACATTTTTCGCGTAAAATGAACGCCATTTGAATGAGACCAGAGTAGAGATATTCTTTATTTTTATTCGAATATTTTTGGAATATTTTAAATACAGTGTGGCCCATTTACAGTGGTCCAAAAAAAACTAGATAATTAAAAGAAACTTTAGTTCAGCAAAAATCTAAAGATAACAAATTTTTAGTGAAGTCAGGGCATATGCGGAAAATATGTTGTTTAATCTTGCTATACTTACACAACCACGATTTTTTGTCAACAGAGTTATCACGTATGAAGGTAGTGGTTAACGCCACCGGATATATATACATATGTGGCAGTACATTTTCTACATTTTCTTTCAGCAATGATTTTTTTCAAAATGCAAAAAAATCGCACAAAAAATTCGCAAAACTCGTGCAGCCGAATAATGAGCACACTACACTACAAAGTTTTTATTATATAGTTTTCACATTAGAGTGGTTTATGTGAAATAAGTTAATATTTTTAAAAAAGTACAAAAAACCGTCTAGAGTTAATTATAGACTTTTGCTGACAACAATTTTATTATAAACGGTTAGTAAGTAGTCAACATTTTTTCTTGGACGACTATATAAACGGTAACCCTCAGTTGCCTTGTTTTTTGGTCTTCTTTTTCGGAATTCGCCTTGCATACCACACGAAAAGCAGGACCGCTGAACAACTCGAAATCTGTGAATTTTTTTCTTGTCGTCATGTTCATCGCATAGCCCGTTATTTCCACTTGATGCAAGAGAATACACGAGCTACAAATTGCTACAAACTACAAACACAAGTGATCCTTTTCCTTTAATTTTATAAAACGTTTGACAGTGTTGTGAACACAAAGAGAAAAAAACCCAGAGAATCGGCAAATTGTTTATTGGGAACCTAATCTAAAAAAAAATTTGCAATAATACTAATTTAGTTGCTTATTAAATCCAATCATATTTCTCAACTGATGAAATTTCTTGCAAATCAGTTTGCCAACGAACGAAAATCTCTTAAATATTATGAAACTTTAAAAAAGTCATAAAACAATTATATTTTCGTGTTGTCGTCAGTTGAACTTCCCCTTAAAAATATTTGCACACCTTAGCTATGACATTTTAATGTTTATGCTTGATATCAGCTTGAAAAGTATAAGTAGCGTTCTTTCTTTGCGATATGTGTTTAAGCTGTTATAAATTAACAACATTGTATGCCTTGGCCTTAATAAAAAATACATATTTATATATACCTACGGTCTATAGTAAAAAGTATTTAAATAAGTAAATAAAGATACAGACGGCATAATTTTAAAAAATTTTCTTGTTTTGCGAAATTAAGATTGTTTGAATAACGGATTATTGAAATACTGTGTTCTTTTATTATACGAATACAAGAACACATGGAATAATATCCATTCTTTATTTTGTAGAAATTTAATATTACTTTAATAAGAACGTCATTTAGAATTTTTGTTTTAATAATTTGGCACGGACTTATTGAACGGCTCCGTATAATGGAAATTAATTGAGTTTTTATTTTTTTTATTTTTCGCGCGGCAGTCGAACGAAACGAGGGCAACGACTAGTATCTATATAATATAATATATGATTCTGGCTTTTCTATGTATTTTCCGCAACGTATCGAAAATATTTCTCTTTGCGTAAATATTTGCATTGCATTGTGGGCCGTTTTGCAAACTATATATATTTCTAATCCCAAATTCTCCTCGACTCTAATAGTTTGAGCATTCATTGAATTAATTAGCTTCATAAGTATTCTGTTAGGGATCCATCCCTCCCTGAAAATGTGTCCGAGTACATGCATAAACATCCTTCAAGAGTATTCCGGTTATTTTGCAAGTAAACCCAATTAAAACGCTCAATGGATTTTAAGTGAACCATTATAACTAAATACAGACGAGGGCCTTTATTCAAAATTCAGGGAGGATTATGGTGCTTACTTTACTTTATGATAGTACGCGACAGGGATTCGTAAATATTCAAACTTTTTGCCTTGCAGGAATATTTAAATCAGAAAACTCCTTGTGTTTTGTCCTATAAAATATTTTACTAATATCTATGACGGTATGAGAGGACCACCACCGCAGTGCCCAGAGTGTTACCTATTACCATTGTAAATATCTACGCTATTATAGGGGGATTAAGGTGATTACGTTGATTTTTCAGCTTTAGTCTTACCTATACTTATGGCATCATCGTGGCATCTGTTACAAGTTTTAAAGATTTAATCGTTTCACAAATTGTTTGGAAACTGCAGCTTTTCCAAAAATGTAGGTAAGGTGCCTACATATAGGAATGATAATCTGAGAGTTTGGTAATGAGGGTCAACAAATATTTATGTATATAAATATAAATCTATTATGAAAGACTTAGAGAGGTAGAATATGTTGTTCGGATGTTGTGGTTATGTATACTATATTCTTACTATTCACGAAATAATTACTAATAATAAATATCTCTACACATCTCAACTACCATCAATTTACTAAACATTTTACAGGGTACATTTGAAGTGAAAAACTCTTTATTTTTTTTTGTCAATATCTTCGCAACAATTGATCTTACCATTTTTGTACACAATTTCGTTATCTACTGAATTTCTAGAAGACATTTTTGTTGTCACTCCAACAGGTGCCAAGTTATTGTAAAGTACCAGGGAAAAGATACATAATCAATTTAAAATTTACTGAAAAGGACTTCGTTATTGCGCACGAGTTTCCATTTCAACTGTTCCAGCCTTTGATTATTAAACCGCATTTGTCAGTCTTGTTAAGCACATGCAAAAAACGAAATCTTCAAGACAGTGGAAAATATGAATTTCGACTTGGCTGTAAAATAAGATGCCGTAAATAACGAGCGCTTCAATATTATTTGCCCTCATTGTCATTGAATGCAAATTTAGAAAGAACTTAATGCTATGAAAAAAGCTGTTCAATGAATATATCAAAACTGTGTATTTTCAATTTCACAAGACAAGCAATAACTTCTGAAGAAATAAAGTGTCTTCCGAATAATTGCAATAAAGCCATACTGACAAAATGACGAAAGCATCCCAGTAGCGAAAATACGACGAACTTTCCCTAGAAGGGCATAAGAAGGCCTTCGGTCTTCAACATATTTTTATCAGAATAGGTAAAAGGCGGAAGAAAGCGGAAAAAATGGAAAAAACTGCTAACGGTATAGGAACTGAAATTTTTGTGCAGTGTAATGGAAGGCTTCTCATGCCCATTGAAGGGCGTTTTAGGAGGGAGTGAGGCCTTCATTTCGTATTACCGTCCATTTCGTTTTTATATAGGCATGCCCGCGAGAAGGCCTTATATAAGAGGTGCTTGTGTAATTACCCAGAAATGAATAACTTATATACTTTACATAAATAAAATAAAATGTAATAGTACCTACTTGTGCATAAATTTTGTGTCTACACTTTACATCGAACAAAGTTCAGTGCACAACTGAAATTTTTACTGCAGAACAATTTCATTCCCAATCTCGTTACCCATTATTTCTATTTATTTCTCCTCTCTCTTTCGCCATTTCCATATTATGATTAAAATATCCTAAAGCCTAAGCCCTTATAAGAGAAGGTCTTCGCATTTTCGCTAGTGGGCATATTTAGTATCTTGCTTAAAGGATTTCGCATATTCCATCAGTATTTCATATTCCTATCCCCAGGACTAATCCATACATATACGCTGCAAATCAGAAAAATCATCACAATTTTCTCTGTGCAATCAAAAGAGAATTATAAAAATCGGTTCGCGCATTACGAAGTTATTTTAATATATTTTTATAACTAGCTTGCCCGGACCCGGCGTTTCCCGGGATACTATTAAATTTGTGTACCTTAATTTTACAACGCCTCCCTACTGCACCACCGCCTCTCCTAAGTGACCCACCGTTTTCCTATTGGCGTTTTGCACATGTTTTAGATATTTTCCAACAGTATTATTAAATTTAGTTTTCTTCATTTCACACCACCTCCTTATTGCACCCCCTCTCCTATATCTCCCAGCGAGGTGGGGGTGGTCTCATATTTGGAAATTTGAATAGCAGATTCGAAATCAGTGATCCCGAAAATTCCCTAGTGCGGATTTTCAGTGAAATCCCTTGAAGTTTAACTTTTTCGGTCATCATATTGGATCCGACATCTTGAATTCCAAAATTTTTAATGCAAGCTCGGGATCTGCGACCCCGAAAACCTCCAATTGCCTTTTTCATAAAGATTCCTTGAAGTTGGAAAATTCGCTTCTTATACAAAACGGAAATTTCTATTTTTTCGATTTTCCGGCTTTTCCTTTGGGGTTTCCCGAATTATCTTTTTTGAAACCCCCCTGTATTATAGCGTAAAACAAAACAAAATTATCGAAATCGGTCAAGCCGGTTTTGAGTTTCAGCGAGACTAAATTCATTTTTATATATATAGCTTTGTATTCAAACTCGACGAAAACTCTACCCTATCTATGGACACGTATTGTACAAGATGGGCCAAAAAGTATCACTCTATGGGAAGACGACATTATTTATATTTTTGTAAATCGCGTATTTTGTCAGCATGAAATTTACAGTTATGTCATAAATAGACGCAAAATACACGAGATTCAATAATGGACCGCCATATTCCTAAAGAATGTAATACAAAAACATAATTCGTCAGTGAATCCGCAAACATAATTCGTCAGTGATTTTACAAAAATTTGCATTTTGGCGCAGATTTCCTCATAGTGTCCAATACCAACTGGGCCTGCTCTTGCGACCTTGAAGAACAACATTTTTCACGAAGTAGAGATCATTGCTCCACAAGTTCTAAAAAAATGTTGAAAAATGTCTTTAACTTAACTACTCTGGAGACGCCCATTTCACTGACATCATAAACACCAAAATAACAAAGGAAAATAAGATAAAAGAACAATACCGTTCTTTATTTTAGAATATTATAACCAAAACAAATAGGTTGATACATTTTGCTCCACCGAATTTAATCGAATTTAAAAACTTTGATAGATTCCCCAAATCCAGCGAAAGCCGCTGTGACATTCCATTCCGACTCCGATTATAAACGACGAGTGGATTCGAGAAAATTCAAGCTGTTAAGTTTTGTTTTTTATTTCAAGAAAATAGTCATTTCAGGTTATTTTTCGTGTTTTTCCTTGTGTAAGGTTAATGACTTTTCATGCCATTCCATAGTAAAACTCCTCTAATTTACCTTGTCCTTCACAATTAACCCTTCTTTGTACGATAATGTGATACCAAGGTATTTTTAAGGGGCTGTAGCTCTGATCAACATTAGTTGGTAGAGGAGTCGAAAAACATGATTGTGCCAGGGTAAATGAGTAAAGGGGTATCACGTTCCAAAACAACTAACGAACAGTAATCGCCATTGTAGGACTTTCAAGTATTCTTCTAAAAGGCACATCTGAATTTTGAACCTTGGTATAAGAACGTAAGTGTTGGCTTTTAAATTAAGTTCAAGTAACCAAGTTATAGCTTAGTTTCGATAAGATTATAGTTAATTGAAGGGAATTACTAGGTCCGCTCAATTCACTGTCATGTAAAGCGCTAAAGGTGGCAGTTTCAGCATATTGTTAGAACATTTAATCCTAGAGTACTTGATGGCATTAAGGAACGGCTCATTTAACAACCTGTACACATATATATTGGCCGTACAGATCGTGAGTATTTACGAGCAATCAACATGTTGAAGCAACTCATCTGGAATATTGTAATTTAGATACCACCCCATGATACGTACGCACAAATCTTATTGGTAAACAACTTGTAGGTGGCGAGATCCTGTGGAACTCCGAATAAGCTGATAAGTTGTTGGAAGGCATCTGAAAATCGATAATTTCTTACCTCCTTGGCAGTTATTGCAAGCTCGTCCAAGACGTTAAACCTAAGCACCAAAAAGACTACTCACTCCAAGTTTTTACTTAGCCACTCATTTTTAGTGTAACGCTGGGTTTCTTTACACACAATTAGATCTTCGTCGCCTTCATTTAATTATTTATCAAGCCCATTTTCAAAAATCGATAGATGTGCGAACCACGAGATAGCGAGCCAAGCGCAAAAGGACGTTCTAATGAGCGCCCGCGTAATTAAAAACTCCAAGGAATGGTTTAAAGTAATTACAGATGCAAAACGGCGAACTGCGTACTTGTGAAATAAGCAACAAAATGGCTCAGGAGGATAGACCCACTGCTAGAACGAGAGCACGTGCAGATATTCAGTGATTTTGTTCGACTAACTAACTAGCCCATCCCGTTGATGGCCCCTATCAGTACAATATTGTCCGGGCAACCTTATCAGACCTTCAATTGAGCTGTGGTGTCGCTGGTACACGACAGTCGAGTTTAGCGAAAACTTTTACTTAATCAAAAAGTTTTGCGTTCTATGTGCTAGCATTAGGTGGGATGGTTGGGATGGTTCATATGCAAACTTTGCTGGCCTTGATATTGAATATTTTGAGGTTGACAATCGCGAAATCGATGTGATATGATGACTAGGCTTGCGTTGACGTCATTTCCATCTCTTGCATATCGAAATGCCCACTGCAAGCCCTTCAGCTAAGTTTCGGGGCCAATTGCCAAAAAAGCCTTACCCCATGTAAAAGGTGTGCTTATTAATTATTTATTGTTTGGAATAGGTTAAAAGATTTTTGAGAATGTGCCTTTATTCTCTGAAGGGAAATTTCTGAGTTTCTTAAAAAAAGGTGAACTGTTGCCCCGACTCAGCAATTTTCTATAAATTATTGAACGGTAATTGGAAGAAGTAGGGGACGGAAATCCAAAAAATTGAGGAAGCCAGAAACACTGCCTTCGCCGTAGAAAGCAATGAACTACGGCAGGGTGATATATAAATCAATGTGGAACGAATAGGCGGCACTTCCAATAAAATGTTGCTCCATAAAGCTGTGAAATGTTTCGCCCCCTCGAAAGAAATTGATGAGTTTCTGATTAATTTACTTATAACTGTGAACATCACGCACAAGGGATGAACTGCAGGAAACCTCCGGGGTCGATGACTTCAGATTCATCCGACGAATTCTCGACGGAGACATCCTGCAGATAGCCCTACTACAAACATAAGTTGCCAAAGTTAGTGCTAGACAGATGTTATCTGATTAAAGCATCTCCGCTAGTAATTATTGTCGATCGATCACAAACGACAGTGAAAAAGTTATATTGCCCATTGTCTCCTCAAAGTCAAATTACCGCGATGAAATAGCTTAATTAATTTACTACTTTCATTACAGGACTTTCCAGTTCAGTGAAGCTGAGAACGAAGGAGGAAGCGACTCCAGCCTCTAGCAGAGGTTCACCTTTCGCGCCGGATGGTATACGTGTCGGTCCCGATGGGTTTGACGGGGTGAACGAATTACTTCCTTCCCCAGAAAACTCTGTCAGAAATCATCTCGGCAAGGAGAACATAGAGGAAAATTTGTGAATCCCGGAGGTATCTATTTGAGGGAATTCACCCTTAATACCAAATTAAATAATTCAATATTATGGCGAAGGAAGCCAATAGATCTTTGCAGCCATCTGTGAGCGAGATGATTGCTTTGCGGAATTTCTTATTAGGATTTTCAGCAACACTTTTTTGACCACATGGTTAAAGTTTCGAGGAGAAAATCTAGTTATAGAGTTTTGCATCATGGCCACACGATTGCGGATTTTGCCAGAAAGGATAGGGTTTAGCCAAATAATAACAAGCAAGATACGACTTCTTAAAATATCCGTTAGGCCCGGCTTTAGGAGTTTTAAGACTACGTTCGAAGTAGATCGCTATAGGATCTAATTAAAATACAAATTCTATATACAGGGTGTAAACGATAACTCGAAATTAATTTTTAACACGTGTGGCAATATTTAAGCTGAGTTTTAATTTTGGATTATTGATTCCTAGCCATATCAAACAATTTTTTGTTTTCTTCTTTTCTATTTGTAAATGTCAGATGGTTAACTTAAACCTGTTGATATTAAATAAATAAATAATATAGAATCCTTGGTTTGTTCTAAAGCCTCCGGAAGGCCTTATGGAATGATGATTTTTATATGCGTCAGTTGAAAATGTTGTGACAAAAAATGTGTTGACCCCACAGCATGATGATGTCAACAGACACATTGAAGGCGTAGGTATTCGGATACAGCCGTCACGATCCGTGGATTGTATATCCCAAATGGGGATGCGCGTATGTTTAGAGAACAACTCGACGATATCATTACGGAAATCGACTCAATCAACATTGCCATCTCAATTTGAAAACGCAAGAACTCGGCCAAATCCATAGGGTTCGATTTTCCTCTTTAACCTATACCTCATGGATCTAACTACACCAGCCGGACACATGATCTCACAATGCGCAGACGATGTCTGCATATTGAACTCCTCGAGACAACCTTGGTCCTATTTTAAGAAGCGACAAGTGTGACCAGTGAGGAATAAAAGCGGCCAAAAAAGTAGTTAATCTGCGAGCATTTTTACTGGTCAAACGAGACTTTTCGCTTCGTAAAATAGGGCCTTGACATCGCCACCATGCGCGCGGAATGGGTCACCACATCCATCATAAACTATTATATTACCACTGATGGGGCCTTCGCTGCAATATTAACAAGACAGTCCTGGTCCTAGTTCTAGTCTTTAGGTTCTTATGTTCTTATGTTTGTATGTATGTGTGTTTGTATAGCTTGTATTAAGCTGAATTAATAAGTAACCGTCATACACCAACAATAATAATTAAGCTTAAAATACTAAGTACATGTAGGCTTTAATCACGCACCCATATAGATGCACCATGGTCCATGCACCTAATTGTATCGAAAAGATAAATAATAAAGAACTTTCTATTCTATTCTACTTATCGCTGTTTCTCCTGAGATCTTTATTCATGTTAAATGACATTTTTATTTTAATAAGTATATGGTAGGTGCAATTAAAAATGTCTTCAGTAAAAATAGCTGTTGTAGTTGTGATGTATGGTAATTACAACTCTGTATGTAAACATCGAATCCAGTACATAAATTACATTTAACATCAGATTCAGGCAACGTGAGTAAATCATTTGTTGAATAAAGCACACACCCATTGGGAAGCTTACGAATATATCCCTTACACTCCTCGTATAGGGGTGATTCGTTTACATTCTCCTGCAAACTATTAATACAAGGGATGCGGTGAAAACTGTCTGTCACCGCCATATACCACAGAGTCCTGCACAAATGTTTTCCGTCCTCTCCTATGCAAATCTCCTGTACTTGTCTTATCGCATGTTTTCTGCTATTAGGTTTGCATGCATCTGACATATCTTTCATCATAACACAACTTGCGAGTAACGGCATCGCATATCGCTTGCTTATGCTCCATTCCATTTCAACAGAGACATTTTACTTACCACATTGAATGTCACACTAAACGACTAAACCTTTGGCTGCAGGTGAAATGCTGTTAGAATAGTTTTCACAGCCCCGTCGACTTTATGAATAAACAAGATACATATGTTAGTTAGGTTCAAAAGATCGACGAATTATTGATATTGAATACAAACAAAAATTAGTTTCCAAAAGCCAAGAGTATTGGCAGTTTCTTTCTCATTATTAAAGAAGTAACAATTAAAGTGGTATTCACGCTTTGTTCAATTGTATCGGTGTAATTTTGTTTATTTTCTGCAGTAAACGATTATTTTTTTTAGAAAGAAACAAATTAAAATTGCTATCGACAAAGGCTGATTTTTTTTAAATTTATTTCCATTTGAAAGTTATCCGTAATTTACAGATGATTCGCGCACCAAAATTTTAAAATTTGGTCCAAGAAAATCACAGGTTTAAATCTGAGCGTTCTCTCGAAAGAGGATATTTTATCCTTATTAACGATATCTAACAAGTCATTTCACTCGTTTTTAAAACTGGAAAATTTGAGCGCCCCAAGCTTTTACTTATAGTCACATACAGATGGCTCAGAAAAAAATGTATTTTCTACTTTTTAGCTCATCTGCTAAAATCATTTCAATTCATTTAATAAAAGCTTGGTTTTTAATATATTTTTATTTATTATTATTTTATACTTTTTAGTTTATTATATGTCTTATTCAAGCTGCTAATAAGATACCCAAGTCTGGGAAATAGATATGCGGTCGATGTACAATACAAAGCAAACCATGTTCTGCCCATGAAACCCATCAATTTGATACCTATGTCAAGGGAGTTGTAATCATTATGGTGATATTTTACGGCATCTGCCATATTTCACTTAGAATGACGTCAGGCAGCTCGTCGTATTATACTGATCAAACCCTTTCATTTGATACCCATATTAAGGGGGATGTAAAGATGATATGTATATGCTAATCCGCCATCTTGTGCTGTCCACCGTATTCGATTTAATATAACGTCACACATCTTATTGAATTCTACTTTTATACCCTTTGTTTTGATACCCATGTCGTGATGGGGGGTTGTATAGGAAAAGATAATCCGCCATTTTGTGGTGGCTGCCATATTGGATGCACCATAAAATTGAATATACTATTATATATTATATTATCTTCAGAATCCAAAGGTGTGTGCAAAATTTGAGCATGATCGAATATCGGGAAGTGGTCGAAAATTCGGTCGACAGATTTGTTTCTCTCACAGACAGGAAAACAAGTTAATTGAAAAGAATAATAAAGGGTCACGTATTGAATTAGACGGGAAGGATATGAGTAGCCTAGTGTTAAACGTGTTGCACTGCCGATCCAAAAGTCCCAGGTTCGAATTACACTCGGACATCACGCTTCCTAATAAACCACAGATGGAAGCCCCATCAATCTAGCTAGCTACTGCGGGCCAATCACCCACCATCTCGATCATAAACGATTCAAGAACCGGAGGCAGAGACATTAAGCAAAGCCGCGGCGGACATTTGAACGACGTTATATTCCATACTTAATGCCATAAAATATTCTTTGAAATAAAATGAAAATGGAGTGGATCTGTCACACAATACTTGTTTTATGCACATTTACAGTCGAGCGTCATTATTGAAAGACCCTGTATAAAGACAAGGACAAATGAAAATTAAGAGGCTTAAACTTAAGACGTATTTAGAATATAGGCACTCATAATGAGGAATCGAAAACAAGTTCCTTTATTGACTTGGTTAAAATACCAAGTCCAATTATAATGAAGAGAAATATTATTTCATACTTCATCAAAGGCCTATTAGGCTAATTAGTCAAGTCTAACAAAGGAAGAACCAGGCGCCATATCGATGAGATCGGCCTGCTTCTTGGATCGAAACACTCATCAATTTTTTACCTCGTTTTACAACGAGCAATATCCACAAAAATTATTGGGTTCCTTTAATGTGGAAAAATAACAAGACTTTTGCTTTTCGCTCCTCCAAACTAGAGAAATTTCGTAAAGCAATGCATGGCATTATTAAAATCATTTAACGATTAGCTAGCTGCCTACTTCAAGACTTAGTGCATTTTCCAGAAATATTCAAGAAATTTCCATCTGAGGACACTTAGAGATTTCTCAGTCTTTAACAGCTTGAAAATAGCAAAGTAATGCCAAAAATTTAGCTTTAAATAACGTGACTTTTCAGCACTGTGTGCCAACAACGCGGCAATTACGTCTTTTTGTAGTCACGTGGAATTTGCGATGTAAGTCCTACCGGAGATGGGCAATTTTTGCGTTCTGAAATTTCTCACCTCTACTTGGGGTTAGCTGCGAAATCATTCGAATTTTTTATCCATGCGAATCAGTCAAGGTCTATAAAGCTGCGAATAAACGAAAGAGTTTTTTCTTTATTTCAGAAGTCCTTCTCTAGTCCGAGGGAGTTGATGGATATAATTGCCGACAGTGCAGAAATGTCTCCTGCCTGACGACAGCATCCCACTGGGGCGAATCTTAATTGATCGTTTGTGCTGCTTTCTTTCCAGCCCCGCTCAAGATATTCGAGATCTAGGTGAGGATTTGCATAATTGTTGCAAATTTTCCGCCAATTGTCAGCTATTGTTACTGTGACCAGGCGAGAACACATCATGAGGAGAACACTGCTTATGCAGATCCAATTACGCGTGTTTGAGTTACTTCATTAAATTGGCTCGCCGCGAGAGACGAGACACGCTCCCGTACTTAAAATTCCTCACATATTTTGTCTGGAGATTCAGTTTTGCTGAGGTGGATTAAATCGCTGGGAAAATCGGAACATCTGTGTAAATTCGTTATGCAAATTTACAATTTAATTTTGGCTTTACCCTGCGCTCCAGTTGCTGAATCCTGGCAGTTGCCGTACTTCTGCGATGGAAGCTACAACAGGCGTGATGCTGCTGGATGATTTCCTTTTATATTAACGTAAAACAGCCCCAACCACTTCGCGGCTATTTCTGTAACGCATAAAGTTACGACTTAAATAACTTCAGCGATGAGCAGCAGCGCTGCAATGTGCACATTTTGCAACACACTGTAAAACTCCATCAAGCACCCTATAAATCTTAACTAAGCTTATCTACTTAAGCATTTTATTAAATCGTCCATCGATAAAAACTTTCCTGAGTACCCGAGCTCTTTAAGGTTTTATGATTTTTGCAGAGGAACTCACTCAACCCATTCAGCTCAACTCCTTTAGTGGTTTCAATGCCCTGAGGCATCCTGACATTGAAAAGAATTCGAATTACTCTACAAGAGCCTGAAAATCCAGGAACAGCAAGAAGAAAAAAGCGTAGGTTTCGAATTAATTAAATTTCAGCAAAAAGTTTGCCACGTCATCGTCATCGCATTAAGGGGTTATTACCGAGGACTTCTAGAGCATGCTCAGCCTCTCCATCCTGCACCTTCTCGCTGAAATGGACAAACAAAAGGGGACAATAAATTGATGGTGTTTCCTGCCGTCGTGATTATCTCGTTAAATTGATATTAATGAAGAGGTCAAATTGCTAGCAAATAAGGGCTTTCGCGCAGGATATACCTCAAATATATCTGATAACATGACAGTTAGGAGCTCGAAAGATTGATTAGCTTGTTCGTAAACACAACCAGATATCGGCCACTAATCTCACGGTAATAATGTGAAATGCGAAAGATTTGCAGGCTCAAGGTTCGGGATTACCACAAGAAGAAATTTCCGCATTTTTGGACAACATTTTAGCTCCGGATTTCGTTGAAAGAATCGTCAGATAGATATAAACATGTTACAAACCCAACACTTTTTCGGCTTCGATCGCTTTTAGAGGAGTCAGTGATCTGTCATTTTATAACCTTGATGATTCAGCGCTTGTACATATGTATGTTCATCGTAATATACAACTCGAATTTGGTGGTTATATTGCCGAATACCGCAGAGCTATTTGTAGCAACTGAAATGTAATGAAAGTAATTTGTATCAGTGAAATTACACCCAATGGATTAAATTCAGGAAAAAGTAGGAAAATACAAATGACCACTGTAGGAAAAGCTCATTTTCACCACAGTGTATATGGCTATATATTTCACCATTAATTAATTAATTCACAATCAAGGCTTATGCCCTAACTTGTTTTATAGTCACTGTTTGGGTTTGGCATTTTGGGAAATCTGACAAAATTGTTCTTACAGACTGTAAGCTACCTGAGCAAGAGAGATTAATTTTACGTTTATTCGCTTTTTTTAATTTGAGTTAATTTTCTTCTGCACTCCTTGGAACTCCAATTTCGATTCGGAAAAAGAATCAGACAAAAAAAATTTTTTGATTCGTCAATTTTCCGCTTGAACCCCTTTCAACCCATATTTCGAGGTAAATTTGTAATTACCTGCATAATTGGTGTTGAGGCGATCGTATTAAGTGGATGCCATCGAAAAGAGCTACGAAATTTTAGGAAAGGTTCCTTATACTCGGAGACCCTAACTAGCATAGTTTTTGTCACTCCCCCTTCCTCATCCCCTCTCCTTTTTTCCCATTTTCGGCGTTCTGATCAAGGTGGTAAAAGCAACCTATTTTTTTCCTGAAAGTAGAGAATTTCAGCTTTCAGTTGGAGTCCAATTTAAGCGTCTATACACAAAGGGGGATTGTTTTGGAGGGGGTCCACAGATTTTTGTGTTGTTAAAAAAATTAATTTACGTAGAGTCATGAAAATAGACTCAAGTGAAAGCTGAAATTCTCCACTATCATGAAAAATGTATTGCCTTTTATCACCCTGACCAGGACACCGTATGTGTGGAAAAGGGAGATGATCAGGAGAGGGGGTGCGGCTAACCATGGTAGCTAGGTTTCTCCGAGCATAAGGAAACCTTTTCTAAAAATTTCGTAGTTCCTTTCAATGGGCTCAATTTCTTACGGTCATCTCTCCTATATCCTATCTCACCTATGCCCACATATTTTAAAGATTTATTTTTGAGAATGGACAGCAAAGTGTCTACATACATATGTACAAGAATAAGATTTACAATCTTGAAACACATTTTTCAAAATAAAACGCTACAAGATTTTGAGGAACCTAAAAGAACGTTAAAAAAATTGGAGCCCCTTTTTTTAATTTTTTAATTCTGGTAATATTTTTGATATTAACATATTTGACAATCCCATCGTACAAATTTTTATGGAAATCTTATTAAATGTATGTCATTTACACCTTTTTGAATTTGCTATCTTGATTTATTTTCGATGTTTACAGGAGTATTGTCTTTGAATTCAACGACCCGCACAGTTCCCACACCCCAGTGTGGTCCTTTTAATTAATATGCGAGAACCGGACTATGATACTTTATTATTGCTACAACAACTAACAGATCTAATTTCATTATTGAACTCAGAACAATGATAATGTTATACAACACATTGAAAGAGCTGAAAATAAGGTGGATCACTCTTCCTGGATGCTCCTGGGGGTAGTGGAAAACATTTGTGCTTCACCTTATTTTAGTACAAATTCCAAAGGATGAAAGCGTTGCTGTTGCAGTGGCCTCTTCTGGAATAGCCGCTACGCGAATCAATGGAGGACGGACAGCGTATTCAGTGTTAAGCTGTCAATTAGCCTTGCCCATGACGAAACGCCAATTTGCTATATTACTAAAACTAGTGAACACGGTCGAATGTTGCAGTCACACAAAAGGGCGGTAGAAGCATTACATCGGACGATGAATGATATCAAAAACAACCAAAGGATTATGGGATGGATGGTGGAATTAATGGCTGGCAATCTCCACTAATAACGACTAAGGGTACACCCGTACACCGGCAGATGAAATAATTGCATGTATAAAGACCTGCCCTTTGTGGCAACAGGCAAAAAAGTATATTATCCTCACTATAAACATGAGAGTCCAAAGCGCCAAATGTCCAAAAGTCAGTGGACATTTGGCGTTTACTTACTCGGACAAAAAAAAAACCAAAGGATTGTCATTCTTCTCCTTCATGTCAGCGCCGAGCTTTTATAAATTTAATGGAAGACACAGTATAAAACAACATTTAAATTTTTATAAAGTATATTTAAAAGAATAGTTCAGTTTAGTTCAAAGAGAGGATACCCCAATTTTCTGCGACGCTTAATGCATTAAAACTCATACAACTAATTTTATAGAAATTGTATTAATTTTAAACATTTCAATCAAATCCCAAAATTGTGTAATGGATTTGTGAGTTAACCAACCACTATGCCTAATGCGCCGGGTCAGTTTCTTAACTACATTACAGGAAATACATTAGTACTAAAATTAGTCTCCTTCCCCACTCCTTGGGCTGGGCAGGGGTGGGCTAGGGTAATCTTCGAAAATTCCGTCAATTACAGCACCACCTCTCATGAATCGAAAAAAATGTTTCATACAAAACTTATGTATTTTTAACAGTAATATCCGAATCCGCAATAAAAAAAAGCATTCCCATTTAAGATTTCAAAGTTACCCCCGCCCCACCTACAAGGCATTCTTCTCGTAGAAGGCTTATTATTCGAGATATTTGAAAGTTTCAAGTTCAAAAACTCACCCGGTATATTACACTAAATAAGTGGACCTCGAGTTAAAATGAAAAAAAAATCTTAATACTATAAAAAATAAAATATATTTATTCCAACAAAGCCTCATCATGGTGCCACGAAAAATGAGGTATTATTCGTTCACAAAACCTCTGACAATGGGATAACAATGGGCCATTCATTCTGCTATGCCAAATGATTGGCAGTTTGCAGGTAAATCCTAAAAAAATGTATATGTATATTGCATTTATTATTCAAAGAAATATGATTCGGCCTAATCATCTTCATTCCGTCTGCCTCTTGCAAACGCGACTAAATGAAAATTTAATCCTATTAACTTCGCCTCATTACGCAGTCTAGACTTCTAATGTTTCTAGGCATTTCCGAGGCAAAATCGCGCATAACAATAAAATTTGCGATATTTTGGGCAAACCATTCACATAATTTAAACCCACGAGCGTATTGAGAAGAATTCAAAACCTTATAAAGCAGGCCAATTATACAATATATATTTTCACTTACTTTGGAGGCCTAAGATGCAATTATCTTCTACTTACAGGTATACTTGCTTGATGTCTGGGTCTTATTAAAATTAAGATATTGTGTAATGGTATCTTGGATATTTTAAAACCACAGCTGAAAGCCGTAAGACAGCTACAAAAAATGTCTTATGTGCGATAGAGAGAAAGATAAAAGCGGAATTTGAATCCATTGTTAAATATTAGTCAGTGGGAAAACTTCGGATAATTTTAAATATCTTAGAATTTCTAATTATTTGCGAAGAAAAAGATCACGTGTTATACATATTTGTGTGGACTACTATCAAATCAAACTCTAAGCGTTTCAGCGAGCTTACTATACATTCCAACAGCGCAGCAACAAAAATTAGAAGCCACACTGCTCTGAGTTGATGATTCTTCCATAACAAAGCCCAACGTGTAATATTTGCCCACTAATAACAAGATCTGCTCATGCGAACTTGAAAATTACTTGAGGCAATAATTTATATTTACAATCTCTGCGTCATGAATCAGGCACATAGGATGAGTAATGTAGTAATGTGTGAAAGGGTAAAGAATGTGGAAAATGAACTTTTGATCTAAACACTTTTGGTGCTAAAAATCAATTCAAGATTGTGTTTAAAATTAGATAACATTGAAGAATGTTTACGCAGCTTCAACTCTAAAAAAACTTACTAACTAAACATAAATCTCCGAAGCGAGCAGATAATAAACTGCGTAATGTGTTGCGTAATGAATAATTCTATCTGAGTACAACATGCGTGAAGTTAGGAGGAAAGACGGATAGAGGTACGTATACTCGTAATACCATCCCTTAGCGACAAATTACTTCCTCCGCAGAATGCAGAGTAACCTCGCCCGTAGCAACGATTATGTATTGTCACATCTATGAAATGGAACACTAATTAACCGGATACTCCACACAATATCCAGGAAATATAATAGCGGACGGCAGTTGAGACATGCAAAGTCATCATCCCACTCACATCGTAACTCCTGAGAATGAATCGTGGGAGGGCTGAGCAAAGGAACTTAATTGGCCGAACTTACGTGTAGTGTCGTGTCCTGCTTTCAAACATTTGAGTACGATTGCCCGAATTTAAGCGGAGGCGAGCGTTTATTGGCCGAATAATCTATGGTGGAAAAACAAAAGAATTCCAGCTTTTAATATCAGCAATTTCCCTCGTCAAAAGCGTCTGTTTAAGGGAGAGAATTTGAAATGATCGAATTCGTTTCACATGTGCCAACAGCAAAAAGAAACAAAAAAAACATAAAACCCGGCGGCTCTCAAACCAGTTAAAGGCAAAATTTGCTTTTACTGGCGGTGGGGCTGGGTGGCCTGACCCGAAGGAAGGTTGCTTTTATTTACATTTTATTGAGAATAAACTTCCCGTAAAACCCTTTCGAATTATTTTAACATCGGCTACAAGGTGGAACCGCTCTCGTATTTTACTTTTTGAGTGGCACACAAGAGACCTTTATTTCCGATACAACTGCTTAATTTCCTTAGGGCGATTTCAATTTTGGTTGATTCAAACACCTAAGATTAAGTGGTAGGTTTATTTTTTTGGGGACAGTCGATTTGATAAGTAATCGGGCTGTTGGGCGTTAAATACGGGCTGCGATTATTGTTCGAAAGAATAAAATTATGCTATTCGTTTCGAAACCTAAATCGAATACTCAATTAAAGTACCACGTATGCTCATACCTCGTAGATGCAAATAATTCAACTATTCCAGTTAATAAAACTTTTTCAAAACAGTAGGGCGACCAGGCATAAGTGAAATTCTTATTAATAAGTTTTTCAAAACAAACAAAAACCATTTAAATTTAAAAATTATGGCCTGTTTTCAAATATGTACAATTATATTTATTAGTATATAAAAAAAATGAAGACGTACAAATCGGGTCAGGCCTAATTGAACCTGAAAACCATAATTAAAAATGCGATAAAAAAAAAATAAAATAATTCAAGTGAAACGATTTTAGTTAAATGAAAATGTTGCCCCAAACGGTATACCTAATCATATTAGCAAAATACATCGTCCGAATTGATTGTTAGACAGGTGTAGAACTAAATAAAATCGTTGCATTTTTATCGAAGAAAATATAAAATTTATATATGTATTGTATGTAGATTTACAGTTTGTTTTACAAGCTTGAAAATACGTAGGTACTTGTGCTTATATTAAATACTTATTGTTAGACTTGAGCGCTTATTTTTTCCGGTCGCCACCTTTTCTTATACGTTGTTGCTGGTGCCATGTAAATTATTATATCGGAGCAGACTTAACTTCTCTCTTTCTATTCTCAGCCTTCTCCTTGAAACAGAGACTTTTCGCTATTTACGTCCTATGCGAGTTTGTTTCCTCCTTAAATCATGTTCACAAATCCCCTTTCAGTTACATATTAAAACTTAAATCTTAAAAAAATTTGATCTTTTACAGATAGATTAAAAAGTTTATGTGTCTTTTAGGCTTCGACCACTCCCCTAAACATCAGCTTCGACTACGTTTTATTCTGAGAATTCCAAAATGGAAGCTGACTATCTTAAATTTCAAGTAATTGCGATGAAAATGGGCAGCTACTGATTTTCAGGGTCGTTGCTTTTCTATATTTCTGCTATCGAAATTTTTAAATTCTAGATAGTGAAAGGCAAGTTCTAGGTTTCCTGAAAATAAAATTATGAATGATGAATAAATTTTTATCTCGTTTTTGGTATCGCAGCCATGAGAACTTCTGATCAGGAGGCTATAAACTGAAACATACCAACAATTCAGACAGTCGATGAGGTCCAACAACCTATCATTTTGTGCGCGATCCTCCGAAAATTATGGGTACTTGTACAAACACCAAAAAAATGCGCTTTAAAAAATCAATTTTCAATCAAATTTTTGTGTTTTGGATTGGTTGCAAAAATGGATATACATTTTCTTCAAAAAAAAAATCATTTTCCTTCTTTTATTTCAATTTTAGTGAAATTTTCCAGAACAGTTTTTGAAATTTTGCAGCCATTTTTGAGTAACCGGGTAGAAAACTTAAAAGTACCAATCGACATCAACAACTAGAGAGTCATACGAGAAAATTAAGCATTTGCTGAGTAATTTATCTCCAGAAATAAAATGTGCAGGTGGGGGTGGTCGATTTGAAAAAGAATTGCCCATATACATTATGTATATACAAGAATCCTAGTCAGAAAAATCCCGCGGACCGTTTACGCGCAGACAATATATGTACAAAGAAAAGTGCAAAAGAAGCTGGCGAGCCACCGGACCAAACAAGGTGGGAATTGTTTATTCAGACATGTGCATACATTTGTATAATGACAAGTCAGAATTTTTCATGCACCAATTTGTTAATATAAACTTCCCGAAATCGAAATATGCTCAATATAGCAGTAAATTTAAAAAATGATGTACTGGCTGTTTATAGCATCAAAACACAGAAAATACCTGGGTCAGAAAACTTCGCCTAATTTTACCTCCTCCAGGTAATCTGAAAAGGGTCACAAATTCTCTATTCAAAAGAGTGTCTATTTTGTCAAAAACATAAATTGTACACATTTTGTATACCAAGATAATAGTACAAATAGGAATAAAAATACTTCTTGTATTATATGGAGATTTTAGTAATCTAACCTCCAGCGCAAGGTCTGATATTGAGGCCTCTTAGGGTGGATTAACCCCATAATAAATGTTTGTATAGCGGCTTACAAAGAACCAACTTGCCCCTAATTAATGTTTCGGCGATTAAAGGATTTGTGCAAAAAACATTTGGGTAATTGTATACTAATTTTCTGTACAATTTCCAAATTCATAAATTAAAGGTTCTAATTTCCTAAAAAAGACCCACAATATCACTAATCAGGCTGCTGCGGCCGCAACAGCAGACAGAATTAATGACCAGTGTGCTTGCTTAAGCGCATAATTAATTGAAAAGCGTCACGATCTTACATAATATTGTAGTTCCGGAGAAATGCCTATCCATGGTGTGCCTAAAAGTCCGAAACAGTACGCATTCGGTAATATAGTACATGTGGCCAATTAGTGTACGCCGCTGTCTGCATGGACAGTTGCGTTATTTATCGTTTTTGCTCCATGCGAGTTGCTTATGTAAGTAACGCAATCAACAATCCCCTACCTGAGGTGAACTCGTTCCTCATCTTCCTCTTCCAGCATTGCTAACAAAGCAAATGTCTTAATTAATAGCTCTTCCGCACAGAATACCACCTTTTCTGAAAAATTTGCACCAATGTCACCTGCCTAGCACCGCTTAACACTCTTACTAATTTCCCACCTGTTGATGACTCTCTACCACACTTTTCACTACACAAAGCCGGGCCTACTTAATGCCCAAGAACCTCCGTACGCTATCGTCCCATCGCCCGAGAGCATATGTTATTAATAATTAAGCGGATATGTGCCGTAAACTCTAAAAGGGCAATTTTCCTGAGGCCATCACTTAGCACTTATGTCGTTACTTAGCGGGTGAGACTTGCAGCGCAAATTTAATGACACGCTCAACTTGAAATACGGCCGCCACCGCGACGCTTTTATTCGCAGGATACGACGTCACATAATGGACATATAGTTCATATCCCGTGTCCCGTTTTAATAGCGCAAATCGCGTGACCGCCGCGCCGGCAAGAAAGGTGAGCAAAACTGGGCTAAGCAAGGCAAGTTCGGTCTAATCGGCATTATCGCCGCCCGACGAATAGGAGGTGAATCTCATTGCGGTAAGAAACATATTTGGTCAGACAACAGAGCCGCCACCAAGTAGGCACTATTTGTATTTAGCTGCTTAGCGCGGAGCACCTGTTGGGATTAACCGTATCTTGGTGGTGGACTTTTGTTTTCTTACCTCACACCCGACGCTAATGTTTACCTGTCGTGCGCAAGATAATCTTCGCCCGTTTTCGGGGGCAACTGCCCTGTCGCAGATGTTCAAGATATATTCTAATTTATGTCTAGGGATAGGGGAAACGAGAATTACCTCGGCAATAAATTTTGATTAACTACCCTGTGATTCGTCGGCAGTGTTCACTTATCACTTACCCGATAAAAATCTGTACCTCCCATGGCCTCTTGCTTAAGGCAAATTACTGCAGTACTACTTAAGCTACTGCACCAATGTTTCTATTCCATTTGGAGCTTACAAATCGCTAATAAGTAAACGCAAGGTACGGTGGACCCGCGCCACTACCTCCGCTGCAATTCACACACAATAAACGCCGAACGTGACCGATTTCGCAAGGCATACATACATTGCTTTCGTTAATAAATAATTGCCTGGAGAATGTTGGATGACATGGTCTGTCATAACTCAAATTATAATGCCCGGGATATACTTCCCGAAAGTGAGTGACACCAAATAACAGAAACCTACACATGCGAGTGTATAATTTCTGAGAATTGCGCTATCGAATCGACATATCGCCGCCAATAGAAAGCCATGTTATGAGCTGGCGACGAGACATCTTAATGGAATACTTCGCAGGAAAACACGTTGAAAAGGAAGAGAACTCCCTTGTGGATGAAGTTATTGGTAAATAAGTGCTAAAGGGAAAGAGCACTCGAGACGCATGGAATTTTACCGTTCTATGTTTACCAATTATGATCAATTTGAGTCATCTGGAAAGCATTGAAATCATTTAAGAGCTGCTTGCGAATCTATAGTGCCATACACACGCTCAAATAAACAATAGGATTGTACACAAGGGATGTGGTTCCAATTTTTGGGCATATTAGCAGTTGTTTATAGGCCTTAGGAAGGCCAAAATTTACAAATACAGGTACATCAGAATGATTAAAATTTTTTTTCTTGAAACAGGTTTTAGTTGCAGGTAATGAAAGAAAAATTGTGGTCCAAGAAGAGCTCATAATGTTAATATTTACTGTTGGCATTTTAGTTTAGCTATAACAATTCTACGGAAAAAATCATGAAAAAATCATTTCTTTGTCAGATTTTACTTTGTTCGTGTAAAGTCATTATAAAGAATGGTAGATATATTATCAGTTTATATCATAGTACCTAGCTCGAATGTATATAACATAAAATTAAGTATTCTATGGCATGTTATTCTTATGGAAAACTAAAAAGTTGGATGAGCCAGGCACCAGTAAATATTGATATTATATTATGAGCTCTCTTTGGACCGGAACTATTCTTTCATGTACCTGCAACTATTAAACCTGTTTCAAGAAAAAAACTTTAATCACCCTAATGTGCATATATGTATAAATACATTAAAAAATGACGAAGTTAGGAACATTTTAAATTTAAGGAATGACTACACTTTTGTAAGGTATTTTACTATTTTAGAGTATTCGCCAATATTTCATAAGTTGATAATAATTTGCACCAATTTTTTAACTGGTAAATTATGGTACCAAGTTAATACTAAACACTTCCCCAAAACTAGACACAATTTTTTTCAAACGTCCGCAAATTAAAAAGGAGAGGAATGAAGGGTTGGAATTTGGACTGCTGATAACCATAAGAGTTGCTTGTTCAAGTAGAATTTTCGTACTTATACTCGTTTGATGTTTCGTAGTTACACCTTGCACCTTATGATCGGAAATCAAAAATCAAAGATTTCTCACAAATTAGGAGATCTAGGGCCGTAAACATGGAAAAATGGAAACATGATGAATTATAACAACTAAGTGCATTTGTGTTCATGGTATCTTCGTAGAGGTAGTTTTTATTGTCTTCCAAATTATTAATTTATTATTTATTTTGAATTTGGGGCCAGTCCATTTTCTTGTAAGACTTTTTCCTTCTCTTCTATTGTTCAGAAAACGTTTTTGGATGGCAAATTAGGCGCATGCAACTTCTTCATGGTTATATATATGTTACTTTGTCATAACGCAATTAAGTGGTTAAAAATTTATAAAGCTCCAAATTAATAAAGTTACTTGTAAGAACATATTTTGTCCTAAAATTTAAAGAAAGTATAATTAAAAACAAAAATAAAGAGTTGTTTTAAAACAACGCTGCTAGGAACTATCCAAAATGTATTGTCCGGGTATTAGAGAAGCTTGCCGTTACAAAACTCACGTCTCAGATGTCCCTACGTTCTTTGCATTACTCGATCAAATTACGTTTATTTCTTTTCTGCCCATTTTAGGTACCTACACAATTAAACTTTGGATTGAATTGAAACCTCTAAATTTCCTTCCTGCGTAGGGTGGCAATTCAATTTTGAAATAAGAGAAAAACTTAAGTGTTCGGTAATTGGTGATTAAGTATATCCTACGTATCGCTCTGATTGAAAACATCCTTATCTACAATTTACTAATTTTCAGGAACATGTTTTTAAAGTATACACTTTACATGTATGAAATGACATAACATCTAAATATTCCTTCCTAAGTTACTAATTGTAAGTAATTTGTCTAACACATCGCTCAATCCGAGGGATTAAACGATTAATTACTCCTTAATTTATGCCAAACTCTTAAACTGAACGTACTTCCAAGGTGTGGGGCAGAAGTGTTATTCACTTGTTCGATGAACCCGAAACAACAAGCTCCATAAAGTCGCTGAAGGCACCATTGAAATTCGCAAAAACTCTGCAAGATGTCTATAAATAACCGAACAATGCTATTACACCGTAGAAGCACTTCCTAGCCCAATGAAATGGAAAATGAATTTTGAGCTAGTTCATTGGCAAAACGCTTTCATCACGAATGGCCTCAGCATGCGAACATTTCGCGGTAATTTTAATTAGCAATTTTACTCTAGCTCTGGGTGACCCGCGACAGCCACGCACCGGGCGGACCGTGTCCACTATCGCTATCCGCACTCCACCCAATGGGCGAAGTGATCGCCCGCCCCAAAGGCTCTGAATTAATGAGAGCATAAAGAGCACCCCGTGTGCGGTGCGGCACTGCTTCCATGGGATGGGACTGGGAATGGCATTATCCTCTGCAAGGAAACCAGCAGGTCGCGGGTGTGAAGTAAACACTGTCCGCCGAAGGGGTGATTAAAAAGTGCTCGAAGTCGCCAAGCCGTGTTTACCCAAACACCAAGTTGTGTCAACAATTCGCAGAAATTCCCTTAAAATATTTCAGTGCATAACCCCCAAGTCAGCGAATTAATGGGTAAAAATAGAATGATTGAGTGACGAGTACCTTGAAGGGACCGATAGTGGACGGCTCCCCTTCACTGCATTTGATACTCCTCCGAGGAGCTTAGCTCTTGACCCAAAAAGCCAGAAAATTCAGCACCCCGCCGTCCGGTTATTGCTGGAGGCACTCACTGCACTTCAGAGGTCCGTCACTCCGCACCCTCCGAATTCTCGAGAGAGACACTTTATATTAATGCACTCGAAAAAACCATCCAAATCGCATTCCGCGCACTTGAGATCGACACCAACGGATACTTAGAAACACCACCCGGAGCCCAAAGGAGGTGATGCTGTACCAACGGCAATTTACTTTGCCCTTCTCTGAGGCGTTCGACTAAGCTTAACTAACGGCCGTCTGACTTGGCCCGACAGCACCACGTCTTGTCTTAACGAAAATGGGAGACTCGTAAAAACGTTACAGCCGCAGGGCTCCACTTCCTTCCGAGTGACCGGCAGTTTTCGAAGTCAAAAGCTAACTGAACGGCGAACGCGAGGAGGTTCTGGAGGTTTAGCCAGGACAGCGCTCGGCTTGTTTGTAGAGTGTGGTGCGGTGCGGTGCCGTACCAGAAAAGCTCGCTAGATCACCCATCGAGTCTAACCTGCCATTAACGCCGCCAACCAGCTCCCAGGATTTGTCACAGGCGCATCCCTCAAGCCGCTGTCACCCCAGGGGTTGTTGCAGTCCGGCGCTTTATCGGCGGCGCTGCGTGAGCACCTACCACCTAGGGCTCTACAGCGATGGGGGGGGCCTCCCGGGCTTAGCTTTCCGGTCTGAGCTTTTTGTATTTTGGCGTGTGTCGGCCGCAACGCCACAGCCTAGCCACCCCACGGCCCACTGTACGTGAAACGTGTTCCGTGCCGGCGGGTGTGCAATTAAACTTTGTTTCGCCACTTTCCTTCCAAGAACTCTGGGAACGCGCACATGACACAAATATTTCGTGAGCGATGACCTTTGGATGGAGGCGGTTTCTTGCAGTGCGAAAACAATAGAAACTTCGCCAATTCAACCATAGTGCCGCCTCGGCAGTGACGAAGTAATTATTATTATGTAGGTACTCGTTGCATTGCGCGAATTATGCAAGCCGAGGCACAGCATGCGGGCTGATTTAGCGGCTCCGCACGGCGCCATCGAATAATTGCCGATGCGACAGAATGTCTTTGCAACAACTCTCGCAACTTCTTAAGCAGCCTCAGCAGTAATAGACAGACAGGAAGTCCATTCTTGTCGCTTCGTGATACATCTTATGAGCTAACTTACGTACGTTACGTTACGTACTTATCTACAGCTCTACAGATGCACTGCTGTAAGTTGTAGTGCAACAAGGATTTAGAAAGGAACGAAAAAGCTCGAAGCTGGTGTGAAATCAATTCGCTTTTAAATTTATAAGTCCATAAATTTTGGTAAATGTAGCGCATGGAGGGAGCAGTTCCATAAACATGCTGTGTGGATTACAAGATAGCAGCTTTGATGTACAGCTGAACGGTTTAAAGCTTCAGTTCCATGACCTTTTCGCGGTTTGAACTTCCAATGTACGCAATATACGCACTGTGGTGTAACTGGTAAGGGAGTTTTCCTATTAAAATGAATCATGCTCATCGCATAGAATTATGTATATTCTAACAGTATTAATGTAGGGCTCGCAACACCCTTGACTATTTGCTATTTGAATTTCAAATGAGAAAAAATATATTTGAATTCATATTTTTTTTATCACAATCAATAATTTTTTCAGCCTTTTTAAATTTAAGCATTTTCACACTTTAAGTGGCGTAAGGAAATAATGCCTCATACTTTAAGGAGGGAAACTCAGCTCAGCATACGTTCATATGCACTTTGTAGTGAACTTAACTCAAAGTTTTAAATAAGGGTAGCAACGTTATTTTCAGTTCAAAGCACCCGCTAAAGATGTTCCGTATTGTATTGCTACATCATTGAATTACACAAATGTTTAGAACTTTTGGTGATCCCTTGATTTTTTCAAGAAGTATATAAATCGTTTTCGTTGTTTTCTTTTCCGCCCACCAGACATACGGCATTTCAATATTCATCAGACACATCAAAGGACCTTTTCATAATTTTTTAAAGTAATTTTGGAACCAAATTAGAAAATCATCTAAAGGGGTTTATTATTTTTTTGGTTCACAAAATACATGTGTTGTTTTTTTCCGTTCTCTTTGTGTCCACACTTCATTTGAATGAGCAATTTTTCGATCTTTTCGTCACTTATTAATATATTGTTAAAATTTTGGTTGGCGACCACCACCTTTTTTTGCTGAACATCAATTTAAACCAGCAGAAAAAATCGAATCCAAATACCAGAAAGCAATTTAAATGTCACAATACGAAAAGAATTGCATTAATAGAAAACCTCCAAATTATAACACAAGTTAACAAGGCTTTTGTTGTCGATATGTATGTAATCACGTTTATGGGATTTTCTCTACACATTTCGAATTTGAAGACAAAAGATGTGCAATTTTGCAATATTGAATATAAATAAAATAGTGTTCCCTTAAAAATGGAAACCGGAAAAAATTCTTACAAAACAGTCTGATAACCTAAACCATTTTAAAAAACAGACAATAACTGTATATTGAAGAAAACTAGTTATAGAAAAAAACAGAAGTTATAGTTGCATTTTATGGCAATACTCTAGATTTCAGACTTTCGCTTCAACTGCATTAAGGGTTTCTGTAACATTTCGTTATATTGTTTACAAATTTTTTGTGGCAGCTAACATAAGGTTTCCCATATTTTCTTGAAAACCGGAGCTAAAATTTTTTTCAATTCTGTAGCCCACGAGAAAAGATCCCTAATTAGATAAAATCAGTAAAAAATTGGGACATTTTGTGCTGAACGAAAAAGGTCTGTATATTAGTTTGTCGTAAGATCAACGGCTTCGAAGATAATTGCAAAAACTGTTCTCCAATACGGCGGTTAAAGTTGGCGCCCCGCAACATTTTTAGGTTATTAACGACTGGTCAGCCCGTGTATGTGAGGAAATTTTTTCGATTTTCGAATTTCTCACACAAATGCGACTTAATCGTCCCTCGCTTTGGAATGGGTGTTATGGAGAGCTCTTTCCTCGTTCAGGCTGTAAGACTTTGGAATGGTCTGCCTTTAAGTGCACAGACTACGAGCGCCAAGCACTGTCAGTGCGTTAGAAAAACACGTAGAATGCACATACCAAGACTAAAACTTAAACGAAGCTTTACTGTACCTCCGAAATTTGGATAGTTCTTTAGTTTTAGGTTATTTTATTTTCGGTAATATTTCTGTCATTTAATTATTAAATAGTTTGCTGAATTATCGACGTAGTTTATTATTATCTAGCTATCATAATTAAACACATACCGTAAACAGAATGTAAGTCTTGTGTACTATTTACATATAGTACCGAAAAATATTTCCTATTTCACTCAACTTAGGGCTTCCACAAAGCCTCTCCACTTCGAGGCTCTGATGCTAATACACACATGTTATTATTATTATTTTTATAATTTTTTCTATTTGATTCGGCTAAATCGTTACTTGTTTTTGGTATCATGTTTGCGTACTTTCCTGTGTTCGCTGTATTCTTTTAATTTCTCTTTCGACGACCCTGCAATGATAATCCGGTTTTTTATTCCCTGATAATTTGACAGAAAATTAAAATAAATGAATAAATAACTGTTGACAAAATTGTTTGTGTTTTTGTACCGACCCGGCCGCTTCCAGACACACCCCAGAATAAAAGGCTGGCTACGCCAATGCCAATAATCAAAACAACGAAAGCGAATATTGGAGAAATGTAGTAAAAACAAAACAAAGTTATATCGAACTAAAAAAAAAAATTCCAATAACGAGTTCATTGTTCCTAATTTTAATACTAAGAACTGACTAAAGTTAGCCTATCTACCTTCCGGTTCCGAATAGCCCACGCGCAGTATACTCTGACCCTGTTTCCACTTGACAAAATTTAAAAAGGGTAGGCCCCTACTAAAGCATCTGATTTATATTTTAGGAGCTATTTATTCGCTGATTAGTTCTTTTGATATTGTTTGCCGTATTAGACTTAAGATTCTTTAAAATTCGATTACGCTGCTGACCACTGACTCTTGTTTTCAATTTAGGAAATTTGTTTATAAATTAAAAATCGAAATTCAATTTCTGCTACTTTTCGTGCGCCTCCTGCTATTACTCATTCCATTGTTGCTTTTCCCAATTTTCCTTGTTTTCGGTCGGAAATTTGTAAGTAATAAGAAAAAATTCCAACAGTTCGGTAATGGCTCGGCGAAACCTTCAAAAGAAAATACATATTGTGAATTCCTTGCTCTGGGCGAAGTGCAAAATTGTATAAAACATTTTTATCTCGTTCAATTTCCCCACAGTTTTTGCAGGGAAATTGGTTTTGTGATTTTGTCGCATTTTGCCACTTGAAAAATCATAGGGTGATTGCTGTGTGGTTTTATGAGAATGACCTGAAGCTGAAAGCTACACAATGTAACAAGAGGTTGAGAGAATTTCTTACGATTACAGCCCGGTAATTCGGCCATGTCTAATTAAACGCATCGTATAATCCGATGCGCTAATCACGGCGAAGCAGAGGTCAATATCTGTACACGGTTGTGATTTGCAGGCATTTTTAAAATGTTGTTTAATTGCCTAAGTTGCATGAAGAAATAAATAAATACAAATGTACAATATTATGTACATATGTAAGTACATATGTATATTTATACATATTTTACCATTTTTAGGGTTTCGCTCCCTTATGAGACTTTGGTGTCTATTTGTCTGTCTGTATATTACCCCATTTCCCAGTATAATTAGAATTGCTATAAGCCTGAAATTTGGCATCTATTCTCGGCGAAAGAATTTCAGAAATAGTTTTTTATTCACATTAAAATGTAATTAAATCAAGAACTCGAATATTTTGTTTTCATTTTTATATATGTACATATGTATATATCGTGTGAATTATCGTTTTGAGAGGCTGCTTTAAGGATTGCAAAAATACATTTTTTTTGAAATATTTAACCGCATTAGTTTTTGACTTATGCTCAAAATTGTGTGAAAAAATACTATACCACCCTTTATCGCCGATGTGTGTAATCCAAAAATACTAAAACAAATTTTACTGAAATATGGTATGATATATGTACATACAAAGAATAGTTTTTGAAAAAAAACGTCAGTTTTCCCATCAGGCTAAATCCTTAATTGATAGATTATATGTTATTTGTACGAAAAAGATGATGATTTCGAATATTGTACGGAACCTTCGGTGCGGGAGTCTGACTAATACTTAAGCGGACTTGTTACTATTTGTCAGGCTAAAAGATACTCCCATACATAAATTTCCGGGCTATTGGGGATAGATGGCAGTACTCTATAGTCCGGAAAATTTGCTAATCCGCCAGTGTCCTGCAAAAGGTTTGTCGGATTATGTATTGCTAAAATCTGCGGAAAATTTGTTTTTCCAGAGGCACATGCATCTGCCTAGTAATCGCTGCACTTCGGCGAGCAAGCTTATTTATAGCAAGCTATTGCATATGAAATCAATCATATGCAAATCTCTCAGAGTTTATAGGGGCAGTGGAAGCTCCGGGAACTAGCATGCATAATTCACATTGTTGCAGTTTGCCTTGCTAAATTTAGAGGAAGAATGATGCTTACGAGTAAAACTTAATTTACATGAAGAGAAGATAAAAGGGATTTAAATGTACGCAAAATGAAAGGACACTCCGGTTCATGAAAACAACGAAATTAGAACGGAACTAAATAATCAAAGGGTCGAAAGTGCCGCCGCCGGT
The DNA here is from genome assembly GCA_947538895.1 of Neoitamus cyanurus. Lineage (NCBI taxonomy): Eukaryota > Metazoa > Arthropoda > Insecta > Diptera > Asilidae > Neoitamus > Neoitamus cyanurus. Next base: position 51,588,339 of record OX384540.1, read on the forward strand.
GTATCTCCTTGTTCAAATTAAACTACAATCCCAAAATACACGATGAGGGTATATAAAAATGCTTTCTCTCCGCTCAACCTGGCAACCAACCATTATGTACCATATTTCAAAGCATTACCCGTCGAAGCAAAAATTAAAACAATTCCCTGGAATTCGCAACAGATTTTACGAATATTTGCCTTAATCGAGTCCCAAAGGATAATTACAAAGTTAATTACGCCATATGGTGCGTCTGTAGGGGAAGCACATTTAGACAACCTTTTAAATTCATTATTATTATGTCGGTACCTTCCGTGCAGGTCCAGAAAGTGGCTCAAGTGGGATTCAAGCTTGTACTTCCGCTAATATTAATTCAGGCGGAAATGTTTGGTATGCCTACAGAGCCTTTTTGTTGCCGCACAATACATATTCACTGGTGTTTCTTTCCACTTTACGGCGCCGGGCATTTAGCAAAAGAGCTCCCTGTATACAGAAACGACCTTTTCAATGGGTTAGAAAATTGGAGGTGCAAGTAATTTAAGCGCTCTCGTAATTTCGAGCCGACCACCTCGTTCCTGTGCACTCCACGAAGATGGAAAGTAAAAACTCGTAAATAAAACAGAGCGCAGTCATGAAAATTTTAGAGCGGAAAACTCTAATGGAAACGCGATGCGCCACAGCCGGCACGGCGCGGCGGCGATAATATCGAGCACGCCTGCCGTATGCAACCGATACGGGACATAACATAGGGTTTTGTGACCCAGTGCCCGCAATAGCTTAAAAGTGCCCACCAACCTACGGCGGACAGACATAAGCAAGTTGGCGAGGTCCTTGAACGGTAGGATCGTTCCCATCCCTTGATGGCCAAAGCCAGCCAGGAGCCTCCCAAATTGGCGGTGTTCCAGCTATTTGCATTCGATATAATTTTGTCAGTATGCCCGCCAGCTAGTGTACTTGCTTTGTGCTTTAAGAAGCTTTTAAGCGCGAAATATTCGAGGATAAATCAACGCCTGCACCTACGCAAGCAGGGAAGAAGTCTTTACGATCCGCTTTTATTTATAACCAAATTTATGGACTCTAAAAGCGATGCGGAAACATTCAACGCCAAAAATGACCGCATTTCTTAGCTGGTTGTCGAGGCGAGCCCATTTGTAGGCATTGAATCTCCTTTTACAGCTTGATTTGCACAGAGTGACACGAGGGCATAAAACGCCCAACGACTGGAACAAATTAAAGCAGGAGCACGTATCATATGACGGTGTTCAGGCAGGTAATTCCTCAACAGTGTTTAATTAATTCCAGGAATTCTATCGCACCTTAATGGTTAATTTAAGCCCTATACTTAGAATTAAATTGACTACTCCATTTAGGTAAATCGTAGTTCAATCAAATCTGCGGTAGGTATGATTAAAATCAGTTGAATTATGTTTATTACAGTACAGAGGACATCATGCTGGAACTGTTCTGTCGGTCAATGTATTAAATATATGTGAATTGTGGTAATGATATAGCCATCAATTTAAAGGGAGCAATTTTACTGCTAATGTGTTTTGGCACGTTATTCATGCAACGGAGCTACTATACATATGAATACATATTGTACATATAGGCAGAACCTATGGGAGTTTTGGGACTGTGATGCGCAGTGTGATTCATACAGATCGTTTCATATGTAGATTTTTACCCGACTGCTTCAGAAGGGGATTATGTTTTTCGGGTGTATGTTTGTATATACTTGTAGCCCAAACGACTTGATGGAAGTGAGGTATCGTTAGATTCATCTTAATCATGGGAGTGCCGCCGCCAACAGAAATTTTTTTTTGTCTTCACAACTCCCATTGATATGGGTATCAAATGCAAGGGTTTGACGAGTACACTTCGATAAACTATGTGACGTCATTCTAAATCCAACATGGCGGATTACATTGTTCTTAATATTCCTCATGACATAGGTTTCAAATGAAAGAGTTTGACGAGCATAATACGATAAGCTATGTGACGTCACTACCATAATATAACAAAGACAATTTCTGGACGTAGATGTAATGCAATATTACTAATTAGGTGTAAGAGCTGCCTGTTTGAATGATATCGTGACGTTACTTACCTACTCTATATATTATCTGGAACTAAGAATTGCGAATAATAAAAAGAAAATATTATTAAGAAATAAACAAAACACCCGACTCCAAAGCACGAAATCATTTTAATATTTTAAGTAGGTAGGTTCACCTGTGATCAAAGGATAACAGAAAAAAAAGTGCATCCCCACACAGATATTTTGCGCTAGTTTTCGGGTATGTTTCAATTTGTTCCCTAGTAAAATATAATACATATATTATGAGTCCTCATTTGCATACATTTCTGCCTCAAACAGATTGCATCACACCAAAAATTTAAGCGTGACGCAATTATAATACAAACATATTCGCGTTCTGAAAAGCATTGAAATGAGGCAAATATAATAGCAAAATATAACAAATATCTTTGAACGTTTAGTTTTTGGAATTGATGCACTATTATAATGCAAAGCATTTCATAATTTTTTTTGACGTATTGAATTATGTTTGCGCAAAAACTGCTTCCTAAAAAAACCCAGGCAAAATAAAAGTCGATGTTGGGACAAAATCCTAGTGGAATTTTTCTTTCGGGATTTTCTTTATTTGGGCAGTACCTAGAAATATATTTTCTCAAAATTCCTAAATGAAATCATGTCGACGTTGCACATGCGCGAAGGTCAAAGATCGCAAACATCGTTTTTCTCGATATTATCTCGTAAACTATTAGCTTTACGTGAATTTTCGCCATTATAAAATTTGTTCCCCATCAAAATCTAACTATAAATGGACTTATACAAAATTTACGTACCACTAATAGTCCTCGAGATATCAGGCTGAGAAAAGGTGGAACAAGGCGCATACTCCATTGCATAATTACGTAAATGTATATGTAGGGTGTTTCATATAACGCATGCAGACATGAAGCGGGTGATAGATCTCACCTAACCAAAGAAATAATTGTACAGCGGGGAGGGTGTCATCTCAACCGTTTTCGAGTTACAGGGTGATTCATAAATCTGGGAAGCACATTATTACCTTAGTTTCATCTTCTTATGTACTCAACGTAGCGACGCCAAACTCACAGCAAACAACTACCATCTTAATTTGCTTTCTAAAACTGCCACCAACGTTGATCTACCTATATCGCTGCAGATACAGTTACTTTCGAAAGTAAAAAAAATGCTCGAAAATGTCCTAAAATTCATTTTTTCCCACATTTACTGCGAAATTAATGTAATTAATACACTTCTTTTTTATTTTTATTAAATGACCCATCTTGTTGCCTTTCCAAAGAGGTACAACACGTTTCACAATTAGGATAAAATACGATCTGAACTGCGGCCAATGGAGGAAATTGATGTGACATATATAAGAATTTTAAGAGATGCGGGATAGGAATGTCGAATAAATCAGTAAGTGAAATTATTTTCCAGTGGAACGTTTCATCTACATATATACATACATGTGTATATATTAGGTCCGCAACTAAGTTCTCGCTGTTTTTTTTTATGAATATAAAACTTTATTATGAAAAAATGGTTACAAATGAGTTATTCAAAGTACTGCCCATCGCTAGCGACAACCTTTTCCCATCTTTCTGGCAGAGCTCGAATACCGTCACGGTAGAAGTGTTCGTCTTTTGAGGTTATCCATGAATCAAGCCAATTTACGATGTCGTCATATGAACGGAACTCCTGATTAGTCAGAGCATGTGCCATCGAACGGAATAAGTGATAATCGGACGGCGCAATATCTGGGGAATATAGCGGGTGGGGTAGGACTTCCCATTTGAGTGTTTCTAAGTAGGTTTTGACGGGTTTGGCAACGTGAGGCCGATCGTTGTCGTGCTGTAAAATCACTTTTTCGTGCCCTGATCGTATTGTGGCCGCTTTTCGCGCAGTGCTCGGCTCAATCGCATCAATTGAGTTCGATACCGTTCCCCAGTGATCGTTTCGTTCGGTTTCAACGTCTTTTCAGCGTTTTCGAAGATTTTCGGCAACATCAAAATCACCGTCTTTGAAGCGACGGAACCAATCACGGCACGTTGTTTCACTTAGAGCAGCATCTCCGTAAACTTTTTGGAGTTCTCGATGCGCTTGAGCCGCCGTTTTCTTCGAATGAAAAACGAAAAGCAACACTTCCCCGCAAATGACGATTATTTGGCACATAATCAGACATTTTCACACAACCAAAAGTATATGTTCCAAAAACAAAATCACAAATGTATCAAAGCGGCTTGCTTACCATATGTCTAAGCTTGGTTCATGACGTTTTAGTAATGCTATAATCGACCAACTCTTACTACTGGAGCCATCTATTGAAAAACAGCGGGAACTTAGTTGCGGACCTAATATATTAAAATATATAGCGCAATTCTCTACCATCTTTATTGAAAAGATGAAAGCACTTTCGAACGCTGAACTCATCCAACAGAAAGATGTACGAACTCTGCTAGGAACACCGAAAAAATTGATTACAAAACCAATTAATCCCGGGAAATATTTCCTCTTTGATATCAAATAAAATGTACTCAAGGCTGGGCCAATATAGGAAAATTTGCGCTATGTATTTTAATCAATATTGGAATTAATGGATTTTCCTTATCCAAATCGTTCGGATTATGTAATGGCATCCTTTACAAATAAAAGCCCAATGTTTACAAACAGCACCACAAAGCTCCTATTATCGCGTCGCCATCAAGGTTAAAAATCGGTATACTTTCGAAGCAGTAGTACGCTTTTATTCCATGAAATATCACAAGGAGTTTGGGCCACACTACATATAGGAGTACTTATTACAAGACATCACGCGGAATTCTTTGCAACAATTGTCGACATATCACAGCAGTTCCCAAATGTTTTATCGACTGTTATTCGAACTATAGAACAAAGTCGAGTGCTTCTTACTAAGAATGGCTGCAATATTCACTTCTAAATAGGTGTTTCTAAGAAAACTCAGATCGTGGTAAAAACTCAGTCTTGCAATTGATTGTTCAATACAGATTAAAGATAACAATCGATGAAATGCACAGTCTGCTGCGAAAAGGCGGCGAATAACCATTCATTCCTACAACTCAAAAGAAACAGGCACTTTTAGGGGATAACTGTCCGCTAGAAGCGATGACTGATGAGTACGTAGATGATATACTACCTCCGTACTTCCGAAATCATTCAATTCTTTAACGATTCTAAACTACTTCTAGAATGTAGAACCACATTGTACATATAATAGAGTATATTAATAATCAAACATTGAAAACTCCTTGCAACAAAATCCGAAAATTTTTAAATTTCAAACTGTTGACACCACCATATCAGCACCCCTGAAATCCATCAGAAAACCATTTGTATGAAAACCCAGGAGCACCAAGTGCTAATTTTCGTCGCTCTCTATACAATTTCAAACGTTTTACTGAAAACAATATATAATATTAAGACGTCCCAACATAGTAAAAGCGCGTTTCCAATACAGCGTGAAGATTCGGATTTTTTGCTAACTCCACACGGAGTTGTATATTTTGTCTCCTTAAAAATCTCGCTCCTGGGCTGGCAGCTGGCGCAGTAGTCCCAGTCCTAGTATCGTGCTGGTTCCGATAACGGGCGCTAAAAATTGAGCATGCATATCACCATGTTGATAAAAGCAATTTGTGCACAAGCTACTATCTAATTGCAAAATTGAAATCAACTTAATCTGCAATGATTATAAAAGTTTAAATTCATGAATACTCTGCAATTGATTTTTGCATGCAAGTTTGAATTCATGAAAACGGTTTGAATTGCAAGATTTGTAGCAGACAGACAACAAAGCAAGTTCAATAAGAACTTGTAAAAATGGTCAGAAGCAATTAAGGAAGGAACTGGAAATTAGGATATCAAATGCAATATCTTAGAACGAAATTAAATATTTATTTTCTTCAAAACAGTATTGTCGGGCTGTGTCGCTAAATAAGTATAACTGATAAAGTTGAACTAATAGATCACGCGTTTCGCCAGCGAAAACTGCTTAGAGGACCGCTGCACTGCGTCAATAAAGCACACAAAACGTTTATAAAAAAAGGACTTTATACAAAAAATAACAGAAATAAATAGTTGTGACTGATCGGCTCCCACCATAGTGGGACGGAAATACTATCAAAATGTCTTTATGTCATTAAAAGTAAAATCCCGGCACGAGCTATTTCCTCCTCAGAAGAAAACGCTTCTGAGACCTCAGTTAAGCGCCGAACTAACACCTTTCGTCCCGCTTTCAATGTTTCTTTCATACTTTTACAGGATTTTAACAATGAAATTTTCACCAAGCATTCTAGGAGGATTTCTCAAACATTTTAAGTATTGTTGGATCAGTCGTTATAATCTAGGGAGCGCGTAAAGGTTCAGTGACTCGTCCGTTCATCGTCGTCAGAGTCGGACATCGAAGTTTCCGTCCGTCCGTTTTTGTTGTACAATCTCTTTACAGGTGGTGGCGAGTAGGAGCTAGCATCACGGAAAATAGAATCGTCTTCATCATCATCATCACCATTTTCTGATCCGCTGGGACTGCCAGGCGGACTCAATGCTTGCATGATTTTTCCCTTTGATTCATTCCAGATATGGGTGAGTCGCTCCCGTCCAAACAGCAGCAGGAAGGCATCAATGATTTCCCGAGATTTCTCCTCCCATTTCATTATGATATCTCCTTTGACTTCATTCATGACTCGTTTGCCTCGGTCTTTCAATTCATCCATTTTGTTCTGGAGACGGAATTTCTTCTCTGACAGGAATGATACGTTAAGCTCTTTAGCGGAATATCCTCTGGCTAGGTTACGGCGGACGTAAATATCGTAGTCTTTTACTATCCGTGCGACAATATCGGATGTTGACACACCTGTAAAATGGGAGTATCTGGGTTAAGGAAGCTCTTGAGGAAGCGAAGCTAAGTATTTTACCTTCTGTCCTTTCTGTCGCAACAAACATGCCTTTCGCTTTGAGTGGAGCATATATGTCGTCCATGCCATCTGCTGTGTAGGGAATATCGTCGTGTGCAACAAAATCAATTTTGTGCTCTTCTATGAATTCTTCTGTGAGGGACCATGGTGCATCTGGCACTACCTGTAATAGATGAATAAAAATGTTTAATACGACCTTAGTAATCATTTTGTGTGAATTGCAAAAGGTATCATATCAACTGGAGTTACGGAAACATTGTTTGTCTAGCTTAGTTTTATTAACTAATGCTTGATGGAGAATGGAGGACTAACGTAATAATATTAAAAGTGCTTTGAAGTGCTTTGCCAAAAATGCTACTTAGTACTATAAACGATATTTGTATAATGGAGTGTCAAATCCCTAAGCAATGTTCATAGTTCAGCAGTCGTGTACATTTCACTAGTGCTGATTGATTTATGTGGAGATCTCTTCGATTGACAGAATTAGTTCAGGATTTTATTTTTATATTCACCGCGATTTTGTTTATGCATTTAGCTGAATTTTGCGGAGATGAAAGCTGAATTCAAAAATAAATGTTCTCCGGATATAAAATGCTATTGATACAAATGATTGCATGCTTTATTTTCTGGTTCCATGATTACTTTTTTAATTTACTTATCGTGTTGCCATAAGCCAATAGATTCAGTTATTCCAAAGTTCTTAAAGATCTACTAAATTAAACAGCTGCCATAAGCAAAATAATTGTCACTTTATACTGAAAATGTATATGAAAATCAAATACAGCTCCACAAACCTAGTGGAAAAAAAAATATCATTTCGTTAAACTGCTTCGTTTAAATAAAGAAAATTGCGGAAACTGTTTGAGCAACAGTAAATATGAAATCGGGGTAATTCGGGTTGGTCTTATTATGTGTCCCGTTTATTGGCGTCAGTTTTTTTTTTCGAAAATAAATATATAATCTTAAGAACACACCCTACAATTGGTTTTACAGCCGAATCAGTGAGGCGATGTTCGGCAATCCGGCACACAGAAAAAAAACTTTAAGACTTCACGACGGCGTTTTTTTTCATATTATGTGTTTTTATATAGCTTGTGAGTCACCCGATGGCTCACGCCGTCGCGAACGTGTCAAACACGTTTTCCCGGAACCATATTTTTTGGACTGGATGATATAATAATCGAAAAAGCCAAAGCCGTCAATTTCTTTCTTAATTACTCAGAGTCATATAGAGTAGAAGATCGTAAACTGGCCGTGACATTTGTGTCAAGCTAATTTAAGTAGAACATTGCATAGGGTTTTGAAATTTAAGATAAATTGAAAAATTTATCAAAACCACCTCGAGTAGTATTCTCTGAAGCTTAATTGTTCATCGAGGCGTTGCATTCTTAAATTTATCCGTACTTTTTTCACTAACTTTACCCGCATCTCAAATTATAATATGTAATGCTCTTAATATAATAATTATAATCTACATGCACATCTTTAGGCTCTGAAGGTAGTCATGAGAACCGACGTAGCGTTGGCATTAATATCTCTCGACAAAGTGATACTCTTCGTTCAATGAAATTGTTGCAATTGTTTGCGGTAGAGATTGCGGCTAGTCACAACAATAAATCAGTTTTACTTGGATTCATAATCGCAAAAATTAAGCAAAAACACTTCTGAAGTGTTTATTACGACGCTAGCAACTAATAATGTTAAAAAGTGATAACGGATAATAATATGGAAAAATTTCACCAAATAGTAGGACTGATAAGTGAATCTCTACATAAATGACCCGAGAAAGGCCATTTGCCTTGCAAATATTTACATAAGTTGTTTTTTTTAAATATCGAATAATAATGCTTACCTCATCGACATATCGGCAATGTCTGACAGCCTCATACCGCTCTGTGTCGGTCATCACAGTCCTTCCCTTCTTGCTATGAGTGAGCTCATCACTACACACACCAACAATTAGATAGACGTTTGGGAAAAGGTTTTTAGCCTGTGGGTGAAATTAAATGTTCACTTTCCGAACTCTTTTGCAATTACAGTAATTAATCGTACCTGCATCAGTTGTCTGGCATGCCCCTGATGGAAGAGATCATATATTCCATCTGCATACACTCTGACCTTCCGTGGCGTCGTTCCCGACTTTGCCATTTGATAGGTGATTCTTCTGCTATAATCACAGTTCTTGCATTCTGTAATTGCGTCTGAGTTGGTTGAGAGTGGCGCGGGTTTGCAAATAGTCTAGAAGGTAAATCAAAATTAATGACTGCAAGAAAATTAAGTAAATGAATTAAATAATGAAAGGGCATACTGCCTGGGGATCGAATTGGTATAAAACTACATCTTGTAAAATCGATTTCACGCTCATATTTTAATAATTAGGTAAAAATAAAAAATTAATAAATCAAAGGTTATTAAAAAATATTTTGGCGACTATTACAGCACATAATTCAATGCTTACTAAGTTTATGAGCATTTCCAGTAGGACTTCTGTCTCCCTAAACGGAAAAACAAGGGAAATGGAGCGGAAAATATCTATGGAATGTGCCATATTTACAGTGCTTACATCATGCTTATTTTCTACGGAAAACAGCCAGAGATATTTTTCTCAATATAGGAATTCCACAGTTGCCATTTTTATCGAAAAAAATCAATCACAAGTCAGCGGGGTTACCCATACTTATTATTGATCTTTTAAGACCAGACAGAGTTTGGGAAATCATGCCATTGATGTACTCCGAGACAGGATTGATTCATCTTTAATACTAAAAATAAATTTCACATTTATCTGTCCACAACCGAAGCTATAAAAAATCAGATTACACAAAAAAAATTCATTAACATTTGGAGCGGAGAGTTTTATGTGTTTATCAAGCATATGCATATAGCTAATCAAATTTTGGATGACCATGAATTAATCTCAATGCGTTTGTTCGTCCTTTTTAACTTAAACAGGAGTATTAATGATCGGGCTACTAGACAGCAAGTAAATTTAATCTTTGAGTCCTGCTAAAAACTACTATAAAATTTGCCTTTTTTGCATATCAGGTAACGAGGACGAATCCGCTGGATTGGTTGGAATGTTTAGGATATTACGCAGTGCCGAGCACTCTGACATTTCCAGCCTGCTTGTGAACTTACTGTGACCCGACGGATTTGAAATCCAGCGGATTCGACAATATCCCCCAACAACTTAATGATTGTGAACAATTTCTCTACTTTTATTTTGTCACACAAATGTGAAAAAACGAAAACTGTTTAGATAAATACCTTTTTTAGCTTTCGATTTCTACAGAAATTCACCGTTTACCAAACTTTTAGTGCCAATTGTGCTTACAGATTGATATACAAATTAAGTGTAAATAATTAGTTGTGATATTTATAATCCCAATGACCTTTATTTTAGTTGACTCGGGTGCGGGCACATTACGAAAATGTTTATTTATCTTTATGGTTCTCAAACAAAGCTTGTTAATTCAAACAAATAGTGCTCCATGTCGTTTGGCGCTCACATATTTTACAAAGTGTCCAAATATTTATATGCTGTATGTATGCATGTAGAAACGATTGTCCTATTTTATGCAGTATGTATGGCTCTCAAATTATAACATTTACATACGTGCATAGCATGTACATCGAAAGTGCTTCACACTCTTCCATGGATTAAATGACAAAAATTTGCATTTGGAATCCCCTGACAGTCCTTCTAGCTATAAAAGTCAATGGATGATAATCTCACAATGGCCTTTGATGATCGTCATATACATTTAGAAATTTCATCTAATAAGAAGGTTTATTTAAGGGCGAATGAATTACGGTTAATTAAGTTTATGTGGTCTATACATTCTGAATGAAATTAAGGATCTTATTTAGGCTCAGAATTGGCCTTGATTCTATAAAGGTTTTACTTTCAGGCTCCATAGAGGAAAAGAATACAGTGATGGTGTGACATGTCATGTTCGAGAAGAGGTCAGGTTCTAATTAGTTTATTAGTAAAATGTAAAGAAAATGAGTTTCGGATTCAGGGTATCAGAGGCAGTTAGTTTTTATTGGAGAAGAAGAGGAATCTGCATTCAATAGGAGACTTCTTAGGCGTATAAAAAATGGTTTCCACTGTAATTTTTTTGTCACTTTCCATTTTATATCTATGTAGTTGCCATATTAAACTATTGCCGCAGTATCGCATAGGGATTACAATAAAATGTTGCATTAAAGGCGGCATATATCTTTCTTGCTTCGAATAAATTGATGTATTCCCATATTTAAAATTTTTAACCATCTCTACTTGGTAATTCTGTTAATATTTCTTTAAGCAATTGTTAAACAATTGTCAATAACGATTTTTTTATACTTAATTATCAGATTTTAAACATATAAAAGTCTTAAACGAAATAACAAACGGTAAAAAATTAACAGTTGATTAGATCTATAAATAGGAAAGGTAGCGGAAGCATATTGCAAACTAGTCACGAGGTATGAGCCTCCAAAGTGCTCATACCTCGTGACTAAAACATCTACTTAACAAAAATTTATATGACATATTTGATTGCATATTAAAATGGGGTACGTGTACCCCAAAAAAATCTGTTTACAGTTTCTTTTCACTTTTGCCTTGGAGGATCTTCCTGTGAAAGTCATTCCAACCTTCAAAAATATAACCTCCAAAGGAATTTTTAAAATTTCAAATATTTACAGAGTTATAGCTATATTACTGACACAGCGAGTAAACCGGACCTGCTACCAGCTACAGTAAATCGAACAATAGGCGGTAGACGTTCCCTGACTACCTGAGGGTGAATTATCCTACAGAAAGTCTTTTATACACCCACCGTGTGCAGTGCAGCTCAATTTGCTCTGAGCTATCGTAGAGTACGTACTCTGTGTGTGTGCAGTTCAAATATAAAAAATTGTGAGTGGTGATGTAAGTACAGACTGCCTACAACTTTGCTCAAATCTTTAAACGCGTTTTTCTCGAAACTTCTTTTTCCAACACGTCTGACGCGATTTCTCAAGTTCTAATGAAGCAATTAACTTGAAATTTGGCGTGGAACTTCTTTATATATCCCTATATCGTTGGAACTATAATTATGTAACATTTTTTTTTCTTTGGTATTTTAAAAAAATTCAAAACTTTGAAAAAAAGGCCCAAAAATCACAATTTTTCAAACAACCGCCATTATGTGGAAACACTTTTTTTCCCATTTCCATAGTTCGGACGATTGCGAAATTATTACAGATTAAGAATCTTATTGTTTTTTTTAAAGATCACCAGAAGGGTTGGAATCATGTCAAGAAGGACGCACCCATATTTTTCATCCCCCCCACTTTACCAGCCTGTAATTTTTCCCAATTATTAATTTTTATTTTTTTTAAATTTCCTAGAAAATCCTAGACTAGAATACCCCCTTAATAAATTCAACATCCTTAAAAGTGTTTTTATCTAACTGGGCATTTTCGTGAAAAATAAAAATTAGGCAGGGAGGACTAGGCACTCTTGAACTACATACACGAAGCATATAATAAATTTTACCAAACTAGCTCTTTGCACCCAACAACTGTATTCTGCTGAATGGAATGCTTTATCTACGTGGCTTGGAACACAAGATCTTGAAATTCTTAAGGAGAGTGTCCTAACCCAACTAATCTAAAAAGTAACTAATTTTGATGTCGATTTGTAAAAAAACTAAACTAAAACTGCTCAGTATGCGGTTTTACATTGTAACTATACCTATTATAAAGAAAAATATCACAACGAAAATTAGTTGCTTCTTCGGGTCATCACAGTATCCTAACCCGTTAACTATGTAATAAATTTATAGGTACCTGCTGAACGAGGTATAAAAAAAATGAAATAATGAAATACAAAATATGCAAAAATAATAACATCACGTCACTTCTCAATCTATATCTGGAAGTATGGGTCGACTTAAAGCTTTTTAATTAAGACCGAGAGTGGATGTATCTACGAGTGCAACAAGGGTCAACAATGTTGCAAAGATTAATTTAACTTCACTTAAAAACACGAATTCAAGGCCTTTTATATGGGAGATTATCAACTTTTTTCTTAAAGTAACCAGAAGTAGCAAACAACCTTAAAATATGCTATAAATTATTGGAAATGATTCCCAAGGATCATGATACTTCCGATTAACTCTGATAAGGGAGTTACTGAACTCGAATCCTTATCAAACTCAGCTCAAACAGTCGCTCACAAGTCGGCATTTTTTGCACTCTCATCACCTCCACGTGATCGAGATTTTTCAATGGCTCAAATAAGTTTATATGAACTAACGTAGCAGTTACTCAGATAACCGAAGCAAAAAATCATCAAATTAAATGCTTACTATGTGCATTGTGCAGCTATCAAGTATCACCTACGGGGGAATTTTAAAGTGATCCTCATTATCTCGATAGCTGTTGCAAAACTATTAATCCACACATCTACCCGTCGTCAGCGTAAAAAGCAATTTTCAATGGATGTGTAAATTGTGATAAGAAATTCCAGTTCGCAATGAGCTTCCTCTCGTCTCCGGCATGAGATAAGCCAAAGTGGGCTGATCAAGTGCAAAGTGTACACTCATTGTGAGCGCCGCCGTAGGAAAATCTGCTGAATGAATCATTTCCTATCGAACCATTCAGTGACGCGTCAGCTCTGATAATGCTTATTGCATTTCAGCAGTTTTTGGAGTAATTTAAAAAACCAAAATAGAAACACCGCTTCGTTCATGCAGACGTAATCAGCGGAGTAGGCGGGAGGCTTCCACGTAATTGCTTCCAACGTGGAGGCTAGTTGGAGCATATTCGATTCACGTCTGCGGGTATGAATCGTCGACCAAGAATAACATCTGAAGATCTCTTTGAAGTATGGCTGGAATCTGAAACTTTAAGCTGTATGCGTACGCTATCTCAGCTTCAAGAGGAAAATCTAAAGCACCCAGTTTCTGCGTCCTCGTGATTATCGAATAATGGTGCTATCGACCGAGAGGCTACAATATAATTAGAGCAGGCATCACGCCACTGTGCTCGGTTAAGGTCAGGGCAATCGTAGTATTTAAAACTTGGGGGCATTTGTGCGCTAATAATGAATCTGATAAGATGTCTGGAACTAGATGAATTACTTACCGCCAGCTCAACAGAACTGCTGTTCGGCTGTTGAGGACACGCTTCCTGTGACATGTCGAGAGAATCGTGCAGCTTTGGTGTAATACTCAATTTACTATCTTTGGTTCCATTAATATAGTTTGATGAAATACCGTTGGTGTTGATATCATACGGCCGCTTTCGTGACGTGGGGTGATTCGAATTTGATTGGGTCGCAATAGCCGATGATGCCATATCTCGATGCCGGCAGTTGGGTGACTTGAGGTATTACTGGGTGTGTTGCTTGGCGTTGCGCGGTCTAGTATTCTGGTTGCCTCAAATCATATGATTGACCTGCAAAAGACAAGAGGACAAAATGATTATTGCTCGTTGTCGACTACGGGTTTCTCTTAATTGAAATGCATTCATTTTGTCTACTCATTACTGTCTGAAATTATTAAGTGAATAGAACAATCATGCGTTTGAAATTGCGAGATCTATCCTTCATGTGACTTTTCCCATCATTATCACGTGCTAACACACTGAACGCGCGAAGTTACTAGTATATTGTACACTGTAATTAAAACCTGATTTAATAAATGGGTGACACACAGAGCTAAACCGAGTTTTTGTCTTTTGAAAATTACCGACCAAATACTTCATAAACCATTTCCAAGATATTGTACATAAGAATGTTAATGTTCTAAGACAGATAGAGGTACATAAGTACCCTTTAATCTTATGTTTCACTTTATCTAAGTATTTAGACAAACTTTGAAGAACTCAATCGCTTAAAATTCCACTATTGAGATGGGAAAATGTTTAGGACCGAAAAACAATATTTTTATGATACCACTTCAGATAATCTGGTGCATGGGAATTTTCTATTTTTTGCGTTGAGAATACGGAGCCTGGACAACTCATACTATTTCAAAGCCCCTAGCTTGTGCATTTTTAACATTCGTTTAAATAAACAAATAACTTATCGATTTGGCTAAAACATTCTTTTCCTCTGGCAGGAAAAACGGTTCCCTCAATGTACGCTTCGTAATTTAGAAAATAAAACTTTACATTCACAATTACTTCTAAAGTGATTTTTAAATAAACATGAAATGTTTACATATCGCTACAAAAAGCATACTCAGTCTCTCTCGCAGATTGTATATATTTAAAAGTAAACAAG
Source organism: Neoitamus cyanurus (assembly GCA_947538895.1). NCBI lineage: Eukaryota > Metazoa > Arthropoda > Insecta > Diptera > Asilidae > Neoitamus > Neoitamus cyanurus. Next base: position 51,603,562 of record OX384540.1, read on the forward strand.
AAACGAGTTTTGGACTGAACAGTCGTCACTAGCAGAGCAATATCCAAAGTGTGAATCGTCACAGTTGTATATTTATTTTAAATTATTATTGATAGACATTTTTTTAATGTCACGTTTTCTCAAGCCCGTTGATTGTGCGTCAACGCCACTTCCATGCAATTCTCCTTAATAGTCAGTGTAATAAAAAGAAAAAAATTATCTTTGAGAACATAAATAATTTACACCAGAACTTGCGACTCCTGACAAGCATGTGCCAGGTTCAAAAATAGACACAAGGAATACTTCCCCGAACCGATTGGCTGCATTTTTCGATGTTTACAAGTGGGGAATACTCATTTATCACCTGTTAGCGTCCGTGGCGTGTTCACCTGACGTCAGAAATCACCTCATTGCTTTTTCTCTAGTAGGCGTGATAAGTGGTCATTGTGACTGTAAAAGTTTATAAATATTTCCGTTATCGAATAGGTGAATTGTGTCTAAATTCGGTCTACTGCGTTTTTATGTAATCGTCGCCGACTCGTTAGTAAATCGATTATCAGGCACTTCTGAGTAATGAAAGCCAGTTGATAATGGAACAAGTTACGGAAATGTACCTTCTTTTCTGAAGTGCCGGCTATTGGGTGATAAGAAATCATCCGATCAACACAATCACTCGGGACGGGATGTCGGACTTTCTATAGAGATATAATTTCTCATGATTTTATTTGGAAAAAAATTTTATTCCTGCAATTTTGGACAAATAAATTTTTTTAAATGAACGAGTGCATTTCAAATAACCGCTAATAACAGATGTTTGTAATTTTTCCTTGATGATCAGATAATCTCTCATAATTGCAATTCTAAGCCCCTTCGGTCACTAAACTTTTAAAAATAAAATGTACCATTGATTAACGATATAATTATGTATTTCCGTAACGTGACTGATCAGTATGTATTTACTATCGAGTCAAATGAATCAAGTAATGAGCAAAGGAGCTTAAAACAATTCTGCATATGAGAAAATTAAGCTTTTAGCAATATAACGTTACGTTTTCTTTTTCTTTTGAACTTTACTATGGTGTCTGTTATTGTATTGTATATTGTAAACAATTGTAAATATGACTATACTAAAACTGACATCAAATGCAAATTCGCAAATTTTAGCTAAAGCTCGCACTATTGTTTTTCATGTCCATTTTGCTTTTTTAAGCTATAAGACCACGTATGTATATTTTTTGAATCTTATAGTAATTATGGTAATATAAATAAAGAATTTCCAAACCAAAATGGAGCAAATTGTAAATTAGGATTGCTCAGATATAAACAAAATCACACAAAAAAAAACTGGAGAATCCTTTCTTCAAGATTACTTTTTAATTGTTTTTACTGAACCAATCTAGATACTTTTAATCTAATAGCAACAAAATTTAATTTATAATGATTGCAAAACCTTTTAATCCAGCAGATAATTTATTATAATCGAAACCAATTTCGATTAATAGCTCCAATGTTTTAGGGTGAAATTCAATGAACACGTCAGGTGTATGAATTTGCATTTATATTTTTAAATTAAATGAAATCTTGATTGTGAAAGCTCAAGTCAAATTGACCTTACACACAAAAATTTCATCGTTTCTAGCGTGAATTAATATGAACAACGCGCTATTTTGCTAACCGATTGTTCAAAATATGTTCACTCCAGTCGAAACATCAACTCAATCTTCAAACACCACACATTGGATTGTATAACGTTGAGGCATCCATGAAATTATTTTGCATTATCAAGTTATTTGACATTGCGACATTAACATATAATGCGATACAGCAGAAAATAATTTTTAAATTAGTGGTGATTATGCAGCTGTTCTAGGCATGACATATTTTTATTTATTTTAGAGGCTATTAGGTATCCCGTCACAATATGTAAATATAAATTCGAAAAGACTGCTCTTTACGTTAGGCATTAATTTAACTGGAAAAAGCGGTACACAAATGAAAAGACTTTTACTTTAACGGAAAGTAGGGCTCTTTAGAATCACAAAATTAAAATAATACATATGTATCTAAAATTAGCCTTTAATTAAAATCATTTGGGTTTATGTTTCTTTTCTTAACTGAGGTGTGCAAGTGTAGAAATTGTGGTTTGAACAAAAAAATTAAACAGCTTTCTTTGATTGAATGGGCTTATGACAATTTTTCTGTAACTTTTTGAGTTTAATTTCAGTTACATATACTAGACGGGTAAAGCAAATAATTTAATACTTAGTAAGGGTGATCTCAGAATACAATGGGCTCGATGTAGGCTGAGTGCACGGGGCCATTTTATGAGGAAATAAGTGAGTTATTGATTTATATAGCTTGGTTGAATGTGTTTCTTTGAGTGACCAAGTTTGGAAAATATTTTCTTATTTTTCACACCATAAAAGTCTTATTTATTTATTAGGTAGAAGCTGATCAAGTTTTCTGGTCCTTATTTGTAAAATATTAAGCTATACTTTTATAATACTGTTTGGGCAATAGGCAATTCCGGATTGAGGTTATTTTACTTTTTTTGCACCACTAAAACTATGTGACAACTTGCATTGTTATGTTGGAGGAACACCTCTTCGAATTTTTCGAAACGCGGATCGTTTGCGTTGGATTTCCCCATTTAAAATATGCGATCGTATTAAACTACTCAATTCAGCATTTTTCCATTTGGACGAAGCTTTTAATGAATCCTTACAAATCTATTTTGCAAGCAAACGTTGTTCTACTGCATTGGTGGTTTCAACGTCGAGATCGTTTGTGCATTTTATTCTTTTCACATCTTCCAATATAGACGATTTGAGATACATATAACATACATACATCTGTGAACAACGTCGGCCAAATTCTTTTCACTCAACCCACGGTAGACTACTTTTGCACTAATAATAATACGTAATTCCAATGAACAGTGTTATGGTCTAGCGACACTCAATTCGTGTTTGAGACTTAAATCTGCCCCACGTTACACGTAGGTGAAAAAACCTTTGCACAGAGCGCAGAGAGAAGCACTAACTTGTTCACTTCACATTTTGTGCGCACATTATGAAGGTAGGTATGTCAGACTTGCATTATTACCCTTTTGAAATTTTTAAAAGTAAATGCCACAAATGGACTCTGTCTGTTGCTATGAGTAACTCTGTAGAAACTAACTTTAAACCGGTCGACGAAAGTATTTGCATGCCAAAAAATCCGACCGACTTGGCATCTACTTCTCGTTTTTTGAACCTGTTACTGGGTGATAAGAGTGAAGTTTTAACGGCGGACGGGCTGGTTGGTTGAGATAGTATTTAAAAAAAAAACGTATTTATTTTTGGAACCTAAAACTTTTTAGTTTCTCAATGAAAAACAAAAACAAAAACTCTTCTGCAAGTACACACTTGCAAAAGTCACTTGCACGAATTGGCCTTCATTAACAGGAAAATTACAATTCCCGCAACAATAACGTGCCAGTCACAAACTAATTAAACGTAGATGCTAAGATTCAACAATTGTTGTACCGTGAAAAAAGAGTGCAAGTTACAAAGATTATTATTTCAATATTACGTAATACAATTGTCAGTCCATCTAGCCGCAGTATTTCTAAAGATGATTTTAACCACAGCAAATATTAGATAAACATTTTCGAAACATTCGAAAAGATAATCGCCGGATCACCCATAACACGTTTGCGCTCAACTCATTGCGTGACCCCCATACGAATGCATTTTAAAGAAGACATTTGGAATGTTAAAAGAGTCAAGTTCAATGTTCACCAACCACATCTTGCAAGAAACTCTCGTCAATCAAACATTAAAATCAAATATCGCCTCTCCTAAGAAGCTGCTAAGGTGAAAAATAGTTATCGACTGATCAGCATAACTCAATTTTATTTTCAGCAGCTTTCCACTTAAGAGTCCATAGAAACTTACAAATATTGCAATAACGGTAATTGTAGCTTCCGCCTTCATAATTGACCTGACGGCGTATAAAATTGCTGCACGTGTGTACTATTCGCGGCTGGCTGTATTACAGTGAAATTTTCTCATCGGCTAAACCAGTAAACCTTTAAATACATAAGTCTGCAGATATATAGTAACAGCCCGCCTAATAAATCACAATAATTGCGGCGGAAAATGCTTTAATTAAGACAACATTGGATTTCTGACACTACGCGGTTTTCACAGAAAATTAAAACTTTTTAATACCTGGTTCCCTGCTCAACCACTTCAGTTAAAGATTTTAATTAACTGTAGATTACTGCCGTTTTACACTTTTTAGACTAACAAGTGACCGCAAATGGTGGGACTCCAGCGGTGTCTGAGTTCATGACTAAAGAGGTTCTTTTATCGACGTCCAGAACGAGCACTTTGCGGCAGCCCCTCCACCTCAGATGAATTGATGAAATTGCGAAGTCTTGGAGGAACAGAAACCCATTTGTGCAAATACACTGCATTCAGTTTCTATATTTTGCACAGAAGTGTGGACTTTTCCAGCCCCCCTTCCGATCGAATTGGTTGAATTAGGATCTAATTTGTCAGCTCAAGTTACTTTGACCAAACAGCAAACGAACAAACAGACGGGAGCATGTGTGATGTTTGACTTGTGCAGCAAGCAACACTTGCGCACTTTATCACTGTGCAAAAATTATAAATGACTTCAATTACCTTTGGCCAAATGATAAATAGAGAGGGTTGCTTGAAGAAATTTTTTCAACGTGACGGATAACAATTTCTCATATGAATAATGGAATCTGATGCGGTTGGGCCAGATCTAAATGATAAAAGCAATTTGTTCGTTTTCGCAAACCGACCGACCAAACAAACAAGTCGTAGAAGCAATTTTTCATAATGTAACGATGCTCAACACTAGAGCAAACGACCATATCTTGAAGACAAACTCATTTCATAGTCTGACAAGTTGTCTCTAGCCAAATAACTTTCGCCATGTATTAAAACATTTTTAAATGACACAATACAAGATTCGCAATTAGAAATAATATAACCTTTAATACTGCGAAAAACCGAGACTATTAGAAGACGGTGGAAAAATATTAATTCCAGTCGCATATCACACTTTTTGCAAAGGGTTGAGCTTGGGCTTGAAGGGTTTTAAATTGGGCTTGAAAAAAATCTGTTATGGCGAAAATTCGTACGAGAGTAGAAAAAAAAACGAATTGAGTTTTTAACATTGGATGATTTGTCAAAAAAAGAGATAAATTTCATGTTCCCAACATATTTTAAGGAAATGGGTTTGCTTCCAGGGGAATATTTGCTGTCTCCTTTAGATTATTCTTTGTGAAGATAGGTAAACGAGTAAAAGAAAACCGCCAAATTATAGAAAAAAAACAAATTATGTACTTGGAAAAAAACACTTTTGAAATCCACCCCGTTTCAAGGGAACCTTGTAGGCTCTCGTACACACGCACTCTTTATGAGTTAATTCGCATATAAATTTTTCCTTTTAAATTCTTTCTGTAAACCTTCACGGGGATTCAATTTATGAACCCAAAAATACCATATCATGTGTAATACAATAATAATATTTGTACATCCAACTTAAAACAACGTGACAAGCGATGTAATCTAAAAAACCTAAAATGAGGCCAACAAGAATTATGACATGGAAGGACAAAATATCTCATTTCCGTTGAACAATATTTTAATATCAAATTTACTTTATCTTCAACTCAAACAGCGCATATATAGATCATGTTGATGTATAAAGTGCTTCAGCCGAAATTAGCACAATTTGGTTGCCCTTGACGCCGAAAGCTACGTGAAATAACGTGCAAACTTCAGCAAATTGTTGGAAAAATTTGCCGTGCAAACAAAGTTTAAGCGTATTTATTTTTCTAGTGCACCTTAAAGAGGCAACCTTGAAAAGAGCTCGCATTTAGAGCGAGCATGCTGGATTGGCGACCTTGGCTCTTGGTTGCTTCCACCCGCGAGGCAATATGCCATCCCTTAAGTGCTTTCAGATGTACCACAGGAAATTCAGATGGATAACGAGGTGCTGTCGGAAATAATACTCCGCTTCAGCTGCCATGTACTTTGGAAAAAATTGAACCATTCGTAAAAGCCGAAAGCTCGCTGCAATTTTAATACCGGCTTTATGCAATCGCACCCTTGAGCCAGAGCGTGTCTTGTTTCATGTTGCGGTGCACTGTTTACACTCCCGACAGATCACACTTACTTTGAGGCGGGCTGTTGTTTTCCCTGCGTGGAAGCAAGTCAGCTACTACGAGGGGTAGGTGCTGTTGACGCGAAGCTTGCAAAGGTAAAAAATCAATACAACCCACATTGCACAGTAAACCTCACTAACCTTACTTAACTTTTAAATTTTACTTGCGAAAATTCTACCGAGTGCATATGAATTATGCAGAGTTCGTTTACGGCAAGCAATGCAATGGCACGCGTCAGCTTTTCGTTAGAATCGAGGATTACATAATTTCGTTCTTTGTCACCTATACACTTATACAGCGGCCTGGATAATTAGCCATGTTTCACGTGAGTTGTTTTCGTTTTTATTTGGCAAAAGAAAACACTTCAGGAACTTTAAAGTTGTTCTTTGGACATTGGACAGGTAGAGCCATACATTTCTTATGACTTCTCATTTTAATGGGAAACATGTTTTTTGTTTACACTAAGTATAATGGGCCAATTGGGTAATTTTTACACGTTACTCTTGCTTTTCCGGTGTATCAATTAAAATGTAGATGATTTCCTAATAGGAATTCTAACATAGCTATGTTTTGATTACAATAAAAAAAACTATATCATTTTTTCGCCTCCCCATTAGAAAAACTGTTGGCATCACTTCAGTCAAAAATTTACCAGTCGATTTTACTTCGTCGTTATTTTTTTGTGCAAAGTTTATATGTGTATTATTTTATATATACATATATCGTCAATATTGACACGTTGTTTAAAATGTAGGACATAACGTGCCCCACAATAATCACCATTTCATCGGTTTCTCAAATGTGATTTAATCAAAATGCTGTTTTCAAAATCAGTATTCGAAATTTTTCGATTTATTCAACCGTTTCATTTGCAATTTTGAGGATATAAATCACACTAAATTAAGAGTGCCTGTTAAGAGTCCTTTTTAAGTTTTATCGAACTTGAAAGAACGATTTAGAATAAAAGATAAAAAATTAATAATTTTAAAAGTGTTGGAAATATTATTTTCAATATTGGCCTCTGAGTACCGCCAGATGAATATTTTTGCGGATGTGAAAGAAACATTAGGTATACCAAAATTGAGCATCGTGCACATAAATGGTCTTCAAAATTGTCCTTCAGTATTTTTTAAAATGGATAAAATGGGCATCATAAAGGGAATAAAGAGTTGAATCAGAAAGTATGAATATGTACAGTGACTCTCTCAAAAATTCTGTAAAACCCGAAAACACATGTTTGTCGCTAAAACTGTTCCCCAACTAGAAATTTTAAACAATAACAATACTATTGAATTATTAAAGCAAGGAAATTGGGTGCCATATGAGTTGAAGCCGAGAAACGTCGAACGCGCGAACAGCTGCTCCAATGGTAAACATTTTGTAGCACGACAACGCTCGGTCACATGTTGTTCAGGTCATTAAAACCTACCTGGAACCTGGAAACACTGAAATGGACCGTCCTACCCCACCCGTTGTATTGTCCAGACATCGCCCTTTCCGACTACTAACAGTTCCGATCAATGACGCATGGGCCGGGCTAATGAGCACTTTCCTTCTTACGGAGAGGCCGAAAATTACGTCGATTCATGGATCGTCACGAAAAGACGAGCAGGTTTTCGACGCGGAATCCGTATGCTGCCAGAAAGATGTGAAAAATTTGGGGCTAGCGATGGGAAATACTTTTAAGAATAAATATGTAACTATTTTTCCACAACACAGCATCGAATTTTGAAATAAAACGATTGTTCCATTTGTACTCCCAATACATATAAAGCAGCTCTGGTCAAGAATCGAACAACTCGATTCTCTTCAAGAATTGCATTTTATTGATCGAAAACTTCTTGGTTATTCACGAGTTGGGTCGTTTAAATATTTAACTTTTCATTTATCAGTGTTCGGAGACTCTGGGGAATGTGCAAAATGATGCAAATTTTGTTGAAAGTGCGACGATTGATTATTAATTATACAAATAAGGTAAAAACTGTGTGTGAATATTCCAACATTTAAATAAAAAAATTAATAAATGGTCACTCCAAGATATGTATGCAAAATGAAAAAGTATAAAACCTGTGAGTCGGAAATAATACAAGACCCGTACCCAAAAATTAACTTACTTCTGTATGCCAAAAACAAAATGCATCCATATAGATTAAACATGCAGAGTCCAGGATTCGAGCGGCTTGTCACTCACCATGGCTAGTTGATTTCCTGGAGAGTTGATCACGATACTTTCTTCGTATGAGCATGTTACAAAAACAACAACTCTTAATGTTGCTGGTCTAATTAACTGAAGAGAGTACGACCTGTCAAAGTATTAATAAGTGTCCATCAACGACTTTGAGTATATTTTGCACTTGAATCATTGGAAAAACCACATCTCCTGTGAATCAGGGATCATAAAATTAAAACAAAAAAAAAACGTTCAACGCATCAACAATTGTACAAGAGTTTTCAAGTTACAACCGAATTAGTCGCGCGGCAACATTAAACGCGTTTTTCTCAAAACTATGTTTTTGTAAACTTAGTGCAGGGTTACCGGGACACCAATGAACCGATTTTAATGATTTTTTTCTAAATATTCGCAATTGATGTCATTATGGCACACCATAAGATTTTTTGATATTGCAAAAATTTGATTTTTAATAACAAATTAAAGCTGGAACAATCGGACCTTTTTTTCAAAGTTGTAAATCGCGTAAAATTAAAAATTTCAAAAACTTCTATGGTGTGACATAACTACAACCCTATATTTTATAAAAATGCTTCATTTTTTGAATGCAGATAACACATGTAGCAGGAAACCTGCACTTAGTCCGCCACTACAGGCTTGAAAGGAGAGGAATTCAACGGCGTCGCTTTGATTTTGTGTTTGTATATGTTTAAAATTTGTTTTTTGTTTATTAAATATACAATATATACAATATTATACAATAAGAACCATTATTAAAATCCGTTGGACCGTTTATTCACAAAAATGAGTTTTCTATATTATAAGTGGGCTTGTATTATTTGCCATTTAAAAGTATGATTCAATGATTTTGTTTTATTTTCCGAAAGCTCAAAGATCGAATAATAAAAATGATCGAAATAAAGAATATACAACGTGTCTTGGGGTAAAGTACACTGTTTTTTTAGGGAAATATTTATGCTTAAAAAAGCTAGCCTTGCTGCAATTTTTTTTAAATAAAACCATTTCTTCCTCACGTTTTATATGTACGAGTATACAAATAATCAGGATCTAAAGTCAACTGACCTCCTACAGAACCTAAAAGTTTGCATCTGTTGGAATCGGTAGAAAAACCATTTACTTGTCCAAAATATAAAAAAGCCATAAACATAATGTGGAAGTGTTAACCGGTTTCTCCCAATTTGGAAAGTAGTAAAGAAGAATACCAAGAATGTTAACCCGAACATGCAAATGTGAGAAACTTTCCGTATAGAAATATTGGCAGCGAATTGAAAAACAATTAGTAAGCCATCAAGTGCGTCGTTAACGAGTCAATTCAAAGGTAAGTACAATAAGCGATGCCCACAAAATTTGCGATGCACCGATATGAAAAGTGAAAACGAAACTTCATTCCGATCACCTGATGTCGAATCGCACTAGATCTGCACGAATTTACAACGGAAATACTTGCAAAAGTGCCAAATTTTGTTTTAGTTTTTGTACGCTATTTTATTTACAATTCGGCACAACTCCTGTAAACGCTCTATTTGAGTTGAATGCGCCGTCCCAAATGAATTAGTATAAGATTGGGTTCCTACACAAATAAGAATAAAACTTTGAAATTGAAATATTGAAGAAATTTCGCTCGCTGTAGGGGCAGAAGGCAATTGAGCGAACAAAAATATTATTTCCAAGATATGTATAATATATAAATGCAAATTTCGGCGCCGCCAACTTTTTAATTGCTGCGCTGTGCGCTGTGGTGTGATAACCTAATTGCGTCATTTGTACACCTCGAGACCGGCCAAGAACGCCGGCCGATACAAGGGTCCACGCTGCCTTGTAAAAATAACATTAATTTTATATTTAGCTCGGGGGAGCGCGTTGTTGTGCCGCTACGCTACCAGTCACAGATTAAAATAATTCTGCAGTGTCGTTTAACTTGCATGGTATCGAGTTGAACAAGAAACTAGTCGGCCAAGAGGAGAAATTGCATCGTACCACTGACACTGAGATTTAATAGTAGACCTTCCGGACTCGAGTATACAATTGGCATCTAAAATCATCGGTCGTCAAATAATGGAACGTGACATCGACTAATTGTTAAGGTGATAAGTTTAGCCACAGAGTTGCATAAAGAATCATAAAAAACAATCTTATCTCACTTGTACCTCGATTCGGTTCGGAGCAACTTGAAAGATAGCTCTTCAAAAAATTAAATGACAAGTTAATATTATAGAAGTCCATATGTCCCATGAACCTACTGAGTCTTGACATTCATTTTAGTCTTTTTACAAAGGAAAAAAGAGTTAAAGTTAACCAACAATTATCAGAGTTCAAGTATGGCGCAGTTTGCGTAAGCTTAAAAAAATCCCGGTAGTGATGTACACCTGTATTCCGGTTTCAGGTGATGAAAACCAACAGTAAAGGGAAAAAAGCAGCTTAAATATCTTGACTTCCTTAAACTTGGAGGAGATATTAAAAAGGCCCAATTATATTGAGATCTGCATGCTGAGGGATAACCTTAACCCTTGGGCTTTAACTGTAAGTCTGCACCAGATGGCGACCTTTAGAAAGCTTACTTTAAATATAACGAATTGTCAAGGCGGAAAAATCATGAAAAGCATGAGGCAAGAGCTGTATATATTCGAAATACGTTACAGAGAATAGAAGTGGTGATAATTGCCGCCAGTCATTTAATCGCTTATGCAATTGCGGAAATAGAAAGTATAAATTGCGGGTTCCTTAATTAATAATAAAAAGGGTCATTCATAACAAGTTCATTTGTCATTCTGCTCATCCATTAATCCGATAGCTTGATAATTTTTAATTGTTTTTCTTTCTTTAAATAGATATTCCGCAAAAAGTTGATTTTTACCCACGTCACAAATTATACACGTTTCGTTTGATTAGTTTTATTCTTTTCTTAAGGCGGTATTACGTGGCGACGGCCGTTTCTTCGTTCGATTTTTATAACTTTTATTTCTAGGGAACTAAGACAAAATAGCCAATAGTAATAGAAAAAAAGGGGCATGAAGGTTTTTACTTCAAAACCCTCAGAAACTGTCCCGAATATTGATGAATTGTTTGTGAAGTGCTCGTTATGTTGTATGATTTGAAATCAGAAACATTTCAGCTGCTTTTTCGTTTGTTTTTCGGACGAAATTATTTATATTATTTAAAAAACAAAAACCAAATTTTGTAAAAAGGATTTTTTTTTAAGATATAGGGTGGCCCATAATGTATGACCCTATTTTCCTAAGCTATATCTTTGGGAAAAAAATAAAAAAAATTAAAATGACATTCGTTTTTTTTTTTTGCTCTTTCAGGAGTTTTCCATGGTTTTCTTCAGAACTTCTGTCCATAGGTTCTCCACTTGTGGACGGAGGTTCTCACATAAACCCGTCTTTTAAATCAGCCCATAGAAAGAAGTTTAGGGCGGTCAAAGCGAATGATATTGAAGTGATGATCTAGAATATTAATTCTTATTTTTTTTGTTGCATGAATGAAATTTAAAAATGAATGCATCAATTTGAATGCCATTTGCTGTAGATATTGCATAAGCGTACAATGCTTGTTAGGAAAAGCGAGCGACTGTCACACTCGGGAGTACAGGAGCCTCAATTTCATATTGCGGATAAATAAATAATGGACTTTCGTATTTCAAAGAAAAATATCATATTTCCCATGCATGTGTTCTGCAAGCGCTTCAAGGCTATTTGGTGAAAATTTATTGCTTACTACATAAAAATAGATTTAAGGACTGAAGCAGCACACACGTCATTGTCACTCCTCTAACTGAGGATACAAATTGTCCAAAATTCCATCAATATACATATGTAAATGTAAGATGCATTAAACCAACTGCAATCAAAAAGGCTGACGGCATAAATTTCTCACGAGAATGTAATAAAAAAAAACGAGCCGGTTCGGTATGATATCGTCATCTTTGAACTTTGGATTATAATAAGTAAACAAACCAAACTCATCGCCTCTTTGAGCATATTTGTAAAAAAAAAATTGTAAGAGGCGGAAAGCTATAATTACCATTTCTCACATTGCAGCGTAGAAAATCATATACGACGCCAGCAATAGGGCGACTCCTTACATATATCTGTACGTACTCGTATGTACAACGCATAACCTCACGGCAGCTTGGCGCCAAAGGGCCAAGGGAAACATTGTAAAGCCCTACTTTGTACGCCCTATTTACCACTGTCCCTACAATTCCCCCATAAGATGACTGAACAAGTGGAGCGGTGGACATATCGCTTGTGCCATACTATCTGTAAGGAGCTTGCCATTACATAAGTCTTCTGGTCAGACATACAATGAAAAGATCACCTGACTCAGCTATTTAGACCAAGCTAAATATGCAATAAAATGCTGTGGAAATGGGCAAAAGTTCATCAACCGTAAGTGACGGTCTTTTGCACTGCAGGGCGTACCTATAACGTATGGGTAGAACGGACTTTCACTAGCCCTCATTTTGTTTTGCCCGTAGTGTCTGGAATTTTGAAAGGAATAAATTTGTTTGTCGTGTGGGTACTTAACCCTTTCATAGACCCAATAAAGGCAGTTAAAGTTGAACGCAGGTAGGAAGTCATCAATTATCTGTAAAGCCGATGAGCGTAAGTAGTATCGTACGTAAGTATATGCTCCGTAGAGACTGCAGCAGTGTGGCCGGAGTTTTCATCCCAAGTTGGCACTTGTAGGCGATGCTGTTCAGCACTTTGGTGACGGAGAGACTTAAGCCCGCAGACTCTGGTGCAAATAATGCCCACCTGGCTGCAGTTGCCGGGGGAGTGCTCAATTGAGCAGAAAGCATTGCAAATATCTTCATGCCTCTTGCAGCCATAGGTCTGCGGAATTATACGAAAAATCAATACATATATCCAAAGTACGTGCAGGCCAAAACTAGGGCAGCTGTAGAAGGATCACTCAAACACATCACTCTCGCATACGTTGCATTTTCTCGCAGGAAAATTTCAATTACTTCGCAAAAGTAGTCAACAAACGCCCTCCCTATCCACAGTACAAATTTCACTCGTCCAGAGAAAGGCACTTACCCAGAACAATTTCTCTTTATCCTTCGACACGATTTTTCACAGAGCTTTAAACTACACAATAAAAGGCCAATCTACACACCGAAAGAGGCTAGCTATTAATTACCTCTGGAATTCCTTTCACTCTGAAATTTAAGTAGCTTGCAAACACTCCACGAACCAATTACCTGACGTGACAATTTGACACTGAAAATTTTCCTCGAATTTCTAGCTTCACGAAAAGTCATCCGTTGGCTGACGGTTGGCAATTTTTACGCGAAGTGTTTCGTGCAGTTAAATAAAGCTGCTTTCCATTTATAGAACCTATAATTTTTATTTACTTAGTTTTGAAAACTCTCTGACCCTTTAATTATGAAGATAATGATAAAAAAAATTAGGAGTAATTTTTTCTGAGGCGTTACATCGCCAGACCGCCCAAATTTCAAATATCCATAATAAATAAAAAATCATTAAGTTTCCTTTTCTCTTTTCTCAGGCAATTAGAATTAATTATTTGCCTACCATCTGCAAATGCTTTTAATTTTGAATCCATACAAGTTCAATTTCTCAGGAATTTACTGTTGAAGTTTTTAGAGAGCGAGCGCGAGAGTTTACGACGCGGAAATTTTACGAGAATTGCTAAAAAGTACATGCACGTCATCGAATTCAAGATTCAGGCAATAAGTTTTGTGTGAAAAATTACTAAATTAACTGTCGACACTCAAGATGTAGAAAACCCAATTATCACTTTCGTAAAATTTTGAAACACAATTTTTCCCGGGAAAAGCAAACACAACTGGAAAGCATTCTGAACGCCTTAAAAAAAAACCCCTATAAAATATCTGTTCGCCATATTGTTCTGAATGCAGTACTGTGAAATGCCAAGCGGTGTAAAGTGCTTTCCGTACTTGGTTAGAGTGAAATAATTTGGTATTTGGCGGCGCAAGAAATAAAGAAGCCTGAAAATGGCTGGGGGTGGCACAACATCCGGCACAAAAGTTGTGCAAATAACGAACATTGCACCGCAGGCCACTAAAGACCAGATGCAGAGTTTGTTCGGCAATATTGGGAAGATCGACGAGATCCGGCTGTATCCAACGGTGCGAGACGTCTCCTGCCCCGTACAGTCGCGAATCTGCTACGTGAAGTACTTCGAAAATAGCTGTGTTCCAGTGGCGCAGCATTTGACCAACACGGTCTTCATCGATCGGGCCTTGATTGTCATCCCCGTTCAGACCATCCCTGACGAGTATAGGGCTCTGGAGATGTCGAAGAATGGCACAATCGTGCCTGGACTGCACAAGCCCGACTCTAAACTGCCCGTTGAGGTTATGAACAGGCTGGAGGGTAGTTCTCCACAGCAGGTAATTGTTGTAGAATGGTCCTCTGAAGCAAATCACGAAGAACCCGTTCCAAAGGTGGTCAAGACGTACGATCCGAAGTTGGAGGAAAATGGACTGCCAGAGTATCCCCCATTGCCGGCTCATTATGACGCAAGGAAGATCGAGGAAATTAGGAGGACGATATATGTTTGTGACGTCAAAAGCGAATTACGATTGGATGATCTGATGGAGCACTTCTCCAAGATAGGAGAGGTGAAATACGCCCGTTGGGCAGAGAAGGATAACAAACACTATGCGATGATTGAGTTCTGCGAACAAAGGAGCATTATCGACGCCCTCAAGCTGCAAGGAACCGAGTTCAAGGGCGCTCTTCTGAGTGTCTACCACGCAACCGATTCCATAGCGAAACCAGAAGCCAAAAGCAATGAGGCAGCTCAGCGAGAAATTGAAGAAGCTATGACAATTGTGAAAGAAGCACAAAATATGATATCAGCCGCAATCGATCCGGTCATTGGTATGCTAGCGAAAGACAAGCGCCGACGTTCTCGCTCTAGATCTCGATCGAGAGAGAGAAGGCGTTCTAGATCTCGTTCAAGGAGACGATCTAGATCTCGAAGGCGTTCGCGATCTAGGACAAAATCAAAGCGATCCAGAAGCAAGTCAAAAAGGCGATCGCGTTCCAGGTCTAGACGATCTCCTTCGCGTCCGAAGAGGTCGCGATCGCGATCAAAGCGGTCAAGAAGTAAGCGCCATTCTCGCTCTCGTTCAAGGTCAAAACATTCGAGGTCGAGAGACAGACGCAAGAGGTCTAGATCAAGGCGCAGAAGTGCTTCTAGAGGGTCGCGTCCTAGAAGGTCTAGGTCACGTGTAAAGCGGTCGCGTTCTCGTGATAGGAAGCGCTCTCATCGAAAGGAGGAGAAGGTTAGACGTTCCAGGTCGAGGAGCAAGCGAAGATCACCTACACGCAGCCAATCAAGCAGGTCAAAAGATACCAAGTCTAGCAGCTCAAAGAGGCGTTCCCGTTCTGCGGAAACCAAGCGGTTGAAGAAAGTCCCCGAGGAGCCTATTGTGCGAGACTATGACGCCGAGGAGAAGATTGGACAGGCCGCGGCCGAGGAGAAAAAGAAGTCTAAGTCGCCGAGCGTGGAGAAGTCGGACAACATGGACATCTCCAATTCCCCATGATTAGATTAAGCCCTATTTGCACTTAGCTTATTGCATTTTCTCTTCTAATTTCAGATTCTTGACTCTGTATTGCTCCGGATCGTAGATGCAGTGTGAATGTATTCAATTAAATCTCTTCATTGCAAATTATAACCTCTTTTGCTCAACATAAGTCTAAATTGCCCTCCCCTTCCATACTCCAAATATTTTTCTCTTTTTTTAGGCAAACCAATTAAGTGGCAGACTTGGCCATAGATTAAATTTGGGAGAAATAAGAAAATAAATAGAATTTATTCCTTCTTAAAAAAACAGGATTAACAAGGATTTATTATCAAAATGCTTCGTCGCTCTCAACGACCTCTTTCAACTCTAGGAGCTCGACCAATCCCTTGCCCTTGGAATCGTTACGGATGAGTTCGTCAATGTGTCTGTACTCGCCGGGGTCTATCAACATGACCATGATAAGGGTACTGTCTTCCCAATTCTCGGACTCAACGCTAGTTGCCAGCTTTCCTAATGTGTCCTTCATTTTATGACCCTCCTTCCCGGGGAAGGTCACTTTGACTTTCATCCTTGACCTCTCCAGTGGCAAAGTCTCCTTCAATAGACGGATGGCGTCCAGAGTCTGCTGCTTTGTGTTCTTATTCATCTTAACCGAGAAATGTGCGTCCTTCAGGGATTTCTCGATCATTGTAACTGGATAAGGCCTTCTAGTCTCGGGGTTAACGCACAGAGCTGCTACATTTGTTGCGACATTGCTAAATATAGAATCAATCATTGTCTGTCTCTCCTTCTCAGATATCTGTAGTTCGCCCTTGGCGAGGATTTCCTTGCAGATCTCAGTTTCATCGCTCTTGCTAAAGGCCTTAATCAGCTCTTCCTTCTTGGCCGCTTGACCTTTGGAAACATTAGTGAAAACCGTGTGCGTTTGAAGAACTTCGTCTATATCTTTTTCGCTGGAATTGACAATCAGAGAAATGTCTGTGCGGAATCAATGCACTTACGTGTTGTTCCGCCAGGATATCACCTTATTCTTGTAACAGGCTATCTCGAACCTCTTACCGCCCTTTTTTAAACGTACTACAGCTACATTCGTCAACCGAATTTGGTTTGTTGGAGTGAATATTTTCGACATTCTTCAATCGGCCCACACCTTCTCCGTCGTTATGAGCTTGATCGTTTGATGATGACTTGTTGTTACTCTTCTTCTTAAATTTACCGTAGGAATTGCACAAAATTGCTTTATGATGTGTATAATTCCTTGGTTTGTCATGTACATAGATAAGGCATGCTACGTTTTTGGTACATATATTGCAAAAAATGTAGAAAAAATAATTAAAGATAAATCGATATTTTGGTAAAGTATTTAATTATTATTGAATATCTATCATTCCCTATTCTTTGCAAATTGTCTTAATTGTTATTTATTCAGAAAATAGTAAAAATTAATGAAAAGTAACGAATAGTTTGAGAAAAGCACGCGGTAATGAAATAATAGTAAGAAAAGTACACGTTCGTAGCTTTCTTTATGAATTTTAGGAACAAGTTCCCTTTCTCACTTTTTTCGAAATGCCCTAAAACCTTATGGAAATGTTCCATTTATGGTCGGAACGACTGAATAAGGTAAAAATAGTTGTCGGAAAGCAATACTTTCCCAAAAATTAGCTTGTTTTCGCTTGTTTTAACACCAAAAATTGAAAATTTCCATACAATTTGTAAAAGGTAAATCATCTGTCAAAAATTATTTTTTGAGAAAAGTGGATTTTTATTAGGAATTCTTTCGTACCGATGTTTAAAAAGTTATTTACCGCACAAATTTCGATTCTACAAAGCAAGGACGATGCGAATAGCCACTCTGAATAATTTTACATCTCGAAAACAGACGTCAAAGTCAATTGATTTTTGCAATTTTTGGTGTTAAAACAAGATAATTTTCGGGAAAGTATTGCTTTCCGACAACTATTTTTACCTTATTCAGTCGTTCCGACCATAAATGGAACATTTCCATAAGGTTTTAGGGCATTTCGAAAAAAGTGAGAAAGGGAACTTGTTCCTAATTTTGAAGCTATTAAATTGTTAGATGTTTTCAATTTGAAGTTGGCAACTCGTTGAACTTCTAAGAAGAAGATACTTGGCTGTCAAAAGAAATTTCCAAAACAAACAGAGCTCAGCTTATGGAATTCGAGATATAAAGGCATTTTGTGGCGCCTTTATCAAGGCAAAATTAAAACCAAACAAACAAACGATATAAAGGCAGCAGCGTGAAAGCAAAATGAAGGAGCGATTAAGAAGACTGATGAGAGTGCTCCATTTAACGTACACTGCATATTTGGGCTACAAGGCCTTCAGGGCGTACAGGAAGGTAGCTAAGCGGCGATCAGTTCGCATGGAGAACATTAACCGCGAGACGAACGGCTTCTTCGCCAAGTGTTGGAGAAAAATAAAAGAAAATGACCAGCAATTCCTAGAGACCACCAGGATGACTGTCACAAAATTTAACTTGTTGTTGCGACACCTCACGAAGAGGCTGGAGCGTTTCTCCAACAGGAAACCCATAAGTCCAGAAAACCGTTTGGCGCTCACCGTGATGTAAGTCTCCCCTTTTGCCGTGCCTTTGTTTAGCATACAATTTTGCAGATATTTAGCTCATGGGACATCAATACACTCCTTGGCTGAGTCGTTTAAAATGGGGGCGACAACTGTGAGGAAAGTGATTTACGAGACGTGCATAGCAATTCGCCAGGAATTCACAGCAATTTACCTCACCTTCCCGAAAGAATCAGGATGGAAATACATAGCGAACGGTTTCTTGGAGAAAACGCAGATGCCAAACTGCGTAGGTGCCATGGACACAAGAGTAATAAACGGCTCCTCCCCTCCAGGACTGTACAAGGTTGCCTTGTTGGCCGCTTGTGATTCGAACTACATGTTCACAATGGCAGAAGTTACAAGAGTCGATAGGAAAAACACATTGTGCTTTACAGATAACTCGTTTGCACTCCAAATACGCGACGCTGCTCTTGAGCTACCCGAAGAAATCAGCTTGCCAAACACAACTTCCATCTTTCCCTATTACTTTGTGGGTGGCTCGAAATTTCCTCTGCAGAAGCACGTAATGGTCCCCTATCTACACCACGACAGCCTTTTCGAAGAAGAACACTACAACCAAAGGTTGTCTCTAGCTCGATCTCTCATTGAGAATGCCTTCGGGGTACTGACGTGTCGTTGGAAGATTCTCTTGCAAGACATTAACTGCACCCCACAGAACATGGAACATATAATTTTGGCTGCGATTATTCTGCATAACTTCCTCATACTTAATCGAGACCAGGAATATTTCCCATCTGATATCGTTGACTATGAGGAGGGTGGCGTGATTTTATCCGGGAAGTGGAGAGAGAGTGGCGAAGAATTGCCACAGCAGAATTTCTGGACTTGCTTACAACCTACGGATGAGGGGCTCCTTATCAGGGAGAAATTGAAGGATTACTTACTTAATTATGCGTAATATATCTGTTTTTATTTTTTTTAAACTAAAATCTTTTTCATTACAACTGCTCGTTGGCCACTTTTTGAGGTTTTTTTTTGCAGACTCTAGAAAGGTAACTACAATAAAAGATCGCAAACTACAAAGAATGGAAGATTTGAGATTAGGAAGGTTGAAAAGATTAGATCTTTAACGCCCGTTGGTCCCTCGTTGTTCGGTCCAACCGAAAAACTAATTCCATGTCCTGCCCACTCAGTATAGTTTAAGCGCATCTATTCTTTCGCTCGCTGATAACAGAGGCCTAAAATCGTCGGATATGGCGTCTTCTTACTCTTACTTTAAAAATTTGTAAAAAAGACAGACAGACTAATTATCCTGTAAAGTTTAAATACGATTTTTGGTTTTGATCAAGGCAATACCTACAATCATATGAACATACCATGTACATTTTTTTTATAATAGAACTCTGTCTGCCAGATTAATCGGCGGGTCGGATATTCTAGTTAGACCCCTTTTTATTTATTTTCGAAACATTTCTTGTGTGTATTCTTAAGGGGTTTGATGGGTTCGAAGGGCAACAACTTTCTCCAATTTTTTTAACTCTAATAAAACAAATTATTTATTTCAATCTTTAAGCATATAAAAGAACAACGTTCCAACAATATTTTATAAAATTTTCATCCAAAAATTTTGAAAATTCAGCCATTGAGAAATGTTTTTCGGAGACCCCTCAGATAAAAGTATCCCCGTGGTGGCCACGATAACTCACGATAGCTTTACCAGAAATCAATAAACCAAATATTTTCTGTTAGTAGGTGAGTATAGCTCGTGATTGAACGAAGGATTTAAAAAAATGAAATTTGAATTTTTGGTTTAGTTGATAAGGAAAAATGTCTACTAACTGAAATCTTTAACAAAATGTCTACTGACTGAATATTTTATTCTTCCTTTAGTTGCCAAGAAGGTCAAATGTTTCTTTTTACAAATATTTATCAATTAAGGCAAGAGCTTTGCAAATACCAATTATTGCCAACTATTTGTAAAAGGGAAATTCCTTGTTTTCCCACATTATTTTATTTTCCAGTAGATTTCAGCGGCTGCATACATATGTATGTCCAGACGCAAAGTATCTCAGAATTACCTCCTTTATTCCATATTTAAATTTCATCGAAATCGGAAGTAACGTAGTTAGTCTTACCGGCAAATACCAACTGTTTTACTGTTGCCATACATTTTGTTTATTTTTCAATGCGTTAAAGTTCGTAAAAGACATATAACTGCTGTGTTTTTGATGAATTTATTTAAAAATATCATTTGCTAACAATAACATGACAAGATTGAGAAATTTAAATTGTCTGCCAGTTTCGGCGTAAATTTACCCAAGCGAGAACTCAGGAATTAACCTGAGTACAACAAGAGGCCCAATTAAAAGTGAACAGAAAACTGTGAAGGGTCAACAAGCTTTCAACATCGCAAATAGGTAAATTTACCGATTGACAATTTGCTTATAATGTAAAAGAGGAAAACATCTGGCCATGCCTTTGAATTTATCACAATTAGGGTTCCTCTTCGCATTCACCTTCAGCAGAGGGCCCTTGCCCTTCTTCTTCAATTATTTCCTCCTCCTCCTCTGCTTCCTCTTTGTAATTAGCGTAAATAGCCGCGCGCTGCTTCACAATCTCCTTGATGATTTCCGTAAGAATTTCCCTGGAGTCAATTATTCTGCCGACCTCCTCAGACACTTCCTTGGTCAACCAAGGACAGAGAGCTTTTTCAAGTTGTTCCTTATTGGCAGCATCTGATAAGGGTTCCAGGCTGCCAAGAACTTCTGGGAGAAGGCTGGCGATGTGTCCTTGTAAGAGTTTAGCAGCAGTAACGCGCTCCTGCATATGAGCGTCCAGATCCTTTCCAATGTCATCCTGTCGAAGACGACGCTCCTTCTCCCCTTGTAAGCGGGTCTCTTCAGCTTCTAGTCGTCGCAGTTCTGCAAGATCTGCTTCTCGAAGGGCTAGGAACCTAAGGAAGTAGAAATAATATTAAAATATTTAGAAGAGAGTGCTTATTGGCTTGTTACTCTTGCTGCTGCTTCTTCAAGTCAGCTACTTCTTCCTCGTGCAGTACTTCAACGATACTTTGCTCGACGGAGTGACCCACAAGTGTTTCCAGGATCGGTTGAACTTCAGTATCAAAGTCGAAAAGTTCGCCATCATTGATTTGGGTCCACACATCGATCCCAACTTTCCCTGGGATGTATGGTGGCGACGGAGGTCTTTGTAAGAAAAGATCTGTTTGCACATTAGCATCAGCTTCAGGCGGTCTGTCGAAAAGCTCTTCCAGGTATTTCTCGGTTTGAACGTCCTCGTGTTTTCGACCGGGAATTGGGGGAGGTGTTCCGAGGACGCTTCTTTGATTCCTAGTAAGACATCGCTTTCTCAAAAGTTGCCGTCGACGTGCTTCAGCTTCTTTGATTGCAATATCGCTATCGCCCTGCGAATAAAAAGCATTATGTTCTGTAACAGGTCAAATAAATTCTGATTGGCTACGAGGGCACAGAAAGCCAGAGCATGCAGAGGTTAGCTAAAGGTGTACTGAGGAGGAAAGATTATCGTGTTGCAAACTAGGCAGCCTACTATCATGCTTTCATCAACTCACTTTCCCAGATAGGAGCCCCGCATATGCGAAATACGGATTCCAGGCCTGGAATGTCGGTTGTTGTTGTTACCAAGCAATTATGGGTTGTTCAAAGAAATAAAAACTTTACGTTATTTTTCTGTAGCATCTCAGTACCTACATTCATGTACATATGTTTTTCTTTTGGAACATGCAAGGATAAGGATATTTACGCTATCGCGATACCTACATATATTAAACAAGGACGATCCCCAACACGTTTCATTTTTCTTTGAGTGTAGGTGTATGTAGGTATTTTCCCTTTCTCTTTAACAATACAATTGAAATGTGATCCAATGGAATAAAAAATGTGGTCGAAGGATTACATGATTGCAGCGCGACTAAAGACGGTTA
Source organism: Neoitamus cyanurus (assembly GCA_947538895.1). Taxonomy (NCBI): domain Eukaryota; kingdom Metazoa; phylum Arthropoda; class Insecta; order Diptera; family Asilidae; genus Neoitamus; species Neoitamus cyanurus. The sequence goes on from OX384540.1 coordinate 51,625,961, forward strand.
TTATACAGTAATGTAATTAAAATCGATGGATAGGGGAGACCGGAGACAAAAGAAATAGTTTTTTAAATTGGCTCAGCTGTAACTTACATTATGTATTAAATAATATGGGGGTTATTCCATGTTTTATAATTTCCCATATGTTCATATTGTGTTATTTAACTTTATTTTAAAGATTCTTTTATCTCTTGAGAATAAATATTTTATTTTATTATTATCTTTTGCACATTTGTTATGCCGACTAGTAAACTGCTTTATGTCCAACGGCTTACTAGATTTTCTACTACGTTTTTCCATTGCTCATTTGAAATGAACGATAACACAGTAATTTAGGCAAAGTAAAACTGATAACCAAAATTGACCCAACAACCATTCGCCCGCCACAAGAGAAAATCCAAATCTTGCGATAGACATTAACCTAGTAGTCCAGTGCATTGAGGTTTTATTATTGCAATTCATTAGGGAGGAAAACAATTGTTTGCCATTGTTGGGGTACCAGCACTTGTAAGCTAAGCACCGACCAACTTGCAAATCCTTGAGGTATAGTTGAGAATGCCCTCCTTATATTCAGAATAGAGACTAATCAACGATGTTCAAAATGTTGTTGGTATTGTTGAGTAAATGTTAAAAATACTGCGGAAACATGTAGGAATAATAGAGAATGCTAAGATACTAGCAAATGCTTGAGCATGCTCAAGTATTGTTTAGTAGGTAGATACTACAGAATACTTAAGCATGAGCACGTGCTAGTAGGTACTCAGGTTTTTATTCATTGGGCCTTTGCAACTGAAGTCATAACGGCGGAAAGATACATATTTATTTTAACATCGAATATGTTGCCGTTCATGGAAGAGGATAAGCCATATTCCAGCAGTATAATGCCCACCCACACGTTGCTGGTTGGACATAGGCAAGATTTGACTAGAGTCAAATTTTCGCGCAGCTCACTTTCATTAAAAATTAAATATATTTTGAAATGCTCCAAAAATCAGTGGTGGTCTTAAATTTTGCACCCAACCGTATATAAATATGAATATAATTTGAAACTGAATGAATGAACTCAAAATCTTCTCTGTACGTACGATCGTTACTGCCATTTAGTGGGAGATGAGATGGGTAACGACACCTGATGAGATGAGATGAAGTAAAGACACCTCGCCGGCCAAATGTTTACTACAAAATCTCTTCAGGACATTCGTATGAAGCGGTAAAAGTACTTTCATGCCGCGTTATTTTTGTGCCTGGTCTCTCTTACGTATAAAAATTAAATCAAAACCTATTATTTAAAAATGATTCCAATAATGTGGTTCTCCTCCACCTTACCATGTTATTATTGTGATCTTAAAATTATATGGTGCAATTTTTTGGTTGTCCCGCATTGATACATTCATATATGGCGAACATCATCAATCGCTCCATGCTATTTTCCCATTACTCATATTATCCACTAATGTCAGGAGCAATTTATATCTCTTTTTTTATTTAGTCATAATTCTACAAGTTGACCCTCAGAAATCACTCCATTCAAGTAATAAACAAATAATTTTCCATCGACATACAGGTGTACTTAAAAAACAAAAGGCAAAAGAAGGTCAGCTCCGATGCTAGAGGACAGAGGACTAGATTAGTAAGGTAATTTGCTATGTGTTGGTTTACTCCCGCCTTGTCAACCGTAATTGATCAAAATGTTATTATTCTGATGAAGAAATCATATTTAGATAGCTTGAATATCTCCTGCAGTTTGTGCTAAGTAGGTTACTTCTTATCAGAAGATTTATTTCTCTGATAGAGTGTTAACCTCGTTAGTAACATAGTAAAACTCGTTTGTAGAGAATAGCGTACAGGCCAGTAAACATTCGAGGACTCGTCCTGTGACTAAACAAAACCTCAGGTTGTCCTTGCATGTTCCTTTTCTAGGTGGAGGCGATATAAATCTCACACAAAAATGAAAATTTTAATTGCAAACCGGTGTCGTGTTATATGTGCTGTTTTCTCCAGTTACATAATTATAAATGTGGTAAAACTCACAGCTCACACACTACCACCAGATCTAGGTAAAAGTTACTTTTTTAGGGAATTAATGAAATACTTACTGCCATCAGGTGACTCTGATTGTAATTACTTCCTCGCACCACTCTTCTTTCGAACATAAGGTTTTTGTAGGGTTCCGGTCCTTGTGATTCCCTGGAAAGACAATTAATAGAAATCAGAATGGGCACAGAATGTTTGGACAAATTTTGTTTAATGAACTGGTCGACATGTTAATAATTTTATTTATATAGTACATACATACGTACAAGTGACACAAAATCGACTTTCGTGTGTTACTGTTACGTCTCATCCCCATCACAATAAACATCTTCGACCCAGCTGAACGAGGTGGCATGTCACGAAAATTAAACGTATGCAATTATGCCGCCCTCATTTGCTCATGAGTCCTTTTGTACGGTTCGTCATACGAGTACTTCAGTGAGTTTATTGAAGAAATTTCTAAAGTCCGGCCTTTCCAATTACAAATTCCACTACGAAGCTCACGGAAAGAAAACGTTGTACCAAGGCTTAGATTTCATTTCCCAAGGAACAATAAGTAGTTTCAAGAGCCACTCACTATCACCAGCAGAAGGCGTTCGAAAGTATGCATAAACACTCGAAGTTCTCGATATGAGTATATTTATAGACAAATTGGTATACTGATATGAGTGACTTGAAAAAAGACCCGCGTCGATTGTTGGAAGCTGCCTGGTGGCAACACTTGGGTGACAAATGTGAAGCCGAGAATGTGTGGTGTGAATTTAACGATTACTTGCCTCGTCCTTGGTGCTTATGTAAGACGGGGAGGGTGCTTCTCACAAGCAATTATAACAAATAAAAGTGCGATTAGAGTAATGATGTACACGAAACTAAAATTGCTTGGCGTAAATATAGTTGGTATGGGTAGGCAAAGACGTCTATTATGGACAAAATTGTTGCATTTAAGCTTATCTAAACAGTACCTTAGAACAGGACTAAAATAGAAGCCCATGAGTCCTTCACACAGTAGCCTACAACTACAAGTATTGAGGGTTTTGGTGACATTGGTAAAGAAATTTTCAGTAAAAGCCGTTTCATTAGGAAATGTTTCCTCTTCTAATTTTAGTTCAAGGTCAGGAGACGCACGTGCTCCCCAAATATAACACCTATAGCGTAAGCATAGGTAGGTACATCTACAGCACAAAAATCAATTTTGCTCAGACAGCTGTTCTGTACGTTATATTCCCTCGTTTTCAATTACGAATTATATTTATTTTTACCATTTGCACTTGGACTTTGTAAAATTCCTGAAATGCTATTGATTTGTGTTTTTTTCGTACTTATCATAATTTTACTTTCTGTTCGACGTGGGGTTGAAATTCTCTTTTTCATGTAATACGTAACTTTTAGAGTCAACAAAAGACTTTCGAAAAAATCCAAGTAGGGCGAATTATCTTTTATCTTCAAAAGGCTTTTTTTAAATTTTCCCACCAAGTTTTTTACTTTAACCAAAAACGCTACTAGCGATATTAAACGCTTACATATTCTTTTCTATTTATTATATTATTTCTTCAGAAGATGTAATCGTTGGTCAAGATATAGCGTGCCTACCTGGGTTAATCTAAAGGTTTTGTACATTTTTTTGGTGATCTCTTAATTTTTTTAGAAGTTTATTTCGCACTTCAATTTGTCTGCAAAATTTATTTTACCTAATTTATATTCCGATCTTAAATTTTCGAAATGGCGAACCTTGATCAGACGTACATACATATGTACATATGTACGTAGAAAAGTTTGGCAAACTTTACAAAAGAGTTGCATCTACGGCTTTATTTTTATTCTTGTAGAACTTTCAGACCTAAGTAACCAATAGAAGTTTTAGCTCGGTCTTCTAGATGATTCTAGTTTCTTTTTAATTTCTTCACCCTTTGTGTTGTCCAACATTAGGAAATAAGGGGATGGTTTCGTATACTCATTCTTGTTTTGATACAGGTCTTGTTAATCTCTGCGCGTAAGAAATTTTGAGGCCCATATTGGCTACGTTTGCAAAGTAAAAAGTGAAACGCGTTCATTATTTGAAACAAATTTTTCCATTTGGTTTCACCACTTGAAATAAATTTTCCACTTTGCATTAAAATTTTTAATTTATAATATGACACAATGGCTTTCCGTTTCCAGTTTAGAGTTTAAAGTGAAACGTTTTTAGAATATTATTAAATTATGAATCGCGTAAAGCACTTTTTCAAAATAAAAGGAGCGCAAAGAGTAACAGAATTAGGAATGAATTTCGAAATTGGAAGTAAAACAATTCTAAACTTACCAAATTCTTAAATCGGATTTCTCTTGTCGAAAATTTGGCAAAAGTTATAATTTAATAGGCAAACACCCAAAGGAATAATTGCATTCCAGCACGAAATATGTAAAGTTGTTAGAAAAATGAAGAGAATTTTGGTAATAGGCATGAAAAGAATGCATAACATGCAATAACGATTTGTGGCCCGGATCGATTTTCCTGTGCTGTGTAGTGTACTTGACGCAAGGACTTCTTGTTTGGCAGAAAACTTCAGTGGCGAATATTGACTTTCAAATATAGTCCGAATTCTAACTACTAATATAACTACATTATTTAATCATGTATCCAGTAGGTCAAAATTGTTTACTGGGGTCATAAAAAAATTAGCATATGAAATATCTCTGTAATATTTAAATTGAAGAAGTTGAAATTTCTGTGCACACATGTGTACTTGCAACAAAAATAAATCTTTGCATTGTGTTATATACGTAAAGCTATGTAAATAATTTCGATAGGTATTCCTTTATAACATACATTAAGAATCCGGAAAACAAAATGCTCCATCGCATAAGGTTTATAAAAAAAAGCAGGATCAATAAACAGAAAATCAACATTTTGGCATTTTTTGAATTTGCTTAAATAATTAATGGATATAATATATTATATATGAAGTGGTTAATGACCCCAGGAGCACACATCTCCGTATAGAACATTTTCAATCTGTTATATCTCGCAGACCATCCTTTTTTGAGAATTTGAGTTATTCGATTTCTTTAGCTAAGTGGATGCACTTATCGGTAGAATGAAATGAGTTTCGATTTTCGAAATAATCTCTTCTAGTTTGCCTTATGAACTTGGTTTCGGTAGGTACTATTTATTCATAAAAGATTTTTATTAAACTAGGCTTTATTATGTCGGAGTTGACTTTTACTTTGAACCTCCTTAAATTCTTCAGACTGCGCATGCCCGCTCCAAGTAATTCTCACTGATAAAATATTTTCGGTGATTAGTGTGTGAGACACTAAATAAACTTAAGAAGCTTAATATTAATACAAATAATAAAAACAAAATTAATAGTTTATCATGAAGTCAGAGAAAGAAATGGTTAGGCATTTTTGTTGTCAACTATTATACTTTTCATCAAAATTCTTATATGTACTTCGAAATGTTGTAAGGTATAGGATTTTAAAACGCCCCAGCCAAATCGTTTCACTCATTCAAAATTCACTAAATTAGTAACATAAAAAGGCAGCGCGGTGATTAAAGTCGTTGGGCTTAATTGAGAACTTCAAAATAGAAAAAGACCATCGAATACAAGGTATCGCATTAAAGTTTGCTGGGCGTCTGTACGCTTGTACGACACGTGTATACTGAACTCATGATATGGTATTGATCCCCATAAATTACTACCCTCAACCTGTGGCCGCAGAGTTCATTTACTTGTCTTCGATCGAATGTGCGGGTTTTACAGTCCATTGAAATTTGTAAAGCCGTTCTGTAGAGTGGCGCAACTACAGTTGTGGAGGCTATTTTTTTGTTTTTAACTACGAACAACTAAGTTTGACCAGCATTCATGTATTGTATAGATATAGACCAAGTAACTGGCATTGGTGCTGGTTTATTCACAATTACAGAACGACGACAGGCTAAAAACTCAAATTGATGCAATTTAGAAAAATTAGGGACAATGGCTATCATTTGCCCCGACCTATTCAAATCGACACAATAACGGGAACCATTTAACCCACTTTTATGTACTTCATGACGAATCTAGCGGCTATTTGGGACAGAAAGTTTTCAGTCGCAAAAAGAGTTCCAAAGTCTCAAAGTATTTGCATCCTGAGGAATTTAGCAATCGAGGAAGGTACGGGCTGTAAAAGTGCTGTGTCCGGGAATCGGCCGGAATTTCTGTAACTACTATTTAGGTTTCACGCTAATGTCATGACCTATGCAAATTTTCAATTGCTGCTATACTTGGCTCCTTATCCCGTTGATAATAACGTGTAACTATTTTTTGTATTCAAGTGCAGTTGGGTGCGCGGCAGTTGGTGCACTGTAAGGTCTAGAACAGGAAGTTATTCCCACATATTCTCCTCAAGTCGCTTATAGGGAGGCATGCACGCTCCTGCCGGCTTCAATTTTATGTTTCACTTTAATCGTGATCCGGATCAATAAAGTCACGTAGGTTGGCATGCAGCAGATATGATTTTTAGACACAAATTGATTTTTTATTCCGCTTCTGTAAATTTGGTGTTTTTTTTATGAGATCTGAGAAATAGTTACCAATGTTTTTCTCTGATAAAAATATACTAGTAAAAGACAATTAGGCAAGGGAGAAAATATTCCGACTGTACAATGTATGTATATGTATGTTCACAAGATTCAAATATATAAGGATCAGTAAAGGAATACAACGAGACTATATATCATATAGGGTTGTGCGAATAGTGTTCGAATCAAATAATGCTCATCGATTCAAAAATAGAATCGAGCAGTCGGGTAAAAGAAATAGTCAGCTGGATTGGGGAGGGAGGTGGATTATACGTCAGCTATTCGTATAAACTTGTAAATAAATTTAAGAATATAAAGAAATATTATTCCGCATGAAATTTTTCCACGTGACTTTTAATACATTTAGAAGTATGAGGACAATAATTGCCAAAAATTGTTAAAAAATTAGAACAAAAATTGGTTTTTCGCATTTAGCTCGTTTTGAATTATTTGCGTTAAAAATATTCCATAGTTTTCACATATACAATTTTTCCCTGTGACAAAATGTTAAGACTCTATAAGAGCGATCATTAATGCTTTCGATTACAACCCATATAGACGCAGAGGCGACCGAAAATATGGAGTGTATCGAGTTGGTGGAGGATATTTTCAGGAAAGGTTCATTATGCTATGACAAACCCCCCTAATTTTTTTCTAGTCATAGCGGTTTTTTTTAAATATAAAAAAAAATCATGATTTCGATGTCCCCAAAATTCTCTCTCTCTCATCAGAACGCCGGAAATGGAGGAGGGGGAGCAGCACGTCATCATCAAATATATGGGAGTTTTAGTATTATTAATGGTAATAAAAACTGAAGTCCGTTGACCGTTTGTTATCTAAAAAAAAATTCCCAAACACCCCTTTTATTGTTGTCCCAGAGAGTGGTCTGACCCCTTAAGCTTAATACTAAATTTTGCGCTAAAACTGACTGTTTACATAAATTTTAGCACAATAAAGCGCACTGGTGAAACTTTAGTGTACAGTTTAGTTGCAGCAGTACTAAAATACATCACGCCAAATTCGCATTTTGCTCTGAGTGCAAGTAAGTTGGCCGGGCATAGTGTTTTTATGTGTGGTACAATAGTATATAGCAATACGGTGAATATATTTTCGAAGAATTCGTAGATAGTGATCTACGAGTAGAAGGAAAAGATACATAAAAGAAGCAGCTGCCATAAATGCATAAAAGCAACTTTGTGTTGTGTTGAGTAACTGAAACGTTATTACTTAAATTCCCCATATGTCTATGCTATCAGATGTCTAGTTGCAAAATAAAATAACCGACCAGTCAACTAGTGGAGATTTAATGAAATTTATCTTAGTACCACGCTTAATACTCAAAACCAGTTTTTTCACTTTTAAGGCATGAAAATAAATTGCTTGTCTCTCTAATCAACATATTAATCTACAGACGATTCGAATGAAAATTAATTTCCCGTTAAATGTTGGACATACGGTGTAATAAATTAAAAAGCTTATCATCCGAAGACACGCACGAGCACTTTGAATTTTCCATGAAAAATTCCCTTAGTCACCGCAGTGCAATTACATACCTGTGTTTGGGCGCATTAATTGAAATGAAGCTGTTTGTGAATGCCCTGATGCCATTAATTGCTGCCGATAATTCCTTGCCGACACGTTCCAGCGACACCTTACTGTCTTTGGTGGCCCTTAGATTTGTAAAAACCCGCGGCCGCGATGCAAATGCATAGACCCGCTTGGTGGAGACAGGCGGCTCCCTAATGGGCTGGAGGAAAATCCCCGATGGGACAGTGGTGATGAAGAGCGGTCGTTTATTTGCCGTGTCCTGATTACTGGCCTGCAAAAGCAAGGATTTTGGGTCGTCATGATTTCCTCCACCGAAAGGATTTCGGTACTGTGGGTGTGGGTTACGCACGTTTTTAACCGGCGACTTGCTTTTCTTTTCTCTCTTCAGTCGCCTTAATCGGAGGTCGAGCTCCTTCGTGAATTTTGCGAGCTCTTCCGACTTTTTGTTCAGGTCATCTGTTACTGATTTTTGCCCGCTAACGGGCTCTGCTCGCCGGACAGGTCTCACGATTGCGTTTGGTTTAGCAATTTGGCCCAAATAGTCCTGGTTTATGATTTGAAAGGCTGATGAGGGGGTGACTGCGACGGTTAGTTGGCCGGTCGTTACACCGTTTACTGTTTCACTAAAATTCTCATTAGCCGGCTGTTCTTTGTAATTGGACCCCTCAGGCGGTAGTTCAACGGACGGCTGTGCACTTAATGTAGGCATCTTATGTTACTGGCAACTGGTAGGGTTTCAAGAAGGTTACTGGCATTAGTTCCGGTTGTTGTTGCTGCTTTCTTCAGATACCTCCTTACTCAGCTTGGCCATTTGAATTAATGATAGTCTGGCTCGAACCACACAAATCGATACGCCGATATCATCTAAACCCCTTGGGCCGTACACTAACGAGCTAGCCAACCGACTTTCTTCAAAAACAAAAACCGTTTTCTCCACCCTATTTAAAAGCGGTGCGGTTTTAACGAACTCAAAAATTTTATCACTTTAGTAGGAATATATAAATTTATCGATTCGGTTCCAAAAAAGAGAGCGAGCCCTGCACGACTGTTGTAAGGACACGGCTCTGTGACTGAATGACCAAAACAAACCATCGCCAGTCGGCACCTACTGGTCAGCAGTTAAAAATGGTTCGCCCTTCAAGAGAAATGCCGGTATGGGGCATTTCGAGCTGAAAGAGCGTGCATGCGTCCTAGGAGTTTTCCATACGAGTTTTATTTCGTTTATTTATTAAAATAACTATAATTGTCCCCTTACTCTGCGGTGGTCACCATCCGGCCCAGCGAGAATTTTAGTTAATTTCCTGGAAATCCACGAAGGGGGAAGGGGGTGGTAGAAGTGGATTGACTTGACGGGTAGCAAATCTGCTTATTTAAATGTCAACGATCTTAATATGCAGATATGTCTCAGTCCACTTACAATTAGTCTAAGAACTATGACTTATGGCTAGTTCGTCCTTCAGCCGGGATACGCATATCTTAACATTGAAGGTGACGTGTTTGGTCGTTTCGGCCCCCACCAAGGTCGTCATCACTCATCGTCGATGCCTTTTCGTATTTTTCCATGGGGACGGGCGATATTGAATTTTCTCGAAAAGGCAAAAAACGAACAGCGGAAGAGGATGATGTCCGAAGGTGCTGCTATTGGTTTGCCCAGTAGTCACGCAATACAAGTTGGTTCTTCGAACTTTTGGCCGGAGTTGAATTCCCTTGCACGGATTCGTCCTGGCAGGCCTAGGCATAGGTGAGGTGACCCATTTGGGGTGAAAGCCCTTTTGCGGCACGCGTAGACGGTTTAGTCCATTGCAGATGATTTCGGCCATTGCTAAGTTGTTTGTTTGATTTGTTCGAATGGTTTGCTTTAACGTCGTCTTTCGACAGGGTAGCAAGGGCGAATTTTGGAGCCGAGATGCCGTGCCAAGATATAACGTTGTGTGACGCCCTGGCAAACGATTAAGCAGAAGTTTTGTTAAATTACTTCGGAAATTTAGGTGCAGGTTAACCATGAAAACAATTATCGCTTCAAGGATGGCTATTACTTTTAGCCTTGTCGAATGCTTTGCTCCTTGTTTTAAATATATAGACACATCTTAGGTTATTACGAATATGCTGCTTTGGCTGGTATAGCTATATTGTAGAAAATGTCGCCAATGGCGGCGAAAGGTTGCACTTGCATAAATCATGTTGTTTATACAAGTATTACAAGTTACAGTACAGCCTCTTATTGAACCACGTAGTCCTGGCACTCAGTGCAAAGATTGAGAAATCATCCATATCTTTTCCATAGTTCTTCAAGTTACCTGCTTTGTAATTATAAGTTACTTTTTGTAAGAGCAAAGCGGGTAAAAAAAGTTCGATTTTCCAGAGATGATATGTGTAGGTACATACCTAAAAAGTTTCTAAAGGCGTCGTATTCTAAAAGCCCAAGCTGAATAAAGCTGAAATTGCTGCCATTATAAAGGGGTGGTATAATCTTCAACGGCAATACCAACTCCAGCTCCCTTAAGATGATTGACTTTGCCTATATTTGTGTGTGCACGCTTGCTGACCACATGGCTTGCAGTTACAGAGGGTTTCAGTACAACACACGCAATATATATGTACATATATACAGAACACACAAATAACAATATATGTATACTTATAGAATATAGAACATATAAACACACACTATAAGTAATTTTAAAACGTCCTATCCAAAATTTCATGACCACTAGTAAATATTAAATAGCAAGGGAAAATATCGAAAAGTGATTTCTAAAAAGACGCGTAATTGAGAAGTAAAATTGTAATAGTTTTAATATTATGCTAGTTTTTTGCATACAATGAATAAACGGTAAATTGTGTCTTTTGAGATTGTTGCTGGTGGTGTGACCGATATGTTTGACCACAAACCCGATTTCTTCAAAAGCAATTATAATCGAAGTATTTTTATTGTTGGTCTCATGAAACAATTAAGTAAATTTCCTTTCAACCAAACGCCAAAATTGAAACATTGGAATTCATATCAAGAAACCCCTCCAGATATAGTGAGATTATAAATAGTTACAATAGAAAAAAATACATAAAAGCATAGACAAATAAATATAAAGTTTACCCACTTCGAACAAGCAAAACGTGAGCATAACTTCTGAGAGCTTCACAGCGATACCTCCACATGTGCGATGGTAACCGGCGAGCTATTTTGCATAATTTAATTTTTCTGAACTATTTTGTTTGCTGAACGAGAGCTCACAATTCAGAACATATCTTCCAGTGTTGGAAAGGCGTTTTTCAAAAATGTCAACATATAAATTTTGATTGAATCGTTTCTTCGTGCGCAGTTCTTATCCCAGCCCAATATAACAAAACTTACAATGAGCATCTTCAAAGTTTATCCCAACTTCTGTTTTAATATTGGCGCTGGTTTTAACCTATACATTCGCCTTTGAAGTTTTTTGATATATGTAGTAACTTTGTATGAGCATTAAAAGGTGAAAATTTTCACGACGTTCAAATTATGCAGTATAGAAAGAAAGTCAAATGATAGTTGAACACGCGAAGCATATCACAGTAAAGGTCATCTTAGGAGCTATTTTTGTTGAAAAACACAAAAGGTAGAAAAGTACTCACCTTTCGGGAAGTGCCGTCAACTTCTTTGCATTGTACATAGTCTTTGGCGCACTGAACCAAGTGTATATCCCTTTACACGGCGGACACTCTGGTCTTCCGTCGGGTTCCTTCATTTCTGTCTCCATGATACCAATGCACTTCTTGGCATTAGGACAGGAATACTTTTTTTTGGGGGGCGGACACGTGGGCATTTTGTAAATTTTCTTCTTCCACTTCTCAACCAAGCAACTATAGTCCTAACTTATTTTTCTAGTGTCTTATAAAACCGACAATTATTGCACAATATAAAAATAGATACATGAGTGATGTGTATATCCCTGCTGAATGCTTTGTTTATTTACAAACAGTTTACGCGCGTTTTTTTCTTTGTCGAACCCGTATTTTAATCGTCCCGTGCCCTCTCTGCACCCGTAAAATTTCCGAATGAATATTCACAACACAATTGTCAGTTTTGCACATGTTCCTTTGTTACTTTTCCGGCACTTTTTGCGGATCGTTTTCGCTTCCTGCGAAATTGCATTTTTCGGTGGCGTAGTTATTTATAAAACAAATCTCGTCACCATGGAAGAAGCTGCGTTGCATCGGTGTTTGGCTTAGATGTAATTATCCATTGCGCCAGCGGGGAACTTATAAAACTCAGAATCAGGTTTAGATCCAAGATTAAAGTTGTCCGTTGAAGCTCCTCAGGGTATGTGTCTTCGGTAAATTTCAGGGATGTGTAAAGTTCTCTTGTTTCAGAATAAGAAGGTTTTATAAAAAGTTTAGACGGTAGAAACTTTATGATAAACTTAGGACAATATTATCTGTACGCCGCGTTACCCAACACGGGGTCAATTTTATTTTGAATGAAAGTTTAATATGAGTGGACTAAATGAGAGACAATTACCTACTAGCGCTTACAGCAGCACTTTTGATGGGACCCTCGACCCTTAATAATATTTTCAAAACACCATGAATTGCATTAGCTATAGGGCCAGGGCTAGGGCGCATACACTGAACTTTCCATAAACAAAGTAACGCAAAAGAAAAAATTCCCAAATTTTTGCGCCAACTTGTCCCTACACGATCAATCTTAAACGCGTGTTTGGGAACGCGGGAGGAAAAAGCAAGTTGAGTCACTGGGGGCCCCGAAATTAAAATAAATTGAAATCTAGCGTAGGTAACCATTGTTTGTTTTCATCGTCAGGCTTTTATTCTTCAAAACTACATTTTAAATGTTGGAAATTTGAGCAAACAATGTTTATCACTATTGCACACGGAGATTATAGGATGGTCACATAGATATGGTTAAATCACACCCATCTTTTAGAAATAAGTCAAAAATTGGCAAAAAGCACATTTGAAAAACATCTCAGTGTTCTGGTGAAAATAAAAGATAAAATATATCTACCAAAAAATTACGACCGCGTCTTTTCTTCGGGAATATACATTTCGCGAAAATTGGGTATGTAACGAAAACAAACAAGTCGAATCGACCAAATTTAACTTCCATAATATGACCCATGTAAAATCTCATAAATCTATTGCAGGAAGTATAGATACACATGACGATTTCCAAAAATAGGGTGGGTAGAAGTGCCATAGGAATTAAAAAGGTGGCTCAAATAAAACCTTAAACCTTATCCATCTTAAAAGACTCTAGAAGGCTATCGCAATATATTGTAGATTCGAGTCTTTTTAAGTAGCCAATTCTGCACATAATTAATGTAGGCTTGCGTATGTGCCGGCTTCTACTGAAAAACCAGTAACGTTTTTAGTTCTTTGTATTTTAGGATATACTTATTTCATTCGAGATATGGACATAACATTTTTCTGTGAAGGTGATACTTCATAATTAGGAATTGAATTTTAAAAAACGGATGAAGACGAATTTTTCTTATTGCATTATTTTTCTTAGAAATCTTATTTGATGGAGCCTGTTCGGTTCCGAGTTTGTAATCTAGGGATAAAATTGCACCTATTGCTTGAACATCAAGAAAATTCTGTTGACTTGTGTTATTTAATGAAATACATATCATATTTCGAAATAGAAAAAATCAAACAAAGAGTGAAAGAAAAATTTGTATTTTCTACTGTAAATTACTACATATTTCCAAATATACTACGGAGAACCAATGTCACGATGTTATTCTCCTAGTATATTAAGGGTAACAAATCAGCTTGTTTGTGCATCAAAATATATGTGTATGTGAGCATGTACATTGTACGTGCACACTGCACATGTATGCAGACTAAATTTCACTAGACGACGTCATATCTCCGATTATATTAGCTACCAAACGAAGTGCAAATAACTTGAATTCTTCGGTTCTTTTCGAGAATTTTAGGCAAAATTTGACACACCACGTCTCCGAAATACTTAGGCGCAGAGAGGTAATTTTTTCCTTATTTTTTTTGCACTTGTATAGGGATTAAAAGCAACCTATGATTTGTCGGAATTGGCGATAGGGTCGGGGATAGAGGGCAGAATTTTTAAGATTCTTACCTATTTGTGATATACGAGCCTGGGGGCTGGCAAATTTTGTCCTATTTAGATAAATTAAGTAATGTCATGAAAATAAATGCGATATACCTATATATAGGGGTTACCATAGACTACGTCGTTTTTGCAAAAACTTTATATTTAAATTATTCCAAGTTGATAGCATTTGGCTCAAGGATGAGTGAAAAATGTTCATCCTTCGCCAAATACATAATTTAAAATATTAAACATACACACATAAAAAGTGTCGTTCAAGTGACGCCGTTTTTTTATGTTTTCGTTTAATTAATTATCCTCTCTGCGTTGTATTCACTAGGCGACTAGGTCATGCATTTTCGGAGATTACTCTTGATTTTGTTGTTTGAAATAATTTTTTTCCCGCTGACTATAATGTTAGTTTTGTATTATTATTTTTTGTATACATATATTTATTATACGAAATATTAACGAACTATTTGCCAAAGTAATTCATGGAGAAAATTCTCAGTGAGTTAATTAATTGTTCAGGGGCTTTTAGGTAGAAATGTCGAAGTCATTTTGAATAGTACTTATTCATCATTTCCAATTTAAGTACAATATTTTCCAAATTAAGCTAAACCAAAACCCAATTGGAAAGACCTTACCCAACTGAACTAACCCAATTAATTCGACACTTTTCTCAAATGAATTAAACATGTTCTCGTTGAAGCAAAAGCCTTGTTCCATTAAAATTGAACATTCATTATTTTAAATAATTGCTTTTCAGTTGAATATAATTTCACTCCGATTTTTTTATTCATTCTATTTTTTAAATAAATGTGTTTTCCCTATGGAATCCTCAGTCTATTAAGATGAGTTTAATTCATTGACAGGATTTTAGGGTTCCGTAGTTAATGGGAAACCTTATTAGTCCAGGCAAATTAGCATTTCAGTTTCCAATAATTAGACAGAGCAATTTTATGACTGATTCCGGGGTTTTTGGGGTCGGAGATCACAAATCTCGCATATCCTGACCTATCCGACTTTCTTGCAGAGGTATCGAAGGTCAAAGGAAGACATTTTCTCACGAATAAAAATAAATTTCCACGAAACTTATCCGAAGAAAAACCTGCACCGACTGGAGACCCTTTAACCTCCTCTGGACTCTCAAGGACGCTTCCGATTTGTTTCCGATTTTGGGAAGTTCGTGATCTCCGGCCCCAAAAACCCCAGAATTACTTGTGCACCCTACTTAAATTCCTGCTTAGAGTACACCGGTGGCGCAGCATTAGCTGTGCTCGTGATGAAACCTGACAGGGTTTTGCTAAGTCGAACGATGTTTCAGTTAATGTTGCGCGTTGCGCCTTCATCAAATGTTTTCACACAAGAAGAAGGCCCTGTCAGGCCTTAATGGGCTCTTCAAATGTCAAGAGGAATGAGAAGAATTTCAGGGTTCTGAAAAAGCGACCAATCATGGTTCTTTGCACGAACAACCAGCCCCAGTAGCCAAGTGCATTTTAAGAGCCGCCAGTGAGTGACATCTTCAGATATTTATCGCCGTGGCTCGCTGACGATACCAAATGCCTGATCAGCGATCCCGCGTCCTCACCCTCGCCCGTTATGAGTGGTGCAGGGGTTTCGTGGATTTTTCATCACGAACCAGAAAGATCACTGCTTAATGCCCGCTTTGCTCAATAGCTCTAAGAAATTAATACGCTTCATGCAAAGGCTCCGTCTCATGATATACCTGCCATTTGGCATTGGAGGAATCGGCAGCGCGATTTCACGCGAAAAAATTCTACTCAACATTTACACTTTGCCTTAAATTACATTTTTATGAGAGCTATGACGAAATGATCAAAAAAGGAATATGTTGGGTTGGAGCATGCTTGAAGTTTGCAAATGTACATTAAAAGAAACCAGATGGCCATTTCGAGTTCTTATAGAGATTCTTCTCACAGTTGACGATTTGAGGCATTGCAAATATAAAATTGCACCAAAATGACTGATTGCCGACAAATCATTTGCATAGCACAGGATTTGCGCCGTCGTCGGCTAAACTGAGCTGCCGCCTTAAGAAAAGGCTACGAAATCTGTCCCGAAAGTGCCATCCTCGGCAACAGCCACTAGGCCGACATTTTCCATATGCCCCCGATAGGAAAGCTTCTGGCAGTCACTTACGCATGCGCTCTTACGTATGTACATACGAATATCGATGCATAATTCATTTAGCACAGGAACCTAAAGAAACTGTCCCCATAAATAATGCATTTCTCTAGGTAAAGAAGCACAGCCTGGCAGGGCTCGTTCGTCGCCCAAAGTATAAGATTTCTTCGATTGGGTGACAATCGAGAAATTGATCGATCGATCGTCATCCGATCGTGTGTCATATCAGAAGCAACGAGTGATCGAATTAATTCGTTTGCGGGTCTTTCTGTGCTTGCGCAGTGTCTTTCAAGTCCTGCGAGTGTAGAATTCTGCGTTTGAATTAACTTTTCCACACCTTCTGGGTGAAGTGTTGCTTGATCGAACGACCTCAGCGCAAACACATTCTGGCCAGTCTGCAGATTGCGGCTTTTGTTCTTTATGCTGCAATCGGGACGGATTTCAAATTTCAATGTAGGCGCCACCGTTTGAACTAGAATTAGAATGAATGGAGTCCCGACCAGTTTCGTTTTGCTTCTGCTGTCATTGCCTTTCGAGGAATTGTGAATTGTATTTTCTCACATGAAAATTGCATGCGGCGGTATCGGTCTGATTGATCGACTTGATTTACGCCGTTCAGACATTTCATATGTAGTATGTGCTGCGACGGGTACAGTTTTCTTTGTTCTTCTTTTGGACATGAAATAGAAGCATATTAGAAGAATTTCTTTCGCTGACAGGATTCCAAGAAGAATTTCGTTTTGTATAAATTGCTTTTTGCGCAAGAAAAACAATAGGAATCTTTTGTATCACCTTTGTTCCAATTATTATCTTACCGCCGAGATCATGTTGTCCATTGGGTGAAAACTTGAAGCAATGTTTATGAAAATCTGCCTGTCGAAATGGTTACTCAGGAGTTTTCATGGTTGCTTATTTGAAATCTTTCATTGAAATTTCAGGATTAAGGATGGTGGACACAATATAACAACCGAAAATTCACAATTTAATGGGATTTCTATTAAAATGGGTTTTTAGGGGTTCTCAGGGTTTCAATAATTCCAGTCTTCAGATTCAAAATGGTGCACCAAATTACGGTTGAGAGGTTTTTATTTCAAGGAATTTCTGTTAACCCTCCCTGTAAAAACATATAATTCAGCACCATAGTTGTATGTAAAACAAGATTTGTGAGTAACTGTGAGTTGGAACAAATTAATACCATATGTACTTATTTTCATTAATTTTAATTAAGCTTGAGCGTCGAATTGTGAAAAAAGATTGAAAACTTTTCGGATATATGAATGTTCAAAAACACAAGTAGGGCCTAGGGGAGAGATGAAAGAGCCAGTATAAAAGAGAGGGGCAGAAATCTCTTAAAAATACAAAAAAGGTCAACAAACTTGACTTACTTGATAAGTTATTTAGTAGGTATACTTAATATAATAAAAAATAACAAAAATGAGATTTCAAAAATATTGCAGTACACTTATTGAAGTTTACAAATAGTCGAAACTGGCTCTTTCAAAACAGAGTGGCATTGAAAGAGCCACCAAGGCAATTTGTGTCATATTAAGTCAATTTGAAATAAAATTTAATCTTTTTGACTACTAATATTTCACATGAAATTAAACAAAGAAACATTAACTAACCATTAAATGAAACAATACTCGTATAAGTCATTTGAATTTAAAGATCAAAAAGCATAACAACAATTTTTACAAAAGTAATTATGACTTTCTTTCTAATGACAAATCCCCCTATAGAAGTTAGGTTGTACTATGTAAATTCAGAAATCTTATAATCGAAATTTTTTTAACATTGCTGAACCCAAGATGCTTCCCAAAAGCAAGTGTAACTAATTCTTTTGTATTGGTTGGTGAAACCACTGAAACTTTAACCTGCTGAGGGTCACCCTGCGCAAACAATCACCCAGAGGCACCTTCAACTAGAGTTTTTGAAAAGGAAAAGAATAAATAAATATTTTCAATTTCGCGAGTGACTGTACCTACAGTGGTATAGGTAGATCAAGATTGGTGGCTTTTTTGGAAAGGGAATTGAGATAGTATTTGTTTGGCGTGAGTTTGAGTTCATTGCGTTGAGAGTATTAAAAGATAAAATTAAAATAATAATGTGCATCCCGAATTTAATAATCACCCTGTCCAATCGTTTGAGATTGCCCCCCTCCCCCATACGATTGTTTGGCTAGTTGAGATCTATTGCCCCATAACACCCAGTTCACATTATGAGTAGAGAATTTTCGATAAGGTTCGAACAAAATCATAAATTCTAAACAATAGATTTTTGCGGAACTGAAGTTAGTAAAGATGGTGTCTGTGTAAATTATTTTTAGACCGTTATAAAGAGGCCACGGTGTATATTCCAATCCCGACCCAAATCTAAACCTGAAGGGTGTTTCTTTATGAACACATTTCAATATTTAACGCCATTTCAGTATAGTTATTCGGTGCTTTCCGATAACTAGATATTATTATTTTATTGTCGAAGAGTAAAATTTAATGTTTTCTAACGAGAAGAAAAAATGAAGTCGTTTACCGATGTTCTTTGACGAAAATAGGGCGTCATCTGCATTTATGCGATGTTTTGTAGAATCGACATTATCATCACGCGATTTGCACCACAGCAATTTCAGAGTATGATACTATGTAGAAGTGAAAGATAACACTAATTCAAACAGGTGTCTTAAAATGCGGACGTGTACCCACTTTCGTCCCTCCTTTCTTTACAAAAATCTCTATACTGAGGCCTTTGTATACCTTCCTTATATTTTTGTGTAGGCCACCCGACATTCCACTTGACCTGAGTGTTAATTTACAGTGAATACGCGAAATGAAAACAATCCTGCCTTTGTCCTCCGCGAAGTGTAATCCAGGGAGATTCTCTGCAAGGGCTCCAGGCAGGATGCATCAACAATTGCCGGCGAGTAATCAAAACAAAACGTTAATAACCCAAAACGAGAGGCGCGGTGCAAGGCCCGCACGTGGCCCATTGTGACACTCCGAATTTTGAAATCAATTTGTTTATTCACATGAATACTTCTCGGAGGCAGAGGTCCGCCAGAAGATTTGTTTATCATCCTGTCGGTCATGTCGGCCGACGCAAACATAAATTATGGGCACGGCCTGTGCCGGGGATCATTATGCTTCAATAGACACCTAGTTATCCGCCCTCTTCCGCTTGCATGGTGCTCGCGACCAAATCCTTTTTCTCCAGACCCCACGCATTATAGAGGTGCGATGGGTATCAGGATCAGACGAGGAAATCCTTTGAGGCCTTTGTTGTCAGCGAGTGATCATCTACACACCCTTTCTGCATGACAATAGAAAATACCAACAGTGGGACATCGTTTAAGTTTCCATCATTTTGGTAGGAATCTCACTGCAACGATTGCTCACGTGAGATCGTCACATTTGCGTCTATCGTAAGCGTAACCGCTTCCCAGAAATGTTGCAAAACGGCGAACGGCTGCCGGAGCACCCAATTATGTGAGCTATTATTTGTCGCCGGGAACTCCTTGAAAAGCATACACTGGGGAATCAATGGGTGTCAATAACGCGCGCGAGGCGCAAACAAAGCCAGCACACTTGATCCGCTCCTTATCCTCTCGGCCGGTGCAGCCACCTCAGCCAATTTCATTAGACGTCGCAAAACACGGCGCGATGTGAGGCTAAGAGCTGTTGCAAGTGCATGCGGCACGTAACGAAGGCGTGTGATCGAAGATGTCATCAGAGCCGGCACGTCAATCACGGGCACCCCATTTCCCAATTAATTTCTGTTTCGATCCGAGTGACTTCTGCCTCCTGTACTGAGTCACGGGTCGCTGCGCCTCGGCGTGCTACAAAATTCGAATATTTTTTTTGCCCGTGTTTGCGCGTGTACCTGAGAAACGTGCGCATACGAAATTTTGCAATTAGGCGAGCTCCTCCGACATGTGAGTGCGAGTGCGAGCTGCGAACACACCTTGCATCTTACGCTGCAAGGAGGCCAAAGCAAACAGACAGACGATTTCCTCTCGGAATTAATTTTTTTGTGGAACTCCGTCCTTTGGTTTATTGAGAAATCGCTTCACGCTAATTTCGGGTCTTTAGCGAGTGATAAAACGACAAAGGCGAAGGTAATCGATTGGCCCAGGCCGGGCCCGCGCAAAATGATCGTACGCACCGCTTCCCCCGGTGGTGCACACCCATTGTTTTCGAGCAACAATCGCTGTTGTAATAGACGTGACGCTGTTCGCAGCCAAAATGGGCGAGAGCTGCTAACAATTTTCAAAAGTAACCTACGCCCTGCCGTCACAATTCGCTCTGCCGAGCTTGAGTTATATCGCAGACGAGGACAATAATCATGCGATTGTCTCCAAAGTTTTGTCGCGATTAACGACTTCACCTTTTTAGAGTTCCTGGAACTCGGCCATGCTAGCCTCTTTATATACCCACAAATTCTACAGTACCCATTTTGTAAGCGTAAGGCCCAAGTAACTAAATGACTTGTCAGGTTAAAGACACCGTAGACACATCTATGTACGTGAGAAATTGCACAGTTTGACCAGAACTTCCAAAAGAATTGGCACATATTGATCGACTTGACTTTAATGTGCATTTTTAACCGACTTTAAGAAAAGGAGGAGGTTTTCAAGTCGACTGTATTTTTTTAGTGGGTATGTTACGCGATGTCTTCGCCGATTGTGATCCGATTGTAATGATTCTTTTTTTATTGAATAGGGCAATAGGCCTATCTTGAAGATATTCCCCTTTAAATTTTGAAGAAAATATTTCCCTCTAATAAACATATGTGACCCTAAAAACATATGAATATGTACGAACATCTGCAAATATAAAGATCGCGAAACTCGCTTGACCATCTTTTCACAAAACCTATAGACGCATTAACCTTCAGTACAACAGAATCAATATGGTCTGTGAAGGAAAGTTGTGAATTGAAGATAACACCCAAACCTCTGCATTTGTCAAGTCTTGTTAATAAATTTCCACCTACCGCGTAGACAAAAGAAAGTGGATTTTTACTTCGGGCAAAGGACCTAACCGAACACTTAGATATGTTTAACGGTAAGAAATTTCGATGACACCAATTGTAGAAAAGAGTCAATTTAATACAACACAGTCAGAAGAGTTGCTAATAACGCGGAAAATTTTAGCGTCGTCAACGTAGCATAATATTGTGGAGTTAGGTACAGCGGAGCTGATGTTCTTTATAAACATAATGAAGAGTAAGGGGCCAATGTGGGTGCCCTAAGGAACTCCCGACTCTATTTTGATCTCCTTAGTTAGAGAAGAACTAAAAATGACTCGTTATGAGCGATAGCACAGATAAGACGACAGCCAACTGACAAAGAGAGAGACAGAGAGGAGGAAACCCTAGAAGTTTAAACTTATGCAGGAGAAGCTGGCATTCAAACAGTCGAAAGCTTTGCTAAAGTTTGTATAAATACAGTCAACTTGCTCCCCATGCTCCAGGGCAGAAGTACAAAAATTTGTGAATTCCACTAGGTTTGAAAACGTGGATTTACCTTTGCGGAAGCCATGTTGAAAAATCCCAGGAAGGCCTTACATATAACGGGTCATAGATGAGAGATTCAAATAATGTCGCGAATCACGGCAAATTCGCAATAGGTCTATAATTAGAGATGTCGTCCTTTTTTATGTAACGGCAGAATGAGCGACATATTCCATATAGAGGGGGAGACACCACAGCAAATAGATAAATTAAATAAATAACAAAAAACGGGAGACAGAGACAAGCCACATTTCTTAATAACAGACGCAAGAACACTGCCGGACCCAGAAGAAAAGCTTTAAGGTATAGAAGCTATCTTAGATAAAATGGATACTTCATCAAGGAGTAGGTCCTCCATATGGAAGGTGCAAGATTAGTCAGATGTCTAAAATCATTAAAAGTAATATCACAGGTAGGTTTAGAGAATACAGTTTCAAAAAAGTCGGTAAAGACATTAGTTGACTTCAAGAGGTCGTTACTCAGCGTATCACCAAAGAAAAGAGAAGTAGGGAAGCCAAGTTACGTTTGGAATTCACGGAGTTCCATAAAATTTAATGATCCCTACGTAGAAGGCATTTAGTGCGATCTATAAGGAATAATCCTCGTCACTTTTTGAAGCACAAAACCTTCTTGGTTCTTTAAGTGATTCAGATAGCTGTTCAATCACGGCTGGCGAGTGAAGTGACATTTACGCTCTAAAATAGGTATACAAGAGGAACAGTCGAAAATCCGGTTATAAAAGGATCTGTTTCATCTACAACGTCGCAATCAAGACAGCTCGCTTGTGAAGTTGAAGACGTAGCCGACTTCCGAAATCAGATCCAGCTTGGAAGGAGGCTGTCCTCCTCTGATCAATCGTCAATCGACGGCAGATTGGATTCACCGACAATAATAAAATCATCCACTGGAGATAGCGTCGTCATCAGGTATCCAATAGAGTGTGTCAAGGAGTCGTATGTATCCGATGATGTGTTGGGGGGAATGTACACAGTAAGAATCGCCTCTACGCCCGGAGGAGAAGGAAATGCGATCGGTGAGCAGGCGATGCCGTAACATACAGCGCAGAGTACACCACCCCCAACAGATGCATCAACAGCGGTCAGGTGTCGGTCACGTCGAAAGACTTGAAACTCGGCCGTGTTGAAAAGTTCTGTGTCGAAAATGTTGCCGTATAGCCAGGTTTCGGTAAAGCATACCACGTCGAAGCCAGACTCAGATGTAGATACGAAGAGTCGCGTAGTCTTTGATCGGAGCCCAGTTACATTGGCGTAGTAAAGGGAGACGTCGCCTGTGAGTTTTTTGAACTGTTTGTTTAGTTGGTTTATATAATACCTTGTGGCAAAAAATGAAGCCTATCACAGCAACCCCGTTTAGATGTGATTGAGTAACAAACATCCAAACACACAAACTTTCGCATTTATAATATTAGTAAGATAATTTACGATGATGATGGGATGAAATTCACATCAATGACTTTTACATTAGAAAGGGCAACAATATTAAAAAAGTGTGAAAGCCACCATACATACCATACGATTGATTCAAATCCCTTCTGTTCAAATTGAAGTATGCACGCACATATGTATGTATTCTATTTGGTATCGTAGAACTAATTAAATTGAAATTGTAAAATTGAATAAATAAATGTTTCCCGTAAAGTATTCGATTAATGCAACAAATGCAAGCACAAGGTTTGACGACAGAGATACTCATTTCGACTGCTCTCATATTTTGAAAGTCTTAATTAAGCTGTCGTCAGTCTTTTGGTCTATTAGTCGATCATTAGACCTAGCCTCAATTCCATTTCAGCAGTTAATTAGTTAATTCTCACCTTATCTCAACTGTGAAACACGCCCTTAATCTGAAGTGCAGAGTTTAAAAAAAGAAACATTTCCAATAATTTCATATGCTGTGCCGATTAAAGTTTCCTTTTTATGAATCTGGTTAACAGGACTTCCATCAGTGGCTTAAACCACAATTAGCTCCCTTTGGACTTCTCTATGTCCCACATATCCAAATCGCTATCATCGAGACTAATTACACCATTCGACATCAATTAAGCGATTTTGCTCACCATTTGCAGCGCTTCTTGCTCCATGCGTTTCCACAAATCAATCGGTCGTATGAGAGCCCCGGATTGGTTTCCCTATTCATTCATATCGAAATGATTTATAGTTCGAGACGAATCAATTTAACGTGAGCGCCTGCGCCACAAGATAAATGATCGTCCGCAAAGCAAAGCATCGTAATTCGATATCAAGTGAGCACGTGAGGAGGGCACGGAAGGAGCCGCTCCGTAAAAAACTCAATTTCACTCGAATTATACTAAAAACACACCGCAGGCCGGGAAATGGCCTGCAATTGGTTCCTCGGGCGGGGTCGGCTTTTGTAATTGAGCGTCTCCTTAATAACGGTCGGTGAGCCTCACTTGTCCCTCCCGGCCAAGACGCGATTTTATGCCTCTCCGCGCTGAATGGGTCTGTGATCGATGACGGATGATACTCGGATTCCGTTTCCGCTTCCCTTATCTCCCGCGATGAGTTATTGAGACAAAAGTCCGCGAACTGATATTTGGCGCGGCACACTTTTGCACAATCTAAGTTTCTCGGACGCCGTTGTGTCCTGACCGGCTGACTCACCGCGGATGCAATTAATCACCGTGCGAGAGAGCTTGTTTTGGGTGGCTCAGCATCGGGCACCTTCCCCAAAACGCCTAATTTATCGGCTAACATGGCCCGTTTGTAGTCACCTCACCAGCCCGGCCCGTCCCAGGGCCCACAAAGTGAGATATTAATTTTCGTGTTCGCCTGGAATTTCGATCATTTGTCAGGCCCACGACAAGGATTCCTTGTAGATCGCTGGGCACATGATTTATGTGTGCCCATTAAATCTCCTTCTCGCATATCAATGGCCAATTGAAGCTTTACGATTTGGACAACTAAACGGGAAACGAATGAATTAATCACGGCGCATAGCGCTTCTATCAACTAATCTCCCCGCGGCGACGCACAACGGTGCGAGTCAGCGCAATCGCCTAATTCTATCTGCGAAATCTGCACAATGACTACTTACTGCTGAATGGAGACAATTTGCCAAGTCGGAGAGAATCTGAAGATATTATTAAAGTCGTGTTAGCGGTCGCGAAGTACCTGCAAAAAAGCCAACAAATGACCTTTCGTCTCGCAATAATAAATTTAATAATGCGATCTTATCGCGGCGCTCTGCAACCGGCAGCCCGGCCAAACAATGCCGTGACATTCAAAGTCTCCGCGAAGCCGGTCTTGCGCTGCATTCATGCCGCACATCCGGCGGAACAGAAGCGGCAAAAATACTGGAAATATTCTTTGCCAATTATATTAGTGTACTCGTGATCGTATTGGGACCAGGAGAGATGTTCGTGTCAATTATCGCAATGAAATGGTCACTAAGGAATGGATTGAGTTTTTTTTCCTAAGTCTATAGTTTTAGTATATGTTACATACACTAATATGGTGCTTCAACCTGCTTTAAGAAATCGAAAGCAGGTGGTTATTTTCCCGAAAAGGGTAGGTAATGTAATGGAATAAACGAAATGGAGTTTAATTGTATGTCAATAAAAACTTTTAGTGATTTCGGTGATTGTTTGATATTAAATGGGGGAAATGTGAATAATAAGTACAATAAATCGCATCCTGTATCTACCTACTGTAAACTTTTTAACTACGACAGGAGGGGGAAAGAAGGTAAGGAAAGAATATTTGCATTCTTGTTTGTTAAAACGAGTGAGAGCTGGTTCTTGAGGCGGCAAGAGATTTTTTTCTCGGGGCTTTCTAAAAATGCTTAACTATTTTCTTACTAGCGTTACCCTATATATGTTTATGATGAATGATGAGCCGAAAACGTGTTTGTATGTTTGTTTTACAAAATCAAATATATTAGCTTTTCCCACCCTCGTCAGAGCATCGGAAGTAAGGGAAGAAGAAGATCGATCAGGGGTAAGGCAACTCATGCTAGTTAGGATTCTCCGAGCATAAGGAACCTTTTCTGAAAATTTCGTCGCTCCCTTCGATGGGCTAAATTTTTTGCGGTTACCTCTCGGCCTATAAATTATCTAATATCTACAATTCCTAGGTTATTTGAAAGCCTTACCTGTGATATTGTAATCTTTTCTGTTAGTTTTTTATTACTGATAAGTAGACTGCGGATTTTATGCAACTTTATTATTTAATCCGCAGTCTACTGATAAGTCATAAACAACATGCCTTTATGAAGGCATGATCAACAATTTCTAACCTTAATGTTGTCATAAAAATTTTGTTAAAGATTTTAAATTTAACTTTTAGTGCAGGTTACCATAATATTTTATTTTCATTGGAACTGTACCGCTATGCCAAGTTTTATTAAAATGGGTTAATGGGAAGCAAGTAAGATTCAACAAACGGGGTTCATCGCTAATGTTTTACCCTTAGAGGTGGAATACTTTGTCAAAATTTAAATGGCACCACTCCCGAGATATAGCCTATTCAATAAAAAACGAATCATTAAAATCGGTTCACAATCGGCGAAGACATCGCGTAACATATACGAATAAAAAAAACAACATACGAATTAAGAACCTCCACTTCTTTTAAAATTGGTTAAAAAGTGAACAGTGTCAAGAAGGTGTCAAGAAAAAATGCTGTTGATGGAGATGATAATGCAACAGTTGCATTAAATTTGTCAACATTTGAAATTATTGTTGAAAGAGTTGATTTTGGTATGCCAAACTTCTCAGCAATTTGTGTTTTCGAAAGTGCTTGACGATCTACTTCATCAAGGATTAAAATTTTACTCTTAATGTCGATTGACAGAACGGAACAACAACAAACCAATCTGAACTGCTGGAACGGGAACTTAGATGTAGAGTTAAACATAGACGTTCGGCATGACACGGTACCAAATAATGAGTCGCGGCACCTATCGACACCAGTAAATTGATGTTGCTTCCCTTGTTTGATGTTACCAGTATTACATTTATTTTTTAGGGAAAAATATTTTATTGTATTGTGTAGTTTGTCGTGTTTGTGTTTTTTATTCGGCTTCAATCCCGGGACTCTAAAGTTGAATTTGAAGTCGTTATAACCGAGCGCTGCTTATTGTAAGGCCCGACGGTGTGTTCGCAATTTCGGTATAACGGAATTTATTCGTAACGAACAAACGTCGCTTATCATATACGTTTAAATTTGAAGGGAACGAGACATTCGTTCACCGTAACGAGGTTTGGCTGTAATCTGATTATTGTTAGTGGTAGATGATTTTCATATTTGTGGGCAAGATATAATAATTAAATAAAAAATGAAAGGAGTATGAATACTGGAAAATATTGGTTTTATTCAATTTGATTATCTACTGAAACTGTTCTCTCTGTTCTACGCTTTTTAGGATAATAATGTTAAAAATATATATAAAAAATAGGAAAATAAGAATAAATTATACATAACATGGCTCAGGTGTAGGTACAAAGATAAAATCATATCTCAGTATTGCAAATTTCCACTCTTACACAATGCTTCAAAATTGTATATTGTCTTATATCTAAGAATGTACATCCACGTACTGTTTCGAGTTTCTAGCTATGAAAAATGATTTCTCATCATGACCATCATCTGAAGCCACATAAAAACTGTCAAGGTGGCGCCAGTTCGACTAAATGAAACATTTGTTCTCTAGCGAGCCTGTGCACTTCTGGGCCCTTTTTCAATTTTCCCTCAAGCCCAGTCATAGCCCTTCGGGTATCGGTTGTATCTGATACAACAGGTTGCATTGTGTGAAGAATTTTATGGTTTTTCCCGAAAACAAATAAAGGGAAACAGAGCCGTTTGACTCGCACAGAACTAAATCATCTTATCCGACGATTTCATCTAGCACGTCTTTTTGCCACGTTTTCTGGGTGTGCACGGCCGAGAGTGAAAATCAAATTAAAAGGAGGAAAAAAGGGGATTCGATCCCAAGAAGCGGCAAGAAACCTTTCTCCGGAACACCATTTCACATATCCTGAAACAAAAGGGACACATCACTGTATTCCCCAGTGCGCACACCTGATCTCTTCCCATAAGGTGTGCAGCCGAAATCTGGCAATAAATTTTTCGTCTTGTTCCCAGCGGTTATCAGGAGGTGAAATCGCGAAGTCGTCCGTATCCAACAAGTGGGCTGAGCGAAAGTATTAGGCTATACTTCATTCTCATAGTGAGCCTGCAAGGAAGGATGTGTAATAAATTTCCATGAGGATTCCGTTAGTTTCTCTACATGTACGATCACCATCCCAGGCGGGGAGGAAGTTCTATTCCGACAAATTGATGTCAGATGCAAGAGGTCCTGAGTAATATCAAAATGGATGTATCAGGGGTCACGTGACTTTGATGTAAATCCTGGAACAGCGAATAAACAGAGTGGGCAATCATGACAGTCTTCGGCAATCTCTCATTACATCGGACCACACTATATTATATGTAGTAATCCCGTTTTCTCTTTGGCTCTTTTATAATATTAAATTAGTGAAAAGGAGCATATTGCAGGTTTTCAGCATTTGGATAAAATAAGTATTTATAGTTTTTTTAGATATGTATGTATTATGTGACGGATAAACAGACGGACGGACGACAAAGTAAGATTAATAGGGTTTCTTTACAGATCCATACAAATTGTAATTATATTATAGGCTATAGTTTAACGGTGAGCATAGTTGGTATCAGTGCATATGTAGGTACGTGCCAGGAAACGATTTGACGCTAGTAGCTGGTCGTATATTGATAAGTAGTTACCTGGAACAGTACTTTGCGCTAGCAATTTTAAAATACTATTGAAAACTAACTCTAGGTCAGAATTTTAAATATATTGATGTTTGTTAAAATATTTTTATGTTTTTTTTTGCATACACGTCATTATTTAATTGGATTTCAATAAAGTAACCAAAATGTTGGTACACCATTTTATTTTTCCGTTCGTGCCCACATACGATCAGTTCGGTTACTCCCTAATAGCGTGGTAGACCTTGTTACATTCGTGGTTATTTTGTAAGCGTGCACACAATTATTATTTCCTGAAAGGAGCCAATCCTCTGGGGGTACAGGTGGGGGTAGCTTTGTTTTTCAAAAGGGAATCTCTATTTTTTATTGCAGATTCAGATTCTACAGGAAGGAATACGCCAGTTTTATCTGAAAGATGTTTGGCGAAAAAATGTTTTCGGATATAACTGTCGTTTATTTCCGTAGAATCCGAATATGCAATAAAATAATGTTCCCATTTTATTTCAAAGTTACCCGCCACGAACATACCCAGAGGGGCGGCTGGATTAATTTTCGTGGGATCGGTTTCCCTCTTCGAAATAATAAGATTTTATTTCGAACATTTTGTTCGTATTTTTTGAGTTATTGAGTCGACTCAAAAGAAAAAACTCATTTCATTTTTATAGACGGAGAGTAAAAACCATTCATTTTCGTTGATTGAAGAAACTAGAAAACGTATTCTGAAACGTATCGAGAGAAAAAAAAAATTGTCCGAAAAGGGAATGCTTTGAAATTGTTCTTTTTCTTATAGGTCATCAAGAAAACATATAAAAATAGAAGAAGAGAAAAAGCAAAATAGCACCGCAAAAAGACAAACTATACATGTTACTACTAAAACTGATAAAAGATGGTATCGAACTATTTTACACATCGGATTGTGTAGAAGTGCATATTCCACTTTGTCTAAAAGTTGCTTTAAAGATAGTTGATTTAACAAAAATGTGGCAAATTGTTAATAAACGCTTAGAAGATTTCTTTTTCTAAATATTTGTAACTATATCAAATATTTGCATAGTTATACCACTTATACTTAATCTATGTACTTTCAGAAAAAAATTAGGTGTTATTTTTTAGATTAGTCAAATCTGCGATATACCATACTACCACATTTTTTGGATTATCTCGTCACAGTTACATACAATTCAATGCATTATAAAATGATTCATATAATAATATAGTACCAAATGTTTTCAAAATCCGACCATTCCTAAATCGTCAAATGAAAACTCGGTTTTTACCTGTCAGAACCCGGTGTTCCCCTTATCTAATATTAGTTTATGAAATCCAGAAAAGAATGTAACCCCTGTAGATTTTTGTCAAGTGATCATTATACTTAATAGGCTAGACGGCGAGGAATTTTGGGTGTATTTTTCGGGCACAGGCGAGATTATTGTTGGAATCGCTTCGTTTTAGGGTATAGTTCAACCCCCTAAGTTTGCTTACAAATTGTTGGTGTGCTTGATTTTATAATTAACTATTAGTGACGAAAATAGTGTTTTTTTCTCTATTTCCTTTAATATCTCCGTTCCTATTGACTTTTAGTATAGCATATGCATTGAGAAAGTTGTTCCTTATGAAATTTCCTAAAATATGAGCCCTCACAGAGGTCGCTAAGTGCAATTGTTAACTTGCAAATAGCCCCGAAAGTTAAAAAAACACGTTTTTTTCACTATTTTTTTACTAAAAAATGACCGCACACAGGTGGCTGCAAATTCTCAAAAATGATGTGTAAGTGGACCCAAACATCCATGAATAATTTTAGCGTCATCGGTCAATTACTTCTCGAGGAATTAACGATAATTTTTTTTTTTTTTCATTAATTGGAACTTGCGCCATTTTTTTCACAAACGGGTCGGACCAAGCCAGAAAAATCACAAATCCATTCAACTGTAGTATCCCGTTGAAATTTTTGGGAAAAATTAATTCCAACCGATTTTATACATACAGTTTCTATTGCTATTTATCAAGCAAAATATTTCCGATTTATTGGACATTTAAAAAAGTTAGTAGCAGCAACTTATAATGTTACAAGAATCAGTGCATAATAATAATTTTTTAATTTTTTTTTTTTAATAACTTTTTTTAAATGTCCAATAAATCGGAAATATTTTGCTTGATAAATAGCAATAGAAACTGTATGTATAAAATCGGTTGGAATTAATTTTTCCCAAAAATTTCAACGGGATACTAAAGTTGAATGGATTTGTGATTTTTCTGGCTTGGTCCGACCAGCGAAACCCGTTTGTGAAAAAAATGGCGCAAGTTCCAATTAATGAAAAAAAAAAAATTATCGTTAATTCCTCGAGAAGTAATTGACCGATGACGCTAAAATTATTCATGGATGTTTGGGTCCACTTACACATCATTTTTGAGAATTTGCAGCCACCTGTGTGCGGTCATTTTTTAGTAAAAAAATAGTGAAAAAAACGTGTTTTTTTAACTTTCGGGGCTATTTGCAAGTTAACAATTGCACTTAGCGACCTCTGTCAGGGCTCATATTTTAGGAAATTTCATAAGGAACAACTTTCTCAATGCATATGCTATACTAAAAGTCAATAGGAACGGAGATATTAAAGGAAATAGAGAAAAAAACACTATTTTCGTCACTAATAGTTAATTATAAAATCAAGCACACGAACAATTTGTAAGCAAACTTAGGGGGTTGAACTACACCCTAAAACGAAGCGATTCCAACAATAATCTCGCCTGTGCCCGAAAAATACACTTTTTAATCTTTTTACCTCCTCGCCGTCTAGCCTATAATATTTAACTTTGCCTACCTACCTGCTATCTATGAAATCTACTTGAAACTGTTTTAGAAAATTTAAGAAGTAACACAAAAATCTGCAATATGAAATAATATTAAGTGGAATTGATAACGGCGTTATTAAACAAATAAATTAACACGGAGGCTAAAATTTGAAAAATGAAACAGTTCCACTACTGTGGAAATGAAAACTGTGAAAAAGTTGGCACAAAGGGCTCCACTTAAACATCAGGTAATTTTTTAGGGAAACTTACAAACATTTCGTCGGTCGTTCATAATCCGAAGAGCATGCAAACACTGGAACAACCCCAACGGCAATCATTAAAAATCCTCAGAAATCCTTTTTTTCTGTGCAGAGCTCAACCATCCGTTTTTGTCTCCCTGCCGAAAAATCGGTCTTGTCAACGTCTCGTCAAATCAGGGTCGACCGTCAATCTTCGCCGCGGCCTGACGTATGGCCCTCGGATCAATTGGGACCTCTTCGGCATTCCTTTCTGACGTCTCGTCGTTCTTGGTCCGTTGGGGCCTTTTTATTCAATTGTTTGAGTTGTTCGTTTTGTGGCCGTGGCTGCGTTTAGTTGGACCACCTCATTACGAATTCAATCGACCGTTATCCCTAGCCTTGCTCTCTTTTTTCGCAAAAATTCCGATTTGCGCAGCCGGCTCGACTGATTCTGTTGTTTCTTGCGAGAACAAAGCGTCTTCTTTGCGGGCTCGCCTGCATAGTTTTTCTGAGCGCTTCAGTCACATCCCTGGAGGACCAGCTCCATTCATAAGTTAGTCAAAGAGCGGCGGCCGATCGCGATTTTGGCCTCTGAAAGCTGAGGTCTTCAGCTTCCGATTAATTTTAATATCGACGGTGGAGGCATCATTTGCTGTGCGACCAGGCAGGGTGGACCGCGCACTGCGCTGATGCAGCGTGACACAGGCAACATGCATACCTGGCGTGTAAAACAAAAGAAATCCGACGTCGAGAAACAAACAACATCCGTACAGGAATCGAGAGATAAGCCAAGGTGGCAGCGGCCACCTAGGCTAAAACTCGTGGAATCGACAACTAGCATCATACATAACCAGCCAGGATGGATGTGGAGTAGCCACTGTGTCGCTTTTGCTTATTTGTTTGCTCTGCGGATGGTATCTGGTGGCCTCCTCGCCAGATCAACCAGAACCATCCGAGCCCCATACCTCCCATCGCATTAGAACTACACAGCTACGCTTACCTGCATAGCACGGGCGCGAGTATGAGAGGACTCAACATGTTCCCGGCGGTCGAAATGGACAGACAATTGTTTGCACTTAAGATTTTTACACGACCACGATGACCGAAAACGAATAAATTGACGTTTGCATTATCCCCCGGTGGAATTTATTCATGGAAAGTGTTTGCTCAACTCCTTCGAGTGTCATGGATGGTGGCAAAGTCTCTGTAGGTGCCACTGCTGTCACTGGCAGCAGTCTTATCTTTTATCCATTTCTGGTACTCTACTGGCTATTTTCGTCCGATATAGATCCTGGCTACAGCCTTAACCACCGCGGCGACGTGGGCCTCACTCGTCCGGATGGACACATATTTTATCGCTGCGCTGCCTATAATTGAACCGTTCTAATACAAAGTATTCTTCTCTGCCCATCTGATTTTCTATGCAACTGTTATAGACGATGAGCCAAATAATTTTTTTTCCCTTAACGACCCTTGTTCAGGTTTCCCTTGGGAGGTGCTGAGGTCATTAAAAGAGCACATATTGTACGTTGGATCTGGTTACTATTTCATGCTATCCAAATCGAAATCCAAACTTATCTATGTATTTATAGCACACTCACTACCCACCTGGCGATTCAAACCAAATTAGCTTAGAACTAGACGAAAAACAGTGAAATTAGCATTAAATGTATTTATCTATGCCTTTGTGATTCTTTTTGGATTTATGTACGAAAATAAACTGTTGTAAAATAATTCTTATTAACAAATTGCTTTAAGAATTATGATCAATACAATTCTTGTGCAAGTAATTCCTACACCTCAAAAAATTGCGCAAAATGGGAATAATGAAACTTTTAATGTTGTTGTTTAATGAAAAAAGCTTGGGTGCACATCAGATAAAAATTAAAGCCATTTCAAGTGCCGTTAAATTTCAGCGTTTGTAAAACGCATATTTAAAATATTTATGGGCCTAACACACATTCTAAGTTGAGTTTTTCAAGACGTTACTTCAATGCAGCATTCCAAATTCCAGTGCCTACTATAACACCGAAATTATTTATTTTTAGGGATTGGATTGCTATTTGTTCTACTATATTTTCGGTTTCGGTTTTCGGTTTTATATACTTGTGTCTAACTGTCCTTATACCTACTTGAACATGGGAAAAATTCTTCCACGAAGTTATTTAATATCGGTTGTTCCATAGGTAACTACGACCTTTGCAATTCCTTGATTTTCACTTGTTGAATTATTATATTTCTATTATTATATAACATATATTATATACATATTATAATAGCTTACTTAGAGTCCAAATAATATTTTGCCAAATTTCTTTGAAATGACATATCTCAAACAATTTGAAATTGGTAGTTAGGTAGGGCTAGTTTTATGTTAGTAATAAGATGATAAATTTCACAAATGCAAAGGCACGCAGCTCTCGATATAAAAAACGGGGTGTATTAAAATTGTTGTAACTCTTTAAGTATTGAATAAGTGAAACAAACAAAAGTACAATGTTTCTTTAAAGAGTTATTATATTATGTTAGTTATTCATAACGTCCCCCGGCGGGTGAGCCTTTATTAAAAGCTATGAGCCGATAATGCTCTAACTTCCCAAAAAGAAATTTAAATAAAACACTTTTTACCCATAATGACTCCTTTAGCTAATTAGCCATGACATCTACAACAGCGATCATTAAAGCCCTCACGTACCAAATTTGACGCAAATCCTATGAATTCGCCATTTTTTAACCGACCTTACAAAAAGGAGGAGGTTCTCAATTCGACTGTATTTTTTTGTGTGTGTATGTTACGTGATGTCTTCACCGATTGTGAACCGATTTTAATGATTCTCTTTTTATTGAATAGGCTATATCTCGAGGGTTGTCCCATTTGAATTTGAAGAAAATATTCTATCTTCATAGGTGGGGATGTATTGAGATAATTGTGTAACGAATCCCGTTTATTGATTTATTCTAATTTACAAGTATGAACAGCTCGAAACGGGCCTGCACTAAAAAGTTAAAACTCAAATGTCTTTAAAAATATAAACTAAAGCACTAAAACGTTGAAAATAATTGTTGTAGGAGTCGGTGTCAAACCATACTCCTAATTTCGTTTCTTTATATATCCTCTCTCTCTCTCTCATAGCTGGGTTGGCATCTGTATCTAATTGTAGGATCGACAACCAAACTCTAAATGCATTTATTTCGAAGTAACAAATTTGTATCTATGAAGCCGTTCAGGAGGATAGAACAGTTTGCATTTTTATTCCTTTCTACTACATGCCACTAGCATACCATTATTGTAGGTTGAACATTTTTCTATTTAGCATCGGAAACTAACAAAAAATGTCTTCAATTCGAAAAAAAATTTGAATGTGTGTCATTTTCTCAATTTATGATTTCTTTGCATGAGATACGGATGAACTCATACGGATTTAGAATCTTTAGTTTAGTTTCTAGAGCTCTGTAGCCATAATTTTGTCACGTGAAATACAGCCTCGTGTCCCTCCATCCATCATCAGCTTTTGAACGGATTGATAAAAATCAGAAAAACATCATGACAGTACGGTATAGTACTTAAAAATTGTAGTTTTTTAATAATGGGTTTTGAAAAATAAGAAAAGTCGTTATTACTTTATTTTTCTGCTCATTTACTAAAAAAACGGTAAGGACGTATAATGCTTCTTAGCTTCATAAAGTTTATAAAAATACGAGCGTCACAAAACCACTAATAGAAAAAAAGAAAAAAGTGATCGTTAGCGCCAGGTATCTGAAACAAAATTGCAAACAAGCCCGTGCCCGAAAAGGTATTTCTGCAGTAATTTGTAGCGCATACCATCAAAGGAATAATTAGCTAAAACCCAGCGGAACAAACGCTCGGGATGCTGCCTGCCACGAGACGTAAGAACTTCTCCTGATTCAGACTCACGGCGAAAAACGTGAGGAATAGTTTTGGTCGACATGGGACATCATGAAGAAACAAAATCTAAAAAAATATGTAAACAAAACAAAAATCAAAGTAAGGCAAAGTAGCAGACGAGAAAAAAAATCGCCTTGGCTATCTTAAAAGTTGGATGCAAGAATAGCGCAAGCCAAGACGAAATCTCGCCGCAACTTGAAGCATTCAAAAAGGACAGGCAAGAGGCAAGAATTTCCAACAATGGGCATTGAACATTGTTAAGGAGGACATCAAACAACCACGGGAACAATATCTTATCCTTCTCAAATCGAATCGCTGAAATTCAGAGAAAGAAAAGAAAAAGCGTCACAACAGTAGCCAAGACGGTACTGTTGCGACTGCTAGAAAGACTGTACGACCGGAGAACGTTTGCATTGTACAATGAAACTTTATAATCATCGTATGTTTAAAAAAACTGTTAAATCTCAGTTACTTTGATAATTGCAACAATGCTTCACGTACTAACGTGGTAGATGTCGACCTACTCAGTCGCTCCCAATAAATCAAAACAATCAGATAAGGCGTCATTAATTATTATTCATTGGATTCCTTTTGGCAGCTGGACCCAAACTTGAAAATGTAAATCAAATTCATCGACGGATTGGATCTGACATAATCAGAGCTGCAGAGTCCTCTGGACATGGCCCAGAGGTGATCGATGGATTTGGTGATCGTGATGATCATTTCGAATCTTAAATGACGTCGTTGACTACTGTTCTGACCGGGTGATCCGATCGCTTGATTAATGCGATTCCAGCGATCGACAAACACCAATCAGCTTTTTGTTCTACATTTGACCTGTGATCCCCGCGGTCATGGATTCCTCGAAAGTCCAAGATCACTCCGTTAATATATGTGAATTTATTCAGTGACGATATTCCACTCGTCAGTGTCCAGTTGACTTTTTTACCTCCGGGAAATGAAGACCATTTGTTTATTGGGTTGAGTTATCGATTCCGATTTATTCTTTTTACCCGTTTTTGGGAGGCGACAAAAACTTCGATCGGCTTCTCATTAACGATTCGACTCAGTATGAAAATGCGATACGGCCGTCACATGCGGGCTAGAATAAATTGGCTGGGAACACGCTGTCCTCGGAAATATTTTAAGGAAATTCGGAGGTAAACGTTTTGTCAGCAAGTTGTCAGTCATCCCGATTTTCGATCTTGAGGCGTGGTATTTGCATGCTTCCAAAACACTCCTAGACTGGATCGCATATCAATTTATCCGTTGAAGATCGCTGCTTTCAGGATTATATGTATGTACAAGAAAAATTATACAACGATTGATGGGGGCGAGAAGACGTCCGATGAATAAATGTTTTCTAAATTGTAGTGTAACGCAGATGGACGGGTGGACGGAGGCTACTACAGATCCCTATCTTTCTTAGGAAATTTAAATCTGTGGTATATTTAAAATCAAATAGCAGATAGTAAAATACATTATATCATGAATAATCAAATGATGGAAATAAAATCAGAACATAATTCGATGTCGTGTCGTATCAAAAGGATCTGCAGCTCCAGTTATTGTCTTAGATTTTTCTTTATTACCGTCCCATTTACTATGAATCATCTATACCAAATCAAAGGTGGAGCAAAGATAAAACACAACTGTAAAACTCAAAAACACACTTTAAAACTACAACGCAACTGAATCCGCTGTGATTACAGATGAAATCAATTTAAATAACATAACCTATTGAAAGGACTATTTTTCAAAAAATGTTTAATTACCATATTTTGAAATAACACTGGTCGACAAGGATTTATACTTAAAATACGAATACGTGATACCGTTCCATTTTTTTCTATAGATTGTAAATCGAAAACAATCAGATCTCATAAAGGTTTTGAGAATAATAGAAAAAAAAATTTCAAAACCCACCGACACAAAAACAAAACATTTATTCACTGGCTCGAAACACTGGCTATTTATTGTTGTTGTTAAATTGTTGGACCAAGGATTAACACATTATTTGTTTTACTACATATATTTATTATATTATAATTATTTCAAAAAAATCATAAGTGCGTTTAGAACCACTTAATTGAGCAACTCTCATACTTACTAGAAGTAACATAATGCATAATATCAAATACATACCTAAATTATATAAAATAAGTTTTTATCTATGAGCAGCGGTCCTCTTTGCGATGTCAGGGGTTAAAAACAGCTTCAAATAGTGAAAATTCCGTTTATTGGTGATTTTCAAACTTTCACACAAAATTCAAAACACGGAATAAATGATAGAGTAAACTTTAAACTATTAGTGTAAAATATAATTAATTTTAAAGTTCTACAAATGTTTTCAGTAGAACCGGATTACGGGAATACACGCACTAAGCGGAGCGTAATTCTCCATATTTCATGCAAGGCAATACCACGCGTTGATTGGATTTTCAAGTTTCGGAATGCTTTTAGGTAGGTATGTTGTAATTTTAAGCAAGAGATCAAGCTCTAAGAAGTGCGTCTCGACCTACTACTATACTTAATCATTTACGGCTTTTACTTATACATTTATTATTTTCTTGTACGGTTTGCTTTTGTTTGATTTATACTTTTATTTCATATTAATGGCTCATTTTACATTAAATTTTCTTTTAGTTAAAATTTCATTTTAAACGTATAATTTTCTCTTTTTATGTTTGTGAAATGTCCAAAGACCGAGGGGTGCAAGATTTGAAGAGTTTGTGCGAATTACCGATTCAAGTTCAGCAGTTCAAGTTATTGTTGATAATCACTTTAATGTCAAAAGATCGTAACATTGTCATTTTTTTAACGCAGGAGTTAGTGTTTTTTTTTTGCTGTTTCTATACATCCATCAATTAACCGAGCTGCTGAAGGGCTTCTCAACTACAGTTAAACAAAAACAGTTCCAACTGGATGTGTTTAATTAGAATTTGAGTGTCATCTTTGTCGAAAACTAAAAAATCTTCACATTACACTAACCCCAAAATGCAACATCTTAATCCAGCCTGGCTGGATGATATTTCAATTTTCCATAAAATATTGGGAAAAGTGCCTTCCCTTAAGCATCCTGCCGCAGCAGACGTACATATATTATCATTGTAATCCCGCGTGTCACAAAGGATTTCATCCGGACCCCCTCGGCTGACTTTTCGCGCAAACAAACTTTTTTGTCGTCAATCGAATAGGCATAGTAAAAATTTCTTGAGCGGAGATGCAGACACCATACGCACCGGAAGTGTGTCCCATTTATCAGCCGTGACACTAAAAGCGGAAGTTTATAGATCCTGAGGAGCCACGTGACCACCATTATTAAATTCATCTCCTTTTTTTATGGGTGCCCCAAGCGCGCTCAGTTAGTTTGCTTTTTATCCTTCCCAGTTGGAGGGTAATGTCCCCGTGTCCTGCGGGAATGTTTATGGCTATATTGAGCCCAGAAAATCCTACCAGCTAGAGGTGAGTGTAAATCTCAGATAAATCATTTTGCGGTTTTTAGAAAAGTAAAAAGGTCTAACCAGGCAGTTGGGCGCCCTTGTAATTATCTAAGACGTTGTGCTAGGCAGCTAGCCAGAGACCGGTGGCGCTCAAGAAGTCACAACGTGAGAACAGGCAGCCGAACGAGCCTTGGACACGATTTGTGGCGATATGCAGCCTCCGTGCACCATCTCCTTGGAGCGCAGGCATCTCTTGTGCTGTGGCCCAATCTTGATTAGCGATTTAGTGGTTCCACTCGGCGTGCTCGATGGGAACTGTACTGTACCCTAAAGATTTTGTTAAAGCCGAAACGAAACGACTCCGTCCTTCCACCAGAAACAACAGCGGTGGTGGCGGCCTCCATGAGGCATTTCGAAACGCGGACCACGACGGTGACGGTATCTTTTGAAGGCATACATTTGCTGCACTTACACCTCGCCACTAATTATGTGAGCACTCTCGAGGCGTCCCAGATTGTATTCGGCCGATGTTTGCTCTTATTGGGCCCTCCCATTGGGTCCGTAGCTCGTGCAAGAAAACTTGTCGTCTGTAATTTCGCCTTGTTTACATCTTTTCAGGAATTTTTTACTGCTCAAGGAGCACAAAAGGCACTGGGTGCCTGGAGGTGGTTTGCCACTGATACCCGTGTAATTAGGATGTTACAGTCGCATAGTGTGACTTCTTGTTTGGCAATTACGTGGATCTGATAGAAACCGACCGACTTCAGCGCTTGCGATTTGTTTCTTCTTTCAAGGAAATAGATCTAAAGACGGAGAATCAATTGTTCAATTTAGAGCTGATTGAAACATTTTTATATCTTCACTTCGTTATTTAATTAAAAGGTTTCCTGCTGAATAAGTCCAGTGGAATTACGCCATGCCACGAGTTCAAATATTGTCTCTTTCCGAGATAAACATTGAAAATTGTAATTTTTAAAAGTTGCTGAAAGATAACAATTTGAGACATTGTGGGATCTAATTTGTTTATAACATTTTTGGATTGAACTAGAAGAAGCCCTTAATGGAAACTGAATGAAATTTAACTTGTGTATCTACAGAAGACTTGAAGAATGTAGACTTTGAGCTTAAAAAAAATTATTGAAATTACAACCATTCAAACGTACTAGGCCTTGCCCGAACGTTCTTGGAAACTGAAAACAAAAACGTAACGTAATCACCCTACAGACCGGCCAAGTGCGAGGAGTCAGACTCGCAGCATCGTGGGTCCCGTACAATATTACAAATCAATTTATTCATGCAATAATCTAACTGTATATGCAAATCTATGCGTGCGGATCCCTAACAAATCAATGTATTTGAAATTAAATAAACGAACAGTTGTTAAAATAACTGCTTGAAATGCAGTAAAATGAAGGACATTATCTGTAGTCTACGCTACCTTTAATTGAATTTAAATTACTTGGGAAATTGAGACTTACGTTATATGGTTTAAAAACACCAATCAATGCAAACTAATGTTCAAAAAAACTGTCAAAAAGTCACTTTCACTTTTGCGCTCCTCGTAACAAAATTTAGTATTCTTAGTCCGCTGTTTTGAAGTCGCCGCTTTGAATTTCTAAAATTGAGCACCATATTTTAAATAAGTCACCCCAAAAAATCCCACGTAACAACTTCTGTAAAAATTGAAGGAAAAGTATGTATGGATTGTGAGTTCGCTATTACGGAGCCTCCATTTGGAGCTATATTAGTCTCCTAACATATTGCAAATTATAAAATTATTATTATTTTATTAAATTTTAACACTCTTTTTATTCTGATCAAAGACAGAAAACTAAATATGTAAATCAAAAATATGAATATTTATAAATTACCTATCGCGTGTTTTGAACCAAAATCTTTGTTGATAGTCCAGGAAAATTAGACATTTAACTTCCGTTAAATTAGGGGAAAGATAGTTTTTGGTCTTTCTGAACAAAGTGTCAAAAGTCTTCATTGATCCGAGTGCCGCTAAAGATACATTAATAAACCCCTAGAAATTTTTTTGGCTTTTTAGAGGTGAAGGGTCATTCGAATTCGGCTTTATAAACAATCAATATTTATCTAACGTTTGTAATAAATTTACAGAGATTTTGTGATTTTTTCTGCGACCGAGCGTTTTCGCACGGAAAGTGCCACACATTCAGCCGTATGCAGTCAGTGGTGTTTTCTGTTGAGTTGGACAAAACTCATATTTCGTTAGAAAAGGTCTTCGAATATTGAGTTGACTTGGGAAGATAATTTCTCGGGTTAACATTCAGTAGAAGATGTCCTTTCGATCAAAACTGCGGTTTCAACTGTACAGTGAATTTCTTTTGAACTTTGCTTCTTCGTAAGAGATAATGCATTCATTTGTGGATTTCAGCCCACTTTGACCCATAGTTGTGTGCGTGCGCCGGACCACTTCACGGCTTGTAATTGTAGGAGGTTTTGGTCTCAACTTAATCTATGTGATTCAGTGAGGGAGCGAATTGGAAGTTCAGCTCATCGAGCAGGAGAACGGTTCCGGTTGAAGCAAGACAATAGGCACTTGGGTGAACTACACGACTATCTCGTAATTAGTGCGTTCTATAACTGCTTTATTAATTAAGAATTTATAGTATGCACACAAACTTCAAGAAACTTCAAGTGGCTGAGCTTTCTCTCAGATTTATTTACTAAGTGCAATTTTTTATATTAAAATGGCCATCTATCTCTTCTTTGTCTATGATAATACCTGTGGGCATACTTTTATGCTGTGATATTCCACTTTGGAGTTATATGGTAAAGTATTTTATACCTAAAGAGAATAATCTCCTCCTTATGTAAAAATAATGAAAAATAATATTTATATAATACGACTCCACACGAAAAAATAAAAAAAACATTAT
Organism: Neoitamus cyanurus; assembly: GCA_947538895.1. Classification (NCBI taxonomy): domain Eukaryota; kingdom Metazoa; phylum Arthropoda; class Insecta; order Diptera; family Asilidae; genus Neoitamus; species Neoitamus cyanurus. The sequence continues at coordinate 51,667,849 of OX384540.1, forward strand.
AAAACAAAGTTAAAATATCATTACACACTTAAATGTTTTTCTCGGCATAAAATTCCTTCACCTTCTTAGTACTCATATTATACTTGTTGTGACCAAATTAGTGAATAGAACGAAATGGTAGGTGATAAGAGCTGTCCCTTGAGAATTATTTGGCATTCTGAACAGCAAAAGCGAATAAGATGTAACTGAGCGTGATATTTAATAAATTATGCATACGTGCTTCAAAAAAAATTGCTAGAGTCGAAGAAGTTTACGGAGGATTGTCTATAATAAAGTCAGTTAAAAATACCCCGGTGGTGATTTGATTGTCACTATAAATAACAACAATGCGTGAGAATTCTTAATCATTTGGATTCTACGAAAGTCTACTAATTAAAGAATATTCTTTGCTCCTCCTTATTTGCAATTTGAGTCAATGTATGCAGGCCCTAGAAGGCAGACAACGTATTATAACTCTATCAAGGGATGCAAGGCTTAACTGGAATTTTTGTAAGTGAAATGAGATTTCCTGCTAAGACGAATATATTGCGTGTATGACATTGGCATCATTCCCCGCATGCCTGGCCGCATACTCCAACTGAGACGGACCTCAAAAATCCCAGCCATGCGGTGGAAGTTTTGCCATTAGCATAAAACTTGTCGGACGTGAATTTCAAATTCAAAAATTCTCGGCCGCTCATAATTCATTTTAGTAATTAGCGCGACAAACTGCGGCCGAAGGCGTATCTTGTAAAAACAATCGCCACCGAGCAGACGCAGCATCGACTCTGCATTTAATCGCGCAGTGATCCATTGCGTAGCGATCCATTAGCAAATCACCGCATTCCAATGACAATTCGCTGATCATCAACTTCGACATCTTGGCTGGCTTTTCCTCGGTTTTCCCTCCCGTTCGAGACGGTGAACCGATCGCTGTCTCTTCCTTGGGTACCCAAAAGGAGCTGGCCGGCTCTGCCACCATATCTATCGGTTGCTGGATGCGGTGATGCGCAACAAGCTACTTGCGGTGCCCACTGGCCACAGAACAAGTTCCCACCGTATATCTGCGTTTTTACTCCAACAAACGACAGATCGCTAAATAAACGCATCCGAGGAAAAAGGTTTTTCGCCGGGGAGATTGGCGATAGATTTACAACCGCTAATGGGTGTTCTTCGGCCAACCGGTTGGATATGCAGCCGATAGGAGGTTCAGCATCGCTGCCGAGATGGGCACTGATAAGAGATCTCGGGTGATGATTGAATGCCATTCTTTGAAAATCCATGCCTATTTACCGTCTGCGGGATGTGGACCTTCAGTGGACAAGTCGATCGCTAGGAGTGCCGATAAAATTGTCACAGGTGACGCAATTCAGCGGCTGAGGTGCCCTTTTTCAAAGATGGTGCCAATTTTAAGTGCCCGATGTGGCTTATCTACATCGGGTGTCTATATAGTGACTCTATACTAGAAAAGGAGTGAGAAGTGTTTCGTGATATTTTGAACTTTGGTGAAAACACGTGAAAGGTTTTCTGGTGCGAGGGAATAAATTGGAATAGAGGTTATGTTGAAGTTTCAAAGCGGATATTTCTGACATAGGTGGATTACTCCATATCCGCGAGAGAAACTATATTCAGCTAGACTAAGTGTTTACAAATGAGCGCGAAGCTTTTTTATTTTCTTTTTTATTTTGTATTATGATCACCAACCTCCCTAATTTTTCTGAGTCCTTACTATTGACTATACAAGCATCCATATAAAAGAGCTTATTTAAGGGGGCCTCAACGAGGTTCACGAGGAGTGGAACTACATAGGTAACATATAACAGCGACCTGAATGATATTCTCAAGTATAGTTGGTAAAATCCGGCGGACAGAGTAATTAAAGTAAAAAAACCCAATTAGGATATTTATATATCTAAAAGTATAAAATAGACAGTTACTGGAACTGATGCAGATATGATGCAGCCCTCAGGCTACGATAATATTTTGAATATTAGAGAAAAAAACAATTTAGTTCAGATAACATAGACTTAGACATAGTTCAAAATTAAGACAGATAGAAATCTTCTATTGCCTATTAGGAAGATTAAAAATATAGTAACGCAATATTTGAATAATATTTTACTGCACAAGTTCTCGGTTATAGTCATGATTATTTTATAGTAATAAATTTTGATATTACTTTTAGTAGATTCTGAACCAAATATAGTTAACAGTTCGTGTTTCTATTGTGTGCGAGGTCCGAAATCCGGAGTAGAAGAAAAACTCACATGAAGAGAATTATCCGAGTGTTGAACCGTTTTATGCTGTATTGGAAGAAGTCTTTGGTGAATAAGTAACAAATAAATATTTAATTTTTTCCACAGAGGAACATAATGGTGGAATGAATTCTCACAATTAATGTCATAATTGGTTCACATCTGATAATTTTGTCATCTGAAAAAAAGAGTTTACAAATTAAATTTAGTGACACCTAAACTAGGGCGCTTTGTCTTGTTCAATACCCGGTTGCTCCAGGACAAGAAGCACAAAACAACGCAGCTTACGTAACATAATAAACTATAGTGATATAGATAGTATATTTTGAGTAATTGCAATGGAAACGACAAAAGTATAACTTTGTAGAGTTAGCCCTGCATAATGCATTTTGGCATATTTTTAGGTAAATCACTGCATTGGGCAGGAGTAACATGCAATGCAAAACTACTGAAGTAATATTTACGTAGTTATAAACCTTTATCTCCACGATTCAGGCATTAAATTGTTCTAAACTTCGTTATGTATGGCTCTTAATATTAAGGGTGAATTTTACTGAAAGAACATTTCAAACAACGATAATTCACTTTCTGTGCAACCAGAAAATAGTTTGTCTTTACTTAATCTAAATAAAATTAAAAACTGACTGAAATCGAATCAAAAACTACCATAAATAAATTGGCAAAAGCCTTGCATGCATTATTAAAAAAATTGAACTAGTAACTACTTTCTGGTCATTTTTAACTATTATAGTTTTATAAATTTCATCAATATTGTTAAAAGAAATTTGGAGAAATATTTAAGAATAGCTATACAAATGTTTCAGCTGCAGAAATAGCTTGCAATCGTGTAGGATGTCAAATGAAATCTTGTGGAAGCACGAATTCAAAAATACTTACATATTATGTATTTTGGCATGAATTTTTTTAAAACATTTTTAGAGAAAAACGTTAAAAAAAGTGGTGTCTCCCACTTTTATAAACAAATGGATCTGTCAGAAAGATCTGAAACAAAACCATAAACATTGAGAATTATGTGCAGATTGATCCATCGAGAGGAGCGACGAATTTTTCAGGAAAGGTTCCTTATATTCGGTTAAGCCTAACTGTAATGGGCTTCCTCCCCCTTTAATCGGTATCGCCCTCCTTAATTTTTGGCTTTCTGGTGAGGGTGGTAATAAGCAGCGTATTTCTTCTGGAAGTAGAGGATTTCAGTTTCCATTTGTGCCTAATTTCATATTTGGGTTTGTTAAAATAATTAATGGCTTGTTTCTTTTAAATTATAAAAAATTTGTCGCTCCACTCGAGGGACTCCACTTTTTGCGGTCGCCTCTCCAACAACTGCAGGGCACACTAATTTTGCAAGTAGTTATAAATTGCACTTGACATGAATTTTGTATTTATATCGCAATGTATTTACTTGAACGTCCTGAAATTCCGGCATCAGTACTCTAATTGCTTTTTAATTTGAATTTTTCTTGGAGTGATGGACGAACCCATTTAAAAACCATATGTTTTATACTATTTTGCAACGAAGTTGCCTGAAACAATGGCGAATAAGTGAGGTTATGCGTCATTCAACCGTGGGTCGCAGGTTCAATTTCTCACTTTTGATTTTTCCAGGTTGATTAATTTTTCGCTGTCTTTTCGATCGATAGCGTGCCGATCATAATAGTATACCAAGTCCCAATTGGCCCAATGTTTTCTGTTGACACGAAAGTATACTTTTGGGAAAATGTTTATAAAGCTTAACAATAGTATCATAACAAATAACGAAAAAGTAAGTAGATAGCATTCAAACTAATACCCTTTGAATACATTCCGCCTTCGACTAAATTGCAGACTTTGGGTTTTTTTTATCTAGACGTAAAAACGTGCAACCAAATGAATTAGCAGATGTCATGTTGCCAACTGAAGCCTCCTCCACAGAAAATCCCACATCTACTGTGCGGTGCAGTGAGCCAATCTCGGCCTAGAAGAAAGAGCTGTACTTACTATAAGTCATCAGTGCAGCAAGAAGGGAAGGCGCTGGTCATATATCACTAATGCCCAGGGAGCAATTATTATGAACAAATCATGTCCATACGTAGGCAGCGAGTCAGCAAAAATCATTCGAAGCCAACACAAAAAGTCTGGAACAACTGAAACAAATAATTCTCACTCAATCCACCTCTGAGCTAGCATATGGTTGGCGTACACATGAGAGTTGCATCTGACAAAACTATGATTGATTGATCATAACTCATCGGTGAACGTGATCGTTATGTGCAAAGAAATCGCCGGGAATGATGACGAATGTCATAAGCAGCGAAACGAACCCGAACCTAGCCTACACCCAATATTCCCATATTTGAGGACTGTCCAATTAATCCACAGAGGGCTCGCTATCACGATCGTGCCAGTTAAGAACAGTAAGATACAAACGGTCAGTGGCTCTGTAAGCCGCAAGACGAGCTCTGCTAATTGTCCGTCATTAATAGTGTACCCTAGTGATGATAGATGTCAAAATTGGTAGCTGATGATGGAAGTGATCACTAAATATAGGGAGTGATTTTGAAATGAGCGCCAAGATCGCGTCACCTGTACTGCTTATAAGCCGCGCTCATTCGGAAACTCCTTTTTTCTTACACTCCTGATTGAAAACTGGACCACCTTCATCAATCAAGATCAATTAGAAGAGAGTTTCGTGCAGCAAAGAGAACAAAGTGATTACAAAACATCAATCCAAGCCAATCAAGGAGGAGGAATGTACTAAGTAGATATTATCATCCTTTTATGTCTTGATCTTATATAATAGCAGCCGCCATGCGAGATAGGAACGCAGCCGCGATGACTGTTGCGAACCGAAGAGCACGACGACCGGGTCGAAGTCTCAAGAAATGATCAAGCACATGATCTCGTCATCTCATCTTCGGTCCTCCGCGACACGGACAACTCTAGTCGATCGCTCCGGCCGCCATCCGCGACGCGACGTCCGCTTTTCGAGAATATGTAAGACACATGTAAGTACATAAAGATCAAAATTGAAAAGATAAATATCACCAGATGATCGTACACAGCCGGAGCTCGCGAAGATCGCGGCGGAAATGTGTCCGATACATGTGACACTGCCCCGAGGAGTACATAGCCTGGGGATCACTTTTCTGCGAGATCTTGCCCAATCAAAGTTCACTCTTAATACGATTGGATGACAATTTCCTCGGCGGCGCTCATTTGCATTTGTTTGTGTCGTTTTGATGCGGTTTCATGGGAGTCGCCGCTACGCTATACAGGGACAAATAAGCTGGCCAGGATTACGCTGCGCAGTTGACATGGTTTTCACGCTCTCGTGCCGCTCGCGCCGGTATGCGTGCTCAACGCATATTATGGACAATTGTACCACATTGGGCAAATATTCTGCAGGGTGTGATATCTGACGTAAAATGCTTTTCGGGTGGCATTGTCTATGTTTTTTGGAGGAGTTTGTTAGCCATTCCAATTTAATGGAAGTGTGCTAATGGCCTGTCCAATTGTACCTTTCTGTCGAACCGTTTGACCGAGTGATAACTGTATCCCGACAGAGTCTATTGTTGATGTTTTCAAAAACATGTCTGGTTTAATTGTCACATGAGCGGATAATGGAACGTCGTCACGGTCAGCAATTTGAGTACTTGCGAAAATTACTCCGTAGTAATGTTTGATTGCAGAGGGTTTTTTTTTAACAAAAAAAAACTACGTTCGTGTATAAAAGTTATCGGAGCAACATGGGTTTTGTATTGTACTTAAAAATGGAGGGAGAGAGACACATTTGAAATTTGCAGTAAAAGTTGCTTAATGCCCAGCATCTAACTATAAAACCTAATTTCTCTTTCGGGCAATCTCGAAAAATTCATTAAAATAGCCTTAAAGGAAAGAAATTGAATAAATTTAGGAGGTGAAAGGAGTGAACGTAAATTGCGCTGCGCCCAAGGGGTTGGTCGTCCCAAAAAACTACCCAAAAGTAAAGTGTGTAGAAAAGCGCGTTACACTTCTTTGTTTATGGGGGCGAGTTCCCAAAATCAATAGTTTTGAGAAAACTAACCTCAAAATTTTTAAAAACAGGTTTTTCGGAAAACTCCTTTGGTGGTGGTTGTATAAATTTCGAGTAAAATAAAAAAGTTGAGGGGCGCAAAATTTTCTATACACATCATGTGCTTTATACCTTAACTTACGAAAACCCGCCCCTAAAAAGTTCCCAAAATACCTACCTTAAACTTTGAAAATCACTTTTCGCGAAACTGCGACAGAATTATTAATTGCACGTGCAAAAGACTCATAGGAAAACTGTACACAACGAAAACTTAAACAAATTACCCCAAACAATCTCCACCCCAATTTCAATATTTTCAGATATATGGAGGTTGAAACACGTTTTTTCGTGAATACTCGATTCCAAATTATTATTTCGGGTTTTTCCCAATGGTACGAAAGGTGCGGGCGTAAAAACACTAACTTCTCACGTTCCACCCTCCAAACCCTATTCCGAATAGTTAACTCAATATTGGGGATGACATTTTTTTCGTGAAGTTTTAAACTTATAAGTCGACAGTGCGTCAGTTTTCGCGCCGCCCCCCCACATTTTTCAATGTATTTACATACTATCATCAGTGAATGAATATTATCGTACTTGTTTTATTCAGCACTACATAATGCACGTTTTTCTTTGATGCCAGCAAAAAGACAAATCATGACCAGAATGAGTCTTCTTTTCTTTTTGAATTTTTATGAAACTTGCCACATGGGAGATTTTGGGGTCGGTGATTTCAAACATGGTGCCAATATTGCGAAAACAAATGGGGTGTCTCTAATTTTATATATTTATTGGTTCTATATGAAAAATATGAGTCCGAATGTTTCGTTACTAACAACCAGGATGATCAACGACTGAGTGTGGTTAAATAATTGGGAAATCAGGACAAGAGATTATAGGAAGTGGCACGTATAGTAAAATGGACACAGAAAAAGAAGTCCGCTGCCAGCTAATAAATACATACAAATTCAGGAAGGTGGATTTTGCTATCTTTTGCTTCCTTTAAACAATTAAAATATATTAAGAGAAAAATGTTTCTCGTCATGATTTCTTCTACTGTATAGTTTAGACAAAAGTGTTTTAAACAAAAGTTATAGGGCTATGTAATATCTATCGAATTACATGTAGATATAGTATTCAGCATTACATTTTGAGTATTTTGAACATTTGGAGCATAGTGGGCTCATCTTCGAACTTAACCGAGATATGAACGCTTCCCAAATATTGTATAATATATGAGAGCGTATTTTTGATATTTGGGTACCATGGTCGGAGAAGGTGAACTGAAATTTGCGTCGTCACATTAGGATAATTGTAGAAATATATCTACAAGTATTGAAAAGAAGCTCAGAAGCAAACAAAATATATAGTTAAAAAATATAATTTAAATAAATTAATACATTGTTATTGAACATACAAAAGCTTGTCTCAATTATTAAAAAGAACCCATACAGAATTAAGAACATAATAAAACAATAAAAAAACAGTCAATAGGTACAATAAAATGCATTACAACGCACGCGACACGGCCAAACAAAATTTAGTTAGTTGCACTTATTTTGGAATTACGCCTTTTGGACTTGTAACATATTTTTCGATTTTTAATGCCGAAATGAAGTGTTTCATCTATCATGGACAAACATGAATGGGGTGCTAGATCTAATCTAAGCGAATAAAAAATCGTATGGCAGGAGGGTTGGGTGTTTGGGCATTCCAGGGTGATTAATAAATCGAAATGCACAGTATTATTTTATTTTTATCTTTTGATCTACCCAACGCAGCGATATCAAACCCACGTCAAACAGCTACTATATCAATTTGCTTTCCAAAATTGCCACCAATGCTGATCTCCCTCCACCACTATATGTTAAGTGCAGTCACTTGTGATAGTGAAAAAATACTCTAATTAATGTTTTCCCACATTTTCTCCGAAATTTGTGTAATTAACACCACCACCACAATAAACAAAATTGATTGATGGAATTAATGATATAGTTTATATAATATAGTACGTAAATTAAATATCTATGGGTTTCAAATATCTTCCCATGCTTTAGCTTCAATGTACCATATTTCTTACGGAATAGAATTGATTATTCATTGTAACAAAAACTTAAACAAAATATTTTTTATGACCAATTTTAAGGAACTCATTCTTAAATTTTAAATAATATTAAAGTCAAAAAAGGCATTTCCAATCAATTTAATCAACGATTGTTTACTGCAATGGTTAATGGTATTTTTTCAATTATTTTTCAATTCCAAGTTACATATGTATCAAAACCATATACCATCTTACTTCTACTTAATCTTGCAATGAAAGTGTGATCCGAATAAAACGGACTACATTTCATAATCCCTTAACAATTCTAGCAATGCCGAACAGGGACAAATATGCGTGCCAAATATTTTACTGAAAAGATAGTTGGCATGCACGGGGAAGGATCGGCTTACTGAAAATATTTAAGAATAACTCCGCTTAGTAAAAAGAGCACTTTTAAAATTTTCACCAAGACCCAAAATCCTCTGGAGTGCGCCAAGAAATTCCTGCGGTCGTAAGTAATATTTCAAGACAAAGCTCTGCCTGGGAAATAACTTGGTTGCATACATACACGGCCTAAAAGTCGTCTGCGATATTCTCCCGGTCGCTTTGTTTTGACGATTGTTTATTTTTTCTGTTGAGCCGACCGCTCGTTTTGTTCCTTTTGGTTCCTTTAATATTTGTGCAGAACTTTGTCTGCTAACACAATGGAACAATAAAAGAACATGCTCTGTCCAAAAATGGCAAATTTCGTGCACCAAGAAGAAATGTCAGAAAGCAAGAACTGCTGCTACCGCGCAGAAACCGGAACTTGATAGCGGCAGAAGCGCAACAACATATTCCGTCCCGTGTGGTGCACAAAGCTACTGCTTGATATGTGGGTAGATGCCCAGTGAATTTCCAGATTGTGGCCATTGTTTTCCAACTACTGGGTAATTCCATGTCGACCACGAAACAGAGATTCAAATGAAAGTTCACCTCTGAACCCGAAGTGATCGGCGATTATGAAGCATGGAATGGACGCGTCTCTTTAGAGGGAAATCAATTTTTAGCTGAAACTGTAATTTATCAATTAGTTTATGGACCCCTCAAGAATTCCCAAGGAGCCTGCATTTCGCCCGAAATGAGGGAAGTCATCATATTAATCTTGCTAACATCAGTGATCGTGGCGAGCGGATAAGGCACCTCTCGAGCCACAGGAGTACACCGCACATCCCTGCGATCTGACCTTTTTCAAATTTTATGTTTCCACCTTTTTTGCCTATTTTGATCCTCCGCCATAAGTCAAATCAATCTTAGTCCAAAACAAGACAGGTTGATCGTTGATCATTCCATCCGCATCCCAGCGGAGGAGTGTAAAAATTACCTGTGAGCGAGAAGGATCAACAAATTTCTCGGTAATTCCTCAGGAGATCAACAAAAGACGAAATTGCGACACACCTTTCCCGCAAGAGTCCCTTTTCGCCCAACCTTGAGTGGGATCTTGATGCCTTCGTGATGGAAGCGAAGACCAGGCAGCCTGTTTCAGAAGGTTTCCGTTTAACACTAGCTGTGGATCATATTCAGTTGTCTAAATTGCGGGTTGTGTTTCTATGAGGCTGAGATGGTGCAAGGATACGCTTGTCTGATCTGGTTAATTGATACGTTTGCTTTCTCCAGAGAAAGATGTTTGTGTTTCTATGTTTATTTGGAGCTGACTTGCGTTTTCGAGCTCTTTTGCGTGATGCGACTTTCTTTTATCTTCCGCTAATTGGGCGTCTTAAGTGGATCTACTTTGTTTCGGCAGATCGTTTTCAGAGGTTGGATAGTTTCATCAGTTCTATTCATTTTTGGCGTTTAAAACGCCAAGGAGAACACTCATTTTAAAATTACAAGTTTTTGATGCCTTTTCAAGAGTAGGAAGTAATTGAGAGAAGCAGTGTTGCATTTTGGTTAATATACAGGATAACTGGTAGTTCGATACATTACTTTGAAGGGGTAAAAGTAGAGCCGATTTCTAATAGATCAAAAGTACCTAGTCCGGAAATTCGGAGTGAAAATCTAATAGAATATTCGATTAATCAAATTATTCTCAGCACCATGAATGAAATAGTTATATAAAAGAGAGAATGGGAGGGCTGTGACATACAAAGACAGACGGACAGGGCGAAACTATAAGGTTTCATAGTTGACTACGGAACCCTAAAAGAGATACTTATACTAACGGGGACCAAAATAATATACTACTGTGGGAACTCGCAAAATCTATATATTTACAGAATGTTAACTTGATGATTTCAGTTAATTTTGTAAGAACTCACCCAAACACAACGCATACGACGTTTTAAGTTATAAGGGTCTATACATTAGATATAATCATAGTGTCAAAAAATTCAACATACTGTTATTAACTTACAGTAGAACAAAATTATAAACCCTAAAACGTTTACATCTGCATGCCGTTGTTGTTACTGTTGCAATCTCCAAGGGTTCGAAGTGCCTACCAAAAAACGGCGCCACAGCCAACGAACCTTCAGCACGTCCTTAGCCATCGCTGCGATCCCTTTTTTATGATTTTTTTGCGCCGAATAATTTTATATTAGCTAGTCAAGACAAAAATTTATTTAGGGCTTCCGGGCAAATTTCAGCCTTTTAATCACGGTTCGATCAGCACAGGGAGAACGTTTCGATCTGCACTGATCTCCCTTTGCGGTAGTTGTTTTACCTTCTTTTTTAGCGCGGCTCTAAAACTTCTGTCCACCGAGAAGTATAAAAATATCGACCAAGTGAAGAGCCAAAATCGGCTATAGCTTCTGGCTGCAGCCCCAGACAGCCATCGATGTTTTTTGTGGGCAGGAGGAAAACGAAAGGAAGCACGGACCGATCATTGATCGTATAACGGCACGTGATGGTATTTTTCGCAGTGGACTGAATCAATCAACTAATTATCATCAATTTTGGCTAGAAATGCGAGCCACGGGCTTCAATTTAATTTTGTGTAATTTCTTCCCTAATAGAAAGATGGTCGTCGTCGGGTTCATCTTTCGTGCTGCAGGCTAGTCGTTGCGGCTAAAGCGTTTTAACCCTGAACGCGTTCCTATCGCATGCTGCGATCAGTCATGCAATGGCACATTTCGAGTGATCCTATAAATTTTAAATCACTCCCATTATCGATTTCGACTTGATCATGAAAATATCTTGAGTTCCGTTGGTTCACATTCCAGAATCGGTTGCTACCCTCGAGACGACAGTTATCCACGGTAATTCCCCATATTCTTCCAGGCTCATTTGAAATTTTGATCACTCTAATCTCCTTTAGGTGCCGGTTGTCAAATGGATTCAGGTAACACGGGGTTGATCTACGAGTTGGCCAAATGCCCGAGGTTATCGATATTTGGGGGTTGAACGATATCAATAATTCATCCGAGGAACTTTCTATTCGCCTTCAAGTGGCTTGCGTAAGTGATGCTTGCCTATCACATTCATGTGGCGTGATCTCGATTTCCAACACTTTGATCTGATTACAAGTTGGAAGGTTAGTAACACGTTCCGCGCTGATCCACGTCACATGTCTCGACCACTGGCAGCTGCTCCTTAACCGTCCGGTCAATGAATGGGTACCCGGGTATCCATTTCAGTTTCAAAGGTAGAATTTATCAACTTTTTCTCAACAAAATTTTAAGACCGTCCGGATCCCCAAAATAGAAGTAGTTTGACACCCAATTTTCGTCAAATTTTTTAAATAATTAATTATTTAATACCATTTATTAACTATCAAACTTGATACCCCCTTCGTTCAATAAACGGGTACCCGGGTACCCACTACAGTTATTATGTATGAATACCGGGTTTATACACACTAAAGAGACTGTTTTTTAAAGTATTGAGGTAATTTGACTTTTAAATAAATAATAAACAATGTCGTTTGTAATTTCTTTTATTTAAACAATTCTTATTATAAACAATAGCAAAGATAATAGGTAAGAAAAAATAATTCCGTTTATATTTATTTTAGCAAGAATTTTTATTTTCGATTATTTGTTTATTTATATTGTTTACATTTTATAATAATACAATGCCACACAAGAATAAAAGTACATTTAATTATTTCGCACACTCTTTACATGTCGTTTACATGTACATACAATGTTCATCACAGATATGATTCTCACACATCGAACATATTTTTCTAGTTTTGCGACGTTTTTTAAATTCACTTTGAAGACAAGTATAGCATACACCAGTAATCCTTTTCCTTTCGGTTGAATCGAGCTGTGTCTGGGGTGTTGATGATCCAGATGTTGTTGGCTGCGCATATGGATTGATAGTTCGTCCAAGAAAAGATTCAATTTTCACTTTCGTTGTGAAATGCCTCATGATATGTGCATTCTGCGAACGACTTTGAATAAATGTAGTACACAGTTCTCTGCCTAATTGCCGATAAAATAATCGCCGTTCATACGACCTTTTAGCAAGCATTTTATTATTCTCATAATACAGAATATATGCTGCAAGGCAGGCGAAATCGAGGATATTATAGAAAAATGTTAGAGGCCATCTTTGAGTAGATCTTTTTGTAGTATATCTACCAAGCATTTTATCCATTGTGTCCACTCCAGCTTTTGACCAGTTATAAAACTCAATAATTTCGGATTTTTCCTTGTCCTATCACTAATTTTTGCTTCATGATGCATTGATGATAGCATAATTACTGCCTTTTTTTGGCACATAACTGCGCATGGTTACTTTCTCATGAAAGCCAAACACAGTGGATAATTTTTCTCGCGTTTTCGATTCAACCATTGCTGGTGGAATATATGCCTTATTTTTCTTCAAAGTGCCAACAATTATCAAGTTCCAGGATACCAAAGATTTTGCCAATGGGAGAGTAGTGAAATAATTGTCCATTGTAATGTTTCTACCGGATCCTTTGTACGGTGCCACTAAGTCTTTGACAACTCTCTCACCAACGTTTTTTCCACGACCTCCGCTCTATTTCCTAGTATAAAGCTGGCAAGTAAGTGGATACGAATTTTCAGCATTACATAACCACCATCCATACTTAGCTGGCTTTGATGGAATATACTGAGTGAATCTAGTTCGACCACGGTATGGATAAGGTTGCTCGTCGATTGTCAGGTATTCTGTTGGCTTATAGTGTTTTGCTAAATTACTATTAAGCATTGTCCAAATGTCTCGTATTGGCATCATCAAATCGAATAAAACGAATGATGCTCCAGAAGCGATTGATGCTCATTGCTACACGATATAATGGACATGACTACGTCTGCCCCATATCCCTTGTATTGTCAGTATTTGAGTTGTTGGCGCCAGAGGTTATCAAAATAGCCAAGAATGCATAAAATTCTGCAGCTCAAGATTTTTCCAAACTAATTGTTTTTTCTCCGGATTTTTTTCATTATACGGTGCGGTGCATATGTTGAAATTGCTTTTTTATTAGTATGGCGTATAATGATATCTGCCATTTCTGGAGTAAAAAATAATTTGAAGGTGTCGAGAACAGATAGCATGTTGGTGTTCTTATGAGGTTACCTGAAAAGAGGTATAAAAACGTGCGACACATGTCACACATGACACATGTGTCGCGGAGTGTACGTGGGTACCCGGGTACCCGTTTATAGAACGAAGGGTGAAAATTTTTTCATTGACCGGACGGTTAAACGGCGGTTACGAAGAAAACGTCAGCTTTATAAATATTTGATATGGGGAGTGTTGCGCAAGGCGGGGTCCTTCAAGAGATTCTTACTTCTGTTGCCTTGTCGTCAATTATGGGGAATGGCAAATGCATGAGACGCTTATTTTGAAAGTGTTTTAAATAACTGTTGCGAAAAGACATGTGAGCACTTCACAAAGTGTCGACGGTTTTCATTATTTATTTATTTATTATTTTAATTATCGGTGACGAACTTTAAAACAAATGCGATTCTTCATGGTGAAAAGTGTTCTGGTCATTTATGCAGGTTTAAGTTCACTTATTCTTCGAGAACATACCAAAAATCAAATAACCCTCACTTTGCGAACTGAAGAAGGGCCAGTGTAAATTAATTCGAAAACCCAATACGTCGACAACGAGTTTATATTTTACGACGTTGCATAAAGCTTGCTAAAGAGGTTAGTTATAAAAATGCAAAATGCTCCAAATATTTTCATATCTCTTTATTTATTCGAACTACTTGAATATATGTATGTATTAAAGGAGTATTCAAAAAATCAATGTTGAAAATATTCGACTGTATTATTTTATAACTGTTTAACTATTGTAAGGTACTATTATTACTCGGCTGCACCAGAAGGAAGGTTATGTTTTTCGAGTGTATGTATGTATGTATGCGGGGATGTATGGATTTTAGTATGCATGTATGTATATTTCTTTGTCACGCTTTGTAGCTTAAACGGCTTGATATTTTAACTTGAGAGGTGTCGTTAGATTCGTCTTAATTGTGAGAGTGGCACTGGATATATCAAAAGTATAAAATTTAAAATGACCGATTTTTGCCGCCATATTATACGACTTCAAAAATTTTTTTTCCTTCAAATCCTATCGAGTGGGTTATCAACACAACGGGTTTTTTAAATGGTTCACAAAAATATATACAAATCATATATTTAAATAATGAGAATGAGAAATGCTAAAAAACATTATTGAAAAAAAAAAAACAAAAACAAAAAAACCCGACTGAGTGAAAAATTGTAAACTTAAAATTTTCAAACTTAATTAATAAGTGAACTGAAAAGATAGAAGTAAAAAATTCAATTAGAAAAACCAAAAAATCCGGCAGACTGTAAAATGGTAGTGGCATCATTCACGATAGTTACTGCGGCAGCACCCCAGCCCCATACTGAATATGAACGATTAAAGCAGAGTAGAAGTGGAGAGGATTTGTGGAAACCCTATACTTCTAAGTGGAGTGAAGAAGAAAATATATTCCCGTTAAGGAAAATTTAAAAAATATTTTTATTATAATTTAAAAAATGAAATAAAGAACTCGAATTAATTTTTTTTTCTTGTACATACATGTATCGCGTGGGGAAAGGGCTTGCTTTGCCGCACTAGTTTTTAACTTATGACCAAATTTATGCGGAAAAATATAATTCCATTGTAAATATCCCTCTCTTCCCTTTCTATCCATTAACATGTCCGTCGAGTAACTGCCGCCCATACAGAAAGTCGCAGAGCGACGCCACCCATAATGACATATTTTGAAATGTTTGCAATTTTTCTTCCGTTCTGGAACAACGATCGCCTCGAATTCCAGCGTTTCTTCTCTCGTGAGTGTGCCTCAATGACACCCAAAACGAAGTATGCCCACTTTGGGGCGCTCCAGAGCTCGCACAGGAGACTAAACGGATGGAGCTCCCCTAGCCCGGTCTTTAGAAAGGGCCGTGCACCGTGTAATTATTAAAAAATGTTCAAAGGC
The DNA here is from genome assembly GCA_947538895.1 of Neoitamus cyanurus. Lineage (NCBI taxonomy): Eukaryota > Metazoa > Arthropoda > Insecta > Diptera > Asilidae > Neoitamus > Neoitamus cyanurus. Next base: position 51,683,587 of record OX384540.1, read on the forward strand.
TTGTCATTCCTTTCCTTACCTTCGGCAGTCAGGCGGCCAGGTAAGTGCCGGGCTCTGCCCTGTTATGTTCCGTTTCAGATTTGTGTGCTCATTCAGCACCCATGCCAGGCCATGTTAGTGCTGTTTTGGCATTTTGTTTGCCTCAAAATTGCAACAAAAACAAAAGCAAAAGTGAAATCTTCGTAGGCTGGCAGAATGTCTGCGCACGCCGTCTATTGCGTTTTTACTGGGACTGCACGAAAGGTGTATGTAGACAAGGCGAAAGAGAAACACCCGGAGCCCGGGGAGCAAAATACAACCAAAAGAAAATTTAAATAAAAAAAGGGGCAATGGTGTTTTCCGAAATTTTTAATTAAGCAGTGCAAACAAGAGAATCAACGTCTAAAGTAGGGCCTAATCTACACCACCCACCGCAGCCTGTTTCTTCGTGGAGATCTCGTGATCGCCCCTTGGCTGCAATCGCGGCGCTAAAAGGTAATAACGCGAACGCGCGGTTTCCGTATTAAGAAGCGAACAACTGCTGAGCTGCCGCATGACAATTTGCATAATTTCGGCAGGGTCGTTGGGATGGCGACGCAAAGAGGCATTTACAGCCGTGCACTTACCCGCGCATATTTCCGCCTATTAAACGCGTCCGAGGCGTTAAGTTTCGGTCAATTTCTGCACGCAACCCAAGCGAAAGGAAGTTGCGCACTTGCGTGTGAAAACAAGTCGATTGTTTGTGTCCAGCCAATTTGCATGCGAACCTCTTCAATTACGGCTCTGCGTGATCCTTCAGATCCTCATGGTCATAAGCTTGATGAAAGGTGGTTGCACGCAGGATGCAGGGTCCTTCTTCGGCCTTTGTGCAAGGTTAACACTCGTGTATTGACTTGTACATATGTTATATAACTTGATCGGTGCATTAAAGCTTCAAAGGGATGTGAGAATAGTGCTCGCGGAAATCATTACAAATATTCGACTAATAGAATTATTTGAAGTAGTGCTCAAATGTCCGAACTATTGAAACGATTTATGCGAATTATTGCAATCATTGGAACTACATACATATTTACTCAATACTGAATAAATATAGACTGAATAGCTGAAACTAGAATTCAGTATTATGCCCAAATTTCTTGCTTTATCCAAAGATTTCAATTCCACCATTTAAAATTACCGACGGAATATCAATTACTAAGATTTAGAGGAATTAATAGTAAGATTGTTTTCAATGGACAACTTACGAATTACACATACACAAATCTTCATTCACACAATCAATGCAATTTTCAATTAACCTAATCTTCTAAGATGAAGTTGTATATCGTCAGCATGCATATGAATGGCATGCTTGATGATCTTGACAATATCGTTTAAATACAAACTAAAGAAGAAAAGGCCTAGAATCTACCCCTAAGGGACCCTGCGGCAAGAGTAAGATAACCTAGGATTAGCTATTAACAAATTTTATGGTGGTAGAAGAGAACTTAAATCTGGTCTTTAGTTTCATGATAAATTTTGCATAATCAACTACATATAGTATATGGAAAACTTTGATGAAATCAAGTAAAGTTAATATAATAAAATAGTCTATTTCAAGAGCTCCACAGATATCTGTTCTGATCTTCAGAAAGGCCGTTTCACAACTATGATTTGAACTAAAACCAGATTACCATTTTGATAAATGACCGTTCACATCTAATAATAAGTCTAAAGTCTATAATTTGTTTGTGCATTATTTTCCCTAATACTTTAGATAGGAAATTAAGTAGACTAATTGGAAGAAAATCAGTGGGTTTGATTGGTAATGATACTTTAGTTATTGGAACTATACTATGGCCTGCTTCCACTTTCCGTGAATTGTGATGTTGTAAAGGCTGAAACACAATTTCAGCTTTTTATGCCAGCTCTAAGCCAGCTTATTCATGTATAAATGTAAGAAGAACTGAGCTGAGCCAACTGAGAACAGAATTACCTGGCCTATGTAACTCAGTTCTGACATTGTGGATATTACAGAGTAGGTACTCCTGTTTGTAAAGACACTTAAAAGTAAGCCCCCAAAATTTTCCTTGTGTGTGTCAGAGTATGTAATACATAGCTGAGTTATTCCAAAAAGTTAGATCCAAAATGTTGGCTAAAGTTATTAAGAGCTAGATTTTTTTGGATTTATCTTTGGCGTATATGCCAAAACCCTTTATATTTCTTTATACCTTTTTGACCGGCTGCTTAATATCTAACTTGTGCTCGTTAATTTACACTACAATTTTGTATCTAAGATTATAAGAGTCATTATGATAGTGCCAGTATTTCTTACGGGAAAAAATCACACATTGTAATAACGCTAACCAAACCCCTTAATCCCCCTATGGATTTTTTAATTTAACGTATATACTCCACTAACTCGAAAAATCATTCGGTCTAGTATAACTAAATAAAATAATAATATATACATAATTTAAAAACAATTTTAATACAAATAAGTTATGTGCAAAACTAATCAAGTTAATAGAAAAATTAAAGTCTCTTAACATATTATTTTAAAACAATTAAATTCAAGTGTGAGCAGTTTATTAAAGCAATTTTTTCCACATACGCACTACATTAGTTAACACACATCGAATTTTTACGATTTACAAAAGTGAGATGTCTTAGTCTGCATGAGGTCATCAGTACGTTACGCGATTTTATTTTTCCTCTAGTTGTCGCACCACCAACATATTATATTCACGGCTGGTGGTCCTGTGACAAAAGACCAGCTCGGAGGATCGCAACGGTGTTTACATTTCATTTTCCAACTCTTTGAGAATTTTGGGACGTTCAAGTCTTTCTTCGTGTCTGGCGCATATTTGAGAATTCTTTGGCCCGTTACTGTCGCAGCTAAACAAAAGCCTGTTAGGACCTCGGCCAGACGGGGCAGTCGGGGAGCAAATGCCCGACTGTGTTGAATTTTCAACAAAATAACAAAAATTCCAGCTCTTTGTGCACCCCGCCTTTTGGCAGCGGCCATGGAGGCGACAAACAACGGTCGTTCGTAGCGCTTTTTTGTACCTCAAAATCTCTGTGCGTCTTAATTGTGTCTTTAAGTTGTCTTTAGGTGACGTGAATCGCTTTCTAATTGAGTCTAATTTCATCACGTCCGGCGAGGAATTTTTCGCATTTTGAAAATTTCAATCAGAGCGCCAGTGAACGACCTTTCAAATGTTTTTCAACTCCAATCACAGGGAAAGTACAAGTGGTGAAATGCTGGTTTCTTTATTTTTAAATCCATTAGGTAGCATTAAAAAATTCGTATAGGGCTGAAAATTTGTGCAGACCTAAAATAGACTATTACAAATAAAATATCAAAAGTCCCCGCCGATCCGACTTGAGCTAACAACTTTAATCAAGGTTAAAGGTCAACAATATCCGTTTTTCACATATTTCTCGTAAGTGTTATCGCAAAAATGGTTCATAAAAAAGTTGTGGGTGTTGCAATTGTCTACTGTGAGATATCGCGGTTCAAAAAATTTGAGTTTTGTAATATGCGCTCATACGTCATACCTGGTCTAGATCTGGAAATATGGACCAGATGTACACGTTCATTTTTTCCCTGCGATATTCCCAGATCCTGACCGACCGCTTACGACAAAATTTTTTTATGTTCCAGATTGGTTGTCTACAGTACCTACATACCTATGTACATAGTTACATAGATCTTACTTTAGGCTTGAACGGAAACCCGAATATAATTTATAATTCCTACTGTACAGTGTACACCCCCACCCGGAAAGAAAGCAGCACGTTGCTCTGGCCTGGCGCCATGCCTGGGTTCGCTCTAAAGCGTACTAAAGCGGCTAATCACATCCTTCTCCTAATCCGCAAATATTTGCCACGCAGCTTAATTTGCATACGATATCTGTACTGCGCGAGTATGTCGCTACTGTGCAGCGACTAACCGGTAAGCGTTCCCAAATTCGAATTTTCAATGACAGATGTAGCCGGAGACTTGGCCTCCGATTGGACGAGGGCAGAATGGCAATAGCCGAATCTGGAGGCCCGCGAAGAGCAATAAGAAGGAAAACGGCCTGTGACAAAAAACGCGGCCCATTCATGATGGCTCCAAATAGCCCCTCGATAGACAGACCTCTGCGTGCCTGCCGCTCTCTCGGACGGGCGTTTGGACATTCCTCGCTGAAAACAGGTAGCAGCAGCTCTTAAACTAATTTTGACCAGCGAAGAGTTATTTTAATAAACCGCGGAACGTGACATGCATGCCGACGACTGCTCCCGTATATTTCGGACATCTCGTTCCTCTGCCGACTTTCGATCCCGACCTTCTTTGCCCCTCGCGGCTCGGCGATAGGCAGTAGGCACCGCTCGACTGTGGTAGGTGTCAAATAGGTCCGTTGGTGTTTTGACATTGGCTAACATCCGGGTGAGCCACTCCTAGCCCGTAATTTCCCTGCATATCGGTAATGATTTATGGGATCGCCGAGACGCATCAACCATCGCGCTGCCAGCTCCTCGGGGATATATTAATTTGCTCGCTGCGTTCGGCACTAACTAACTGAACAGATTCAATTGAGGTCCTGAAATTAACTCCTCTTTAGAGCGACAGACAGTCGTCCCATTCTGGTTTCTCCGTCTGTCGGTCTGGGCCCCGGGCGAGCAGCCGCAAAAATGGAGGACGAATGATTAAATACCAATCGCGCAACACTAAATTAAAACATAACTTCATCGAGTACTTGGTGCCGTCCCAATAATTTTGTTAGTCCAACACTCCCAGCCGGGACGAGCGGGAGACCCCACGTCTTGTCCGTCGACCGACGTGGAGCAGTCAACTGCGAACAGCCAACGACAAGTCGATTTCAATTCTGCCGAAAGGGAACAATCTCAGTGCTGGTCGGGGCGGGCAGAGAGCCGCCGCGGCAGAGGTCCGAGCGCTCAAGAGCTGTAATTATAATTGAAATAAATTGATTTATTTATTTGCAAATGGAAGATAAACATCTGCGCATGCGACCGCGTGCATGCACTACTCGACCCGATGATCCGTTGCCAACTAAAATTGCGGGGGTTTCACTGATCGAGTACCTGGGGCAAGATTTTGATTAAATACTGCTCCTCAGGGATGACAACAAGATTTCACAGAAAGTAAGATTCATGCTTTCGGGAAGAAGATGCCCTTTTAGGGAAGCTAGTACAAACGCTTCGCAGCGACGCGAAGTTAGCAATGCATGTATATTAAAAAGTAATGTTTTAAATTTAGTTCAAAAATTTTTTAAATTTTTTCAATTTGTCACATATTGGCTTTCAGGGTTGTTGAATTCAAATATGGTCACTAGTTTTAAACAATCAAGGTGGTGGTTCCAATATGACAAGCATGAAGACGCAACGAACGAATTTTTTAAAAGGAGTGTGACGCTTAGGTAGTTCGGGAGGTGATAACTTTGAATCTGCCTTAAAAATTTGGAAAGTTATAACAGCGGATCCCAAATGGGGACCAAAATACCTCAACGTAGCAAAGTAAGTATTTCTATGAAAATCGGTACTTTATTTAGGGGTTTTTTGGGTTGCAGATTTCGGATCTGCTTTCAAAATTTGAAAACCGTTCCTGACAAAGTAGGTGTTGATACATAAATCCTGAAAATAATTTATTAGGAGTAAAATATTTTGTAATATTAATTACAAATATTCTTCGTCTCCTTTGAAAAACAACTAGGCAAGTGCGAGTAGGATTCGCGTGCTAAGGGTTCCGTAAACATGCAGTAATATGTTTGAGATATCAGTGAGTTTCTTTATTCCGCAAATATGAGACTGACAAAAAAACTGCAGTTTTTCTGTTAACTGTGACCTACTAACCCTCATAATATCGATCGATTCATTCTATTGAGGATTTTTGCTGCCATATTGGATACCTAAAATTAGGATAGCAGATTCGTAATCAGCAATTTCCAAAATCTGAAAGCATCCCTTGAAGTTGAAAATTTTCAGTTGAAATGTTGGATCCGCCGTTCCGCAACCCTAAAATGAATGGTAGCCAATATGTTAAGTAGATATATGAAGTAGTTCTGGCAAAAATTCAAAACAATCAAAGTAAGCGTTTAGGCGTAAATAATGGGTAGGGATTTTCGGCCGCCATCTTGAAATTCGAAATGTTGATAGCTTTGTAATGATCGACCCTGAAAACCCATATATGTAGATATGTATTTGATTTTTCAAATTTCGATAGCAGATTAGAAATCAGCAACCTAGAAAACTTAAAAGCACCCATTTTCATATAAATCCGTGGAAATTGAAACTTTCGGTCGCCATGTTGGATCCGCCATTTCGGAACAAAAAAATTATTATTACCATCTTGTTGTATTGTCATGCACACTGAATACATGTGGTAAGTTTCATGAGAATCGGTTGAGTAGAAGTAGTTGAAAAATCGATTGCAAGATTGGAGACAAACAAATATACATATTGAAGCTATTAAATCAAACCGTTTAAAAAATATGGGTGATTTACCAGAGCCCCCAATGCCGTTATTTGAAAAGTATTTGAAAGTTATACAGCACCTGTTGTTTTTAAGCCTTCCTCTTTTTGAGTACGTGTATTTAAAAGTAAGAAAAGGTTGATGTGTATGCAAAAAGTCAGCCTGGCAGAAACTATCTTGATGTTGGGTGACTGGTGTCTATTCTTCCTGGATTGTATAGTTACTGTGTACACTTTGCAATAAGCCTATTTTAATTATCCTAAGATTTTTCTCATCAAGACAAAAAACGCGAAATATGATAAATAGCTGAAGAAGTTATTTTGAGAATGCAAATTCTGTATATTATATCTCTAAAAATATCACATTAGGATTGGGCATAGATGTTAGTTTGTAGTGCCTTGTCGGACTCTTCCGAAGATGGATGACAAAAATACATGGACACAAATTTCGTAAAATGCAGCCAAAATTTGGAATTTAACTCCAGCCATCCATACCCGTACAACGGAAAGTACTCCTCCAGACTGTTTACTTTATATCTCCTGGCTGGCCGTAAATATTAATTTTCGATATCCGTTTTATTGGGCTGGGGCTACCTGCCTCGGTGCACTGGCTGTGACCGTCTGTAGATGAAGTTAGCCCCACGGAATAGCAGCAGCGGGCACGCAAGAATCCCGCAAATCGTAAAAAAAGTCAAAGACGTGGCCACAACACATAATTCGTGACCAGATGATACGCCACAGCTACTGTGCTCGAGGCCTAATCACATGTTATGCTAAACGTCGATGAAGAGCCGAGCCGCGCACTCTCTCCAGGATCGCGGCACGGTGCACTGTGCAGCGGCAGCGGTCCGGCCAGCATCCAGCAGCCCCGAGCAGTAGCAGCTACGTACAGGAGAGTGAATTCATAACACCGCAGATAGCACTAGTCCACTAGCTCGCCCGCGGGAGTAGCGACATGGATGAAAGTGAAAACAGGAATTCTGCAGCAAAAGGAGGCGCAGGACCCAAATTGTGAAAATTAGAATTTTAATTTGACGTTGTACCTCTGGGTCTGGGTGCGCAGCCAGTCAATTCTGCGTGGCATTTTTGGAATGTCGAACATTCTAATCGCACGCAGCCATTCCGCGCGCGATAATTGCGCAATTAGGTGGGGATGGGATTCCGCGATTTCTGCGATAGCGGCCGACAGCAGCTCGGAGGTGCGCTTATTAAGCCAATTTTAGTGCCGATTGGGCGCAAGCGTTTTTATGCTGTTTAACCCCGCATGCACTATACTTCCGCTGAGCGCTCGTCGTC